>JBAGKO010000013.1:6855451-6876933 GCA_037177275.1 Acacia concinna
GGCACTCGCTCGTATGCCCAATGAGATGGTTTGTTGGTTATTGAGACATTGTCTCACCCCGTCGTTTTAACAATTTTTCCAGGTGATAGTTCACATGAGGGTTCGTCAGGGAAGTCTCTGGAAGCTTAAGCTACTTCTGCTAAGAGTAGTGCTTCCATCCTTTTAGTTTATGCTGGATTATTATATATTGCCATGTTAGGATTTATTCGCATATTTTAGTTAATTATTCGCATATTTCAATAGACTCTTTTTGTTAGGAGTGAAGAAATATGGCAAGAGTCATTGGAATAATATCTCTGGATATGCAGTGGTGACACGAGATGCAGTTCAAGTGGCAAGCCATGCTCAAAAGTTTTATACTTGTCAAGAAGAAAGAGAAATAAGGGAGCACAAAAGAAGAAGAAGCATTCATGATATTACTTTAGAAAACTCTGACCCAAAATATTTGAGCCATCTTCTCTCTTCACGTCCTCATTTGGTGCCTAACACCTACTCAATAGCACAACAATATGATCAAGCAGCCTTACCAATTGATTATAATCATCAGCTAAATCAATTCTCAACACAGATGAATCAAGCAAGCCCAGATGTATCTCCTTGTGTTCAATTGCAAGAACAACATTATCAACTAAATTCACAAGTTAGGCATCAACCACTGCAATGAAATCAAGGAGATCAATACGAGTCACAATTTCCTTACCTCTCACCCACTCATCAATCTACCTAACAAAATTATTAGAGATGATCAATCCTTTATATATTACTTTTGTAACATATTCTTAAAAACTTCTTTCGATCAACTTTCCCATGTTGGGACATGCTTAGCTTATCATTTTGCTACTTCTTTTTGTTGTATTTTCCTACATTTATTATTAAGTACAACTTCATATAGTCTCATTTGCATTCATCTAATACAATCACCATAAGCAAGGGAAGTGTATGACAAACCAAACCAAACCAAAATGTACTGTTGATTGTTTTATTTTAAAAAATACTACAATTTTTTTTTTAAAAAAAGTATACCTATATGCTTTTGAATTTTTACATTTTCACTTAAAATTTTAAAAAACTAATAATAAAAAATAAAATTAATTTTTTATATTACTTTTTATTTGGACATTTGAAATTCAAGAATTTTCTCCTAAACAAGCCCTCAAAATTAGAATTGTAAACTGCTGGAAATTGAGAAAAGAGAATGAACATAACAACCTAATACTCTTTCCGGTCCTAATTATAAGGGCTCGTTGACTTTTTTTGGAGAATCTTAGAATAATTCTAAGAAAACTAATTACATTACTTAATCATATCATATATTGTGTTTTATTACATTATATAGTAGTTCATAAGTCAAACAACATAATTTTAAAAAAAACTATAAATTTTAATGTCTTAAAGTAATGTAATTAGTTTTCTTAGGATTTTCTTATAATTCTCCAAAAAAATTAACTGGGTCTTATAAATAGGACAGGAGGTAGTATTTATATGTCATTCTTCTAAAAAAAAACCTAAATTAAAACAATCTTGCAACCTTTATAATATTGGGTAAGATTTCATTTTGATCCATAGGAAGACTATTTCTATATCAATTGGTTCCATTAAATGCTATTTTGCATCCCTTTGGTACTAACCAGGGTGAATGTGCAATTTTAACAATAATATTTTATTTTAGGGGTATCTGACATAATTAATTTTAAAAGGTGTTAAAGTATATATAAACTTTATAAATATGATCAATTTTAACAATTACGTTAACCTCATGTAAATAAACGTTACTTTTAGTTCAAGTGGATCCCACACAATACTCTCTCTCTCTCTCTTTTTCGAGATAATTGCTTCTTTCTTTATCTTGCCGTCTCTCCCGTTAGGAATTTTTTAACATATGGTCAAAGGTTTTAAAACTATAAGAGAAAAAATGAATTTTGAAGGCTAGGTTCCATCAAATGTAAAACATAACATCATGATCCATCTCAAATTAGTGGCAAATAGAACCAAAGGAGAGTGCGAGCAAGAAACATAGTGATCGCAAAAAGGAGTTGGGGGATACGTATGAAGGGAACGTGGTGGTAAAGTAAAGTAGGGGATTCTGAGGGTTGTGATGGGGGAAGAGAGATGGGAGGTGTGAGTCACTGTCCCTTGAAAGAGTGAGAGCTTCCGGAAAAAAAATTCTAGAGGGGAGAGAGAGAGAGAGCAATATAGAGAAAGAAAAAATTAGTTAAATCTATTGGCACAAAGTTAAAGTCACTGTGAAAATTGTATCTATTTAAAAAGTTATTATTGTTAAAATTGCACATTCACCTTACTAACAAAGCATAATTCAATTTGAACCTCATCCTTTTAGTAGTACAATGACATGCGTATTAAACAATTCTCCAACTTCAATTGTTTTATGATATGGAAATAAAAAATAAGATCAAACATTGACAAGGTCAAGCGGTATAACTAGAATCATTCTCCAAGTCAAGTGTTTTTTTTGTTTTATCGAGTCAAGTGGTATAACTAGAATCATTCTCTAAGTCAAGTGTTTTTTTTTATCGAGTCAAGTGGTATACCTAGAATCATTCTCCAATGGTTCATTGAAAACCTCCTTTAAATTTTTCCATGGAAAAAAAATATTAGTGTATATAATGGCATAACGCAACCAATAAGAGACAAAGAAACATCAAACAAGAATGAGTCTAAAGAGGGGAACTAGATTCATTAGCCTCATTTCTTTGTATCCCCTTTTTAATACAATAATGCACAAATTGTCAATCATTTTATGTATATCCAATAAAATCATGTTTTTAGTCCTTAGCATATTTCAATCCAAAGCCACGAGGAAATAAGGGATCATGTGATTTAACCCCATTAACTGGTTCGTCAAGATCCTCAACTCTTCTAAACCAAGTAAAAGGAAGCTGACCCTTAAAGTCATTGTCCCCAAAGATAACGTCTGTGATTCCTTGAGCTTCAGTACCGGGTAACCAAGCAGCAATAAGAGCATCAATTTTTTCTAATAGACATGGCTCTAACACTAAGGGCCTCCCAGAAATCAGAATAACCAATGTTGGGAATTTGTCTGCCACTGATTTAATAATGTCAGGCCCATTAAAGGGGATTACAAGCTCAGAATTATCACCCATTGACTCAGCATAGGGAGCTTCACCAACAACTACAATAGCAAAAGATATGTCATTCCTTTCTAAGGTGTATGTCGATGGATTCAGCTCATAAATAATTTCTGTTTCATCTCCTACAGCTTCCTTTATGGCATCCAAGAGTGTTGTCCCTGAAGAAGTGAGCAAATGTCAAATGTATCAAACATGTGAGGGAATACAGTTTGATTATACGATGAAGTACAAATGGCTTGGACTTTGGATAAAAGGAAAATTTGTTTGAATTATCTTTTTTTTTTTGTAATCTTTGATCATCCAATATCCGGTGTTTTTTCTAGATCCTGGTTATTTCCAAATATCCGAGCAACCATCTATTCCGGATTTGCAGCAACGTAGGCCCACTATGGGGTAGGTCGCTCTCATCAAATAATTATCACGGCTGCAAACCCAGAGCTCAAACACCAAACCACTGGTTAAACTAGCACAACCTCGCACTAGTTGAGCTAAGCGCTTGATGGTGTTTAAATTATACTTCTCAGCCCCATGTAGATTAAGAGTTAAAGAGGAGAATCTTAATTTTCTACAAACAAACTTCAGTATTTTCTATCTACTTAGCTTGCTTTATGAGATTAACAATAGGGTGAGATTGAGGGATTAAGTAGTCAAGATCAAGTGATTTAGGCATCACAAACAAACATTAGGTGAAATCAAGGTTTTGGATGATTTTGATTTGTGGAGAATTCCAAAATTTTCATTCAAAATTAAATACAGCAACAAGAAGACTTATCTCACCAGGTGGTGAAAGTTTTACAATTTATCCATTCACTCAAAATTGTACACGGAAAGAGTTTTAAACTTTGTCTATTAAAACTGAATATGGAGAAAGTTTTACAATTTATCCATTCAAAATTGTATCAGGAAGAGTTAATAAATTCGTGTGTGATGATTGTGGAAGTAGGTTTATTTGAGGGATCAAACTACATTAAAGTAAAAGTGATGTTATTTGATCATTTCCTTCTCTTCTGTGTACTTTCACTATTGAGGTCCCAGGGGTAATGAATTTCAATAATCATGAGCTAACAAAAATCAATAACTCATCACGAAAAATAAACCAAGTTCAGAAGCAAAAGCAATTCATCTTTGATTTATGAGAATGAACAGAGATTTAGAAATGCAAGAAAACCAAAGCATACCAACTGTAATCCGCCCACTTGATCCAAACCAAGATATAGTCCAGCCTCCACATTGATAGCCAAGATCATCTGCATGGGTTCCAGCTACAAGAATTTTCTTGGCTTTTCTATTTAGAGGAAGAAAAGGGTTGCTTAGATCCTTTCCATTTTTTAACAGAACCAAAGATTTTCGAACTGCTTCACGTGCTAGATCTCTATGTTGCTGCATAAATAGTGGATGATAAGTAAATTCTAAAGGACATCGATGGAGATCAATTGGAAGAACTATATATGAAAGAAAGAAAAAACAATTGATTTTTAATCCCTTGTTTCAAATTTTTCAACAGGACAAATATGTATATTAAAATATCAGTCATTCTCGCACATTGAAATATTTCAACAAAAGAAAAATGAGATCCTTGATACAAGGCATTTGAATAGAATGTTAATTAGAAAATGGCAAAAGATACTTGCATAATCAAAACCTCAAGCAAGCTTTGACAATAAAGAACTTAAGGACCCTCTGAAAATGCAGTGAGTTGTACAAGTGAAATTATAGAGATAACATACATTCTTTGAATTATGGGCAAAGAAGTAAGATTAAGTGAAACAAATTCAGCTTGATAGGTTTTGGAAATATGGCAAAATCTTGTGATAAATCAGCAGCCTAAACTTAAGAAGGGAATTTGAAAAATATATCAAATTATTTATTCTTACCTTGCAACCAACAATATCTAGCAAAGATCTGTCAGAAAAAGGGGATTGAAAAAGTCCAGCAGCAACTTTCACTCTCAATATTCTCTCAACAGCATCGTCAATTCTGGCTAGTGGTACTTCACCTGATTCTACTAAGGAGGTCAACTCTTGCAGAAAAAGTTGGAATCTAAAAGGCACCATCACCTACAAAATTTTTTGAATACATGAAGAAAAAGGAGGGGCAAAGATTAACAGAGAAATAAAAACCAAACCATGATAAAGGTTTCAGATATTGAAGATCCATACCATGTCAATTCCAGCATTAACAGCTGACAAGATGCAGTTTCGGTAATCTGACCCACAGGGGGTGCTGTTTGGAAAATCTGACCAGAGCCGTTCAAGTCCCTCCCAGTCAGAAATTACAAAACCCTATAGCAAGGCCAATTGAATTCAAATGCAGTGAAACGGACAAACAAGCATCGCAGTGCATTTTTTTATAATAAAAATGAAAGGAGCCTTGTCCTTCTTGGATAAGAGACAATAACAGCAAATAAAGAAATAAGTTCAGCACCTATTCCAACCATGGCTGTCTTACCTTAAATCCCAGCTTTTCTTTCAAAATTTCAGTAACAAGGAAAGGGTCAGAATGGAGCCCGCGTCCATTCCAACTAGAATAAGAAACCATAATGGTTGAAACATTCTCTGAAATGCAGTCCAAATAGGGAGCCATGTGGATTCTTTCTAACTCTTCATATGATAATATTGTATTTCCTTCATTTTTGCCTTTCACAGTGCCTCCATCTCCAACAAAGTGCTTGGCACAAGCAATAACCTTGTTTCTGAAATATTAATTAAATATATGATCACAATTTTGGTATGAGCCATCATATGACCCCTAGTTTGGTGTTCTCCAAAATGTGGTTAAATGGGGACAACGATAAAAACAGGGATTAGCAAGGAAACTTCAGAGGCTTCATAAATTTTTATCATCAAAATAACAAAGAGAAGTCTGAAAAAGAAAAAGGGAAGGAGCCAAACTCGGAAAAATCATATGAAGAAAGGGCAGAAAAAATGATGCCATCCTTCTGTATTAGTAAACTGTAATTGAGGTGGTACCTGATATTTGTATCAACACTATTTCATAAAGTACATATTTCTCTAGGAATTATATTACACTTCCTCTCTACCTTCCAGCCACAAAAGGATAACCTAGTAGATGTCCTTGTGGAGGCTGGCCCTGCAAACCAGAAACTATGGAGGTCATCTTTCTGACTATCTCAGTATCTTCACTGTAACTCTCATAGCATCTTCCCCACCTGGGATCTTTGCAGACCTATGCATCAGTTCATTCAAGTGAGTCATGGTTTTATCTATCTTAAATCTGAATTGACTGACTGTGTTGATTTAACTGCCATTAGTCACTAATAAATAAGTGAATGCAACTTACATACACACACTGGTTTATTAGCATGATTACCTAATAAGAATATAATACGAGTTAATTTATGATGCCTTACTGCAACACAAGGAGCAAAAGAATAGTGAGCTCCACTTGCTCTAACTTCAAGTGCTGTTGCAGCTCCAATTCTTTGAGCCAAATCTGCATCTCTACAAACAGCCACAAATAAGAAATGAAAGCTCAATTCTCAAGAACAACAGCATCAATTCTGGTAAAGTAAGCAATTATGCAGCCCGCCGACCCCTTTGCATATAATTCACCAACATCAAACAAATTTAGAACTTATGACAAGAGGAAAAAAAGGACAAAAATCATAATTCACAATGGACTATTAGTATCACAATCAACGAACCTAGTAGCTCCGAGACCAACATTGTGAGGAAATATAGTGGCCCCGTATATATTATTATTACCATGAACTGCATCGATCCCATATATGAGCGGTATGCCTAATCGGGACTCAAGAGCTGCCTTCTGAAATCCATCCACCATATCAGCCCAATCCGATGCCAATGCATTTTCAAAAGGCGCACTACCTCCACCACTGACGATACTCCCTTGAATTGGGAAAAAAAAAAAAAAAAGAGGAAAGCAAATCTCACGATCATAATCTTCAAATCCCTGAAGGAGCAAGAAGATGAGTGAAAATAGTACCAATAGACAAGTCCCTGACGGCGGAAGTGGTTGCGACCAGACGCTCGATTTGGGTCATCTGACCAATCTTCTCCTTGAGCGTCATCCGGGAAAGAAGGTCCTTGACGCGAGCTTCAATGGGCTCATTGGGATTCTTGACCACGCAATCCATGTCCTCCAATCTGCTCATCCCCCCTAAACGGCTTTAAGAGCAGGGTGCGAATAAGAAACTGAGTCTTTGTGGAAAGTGTAGATTTGCGAAGCGTTTCAGAGGAGTGAAGTCTCTACTCTCTACCATGAACTATATTATAGCGGGAAACGAAGCTGTTGCTTGGTCAATGCCGTGGACGTGGATCTTGGTAATTATCTTAATTTTTAATTTATTATTTTTTGGTTGCCTGACATTAGTTGAAAGGGAATTTATTTTTTCAAATAGTGTCATGATAAGTTGATAATCATAGTTATGATTCCAAGCATAACTGAAATAAGATTATTAATAAGAATCCAACAAAATAAAAAACTAGAAATAAAATTGTCTTCCAACAATCATGCTCATTTGGAGCCATGAGCCAAAACACATCTATGTATCCACATCGTACATCGTGATTTTTTTAAAAAAAAAATTAAAGATATTATCATTATTTCAAGCAAGCCTTTATTTTCATATCAATAAGCTCCCTTAATGGTATTTTAATATTTTGCATATCTTTAATACGGGAGTTTAATTAAATTCAAGCCTCATCTTTTATTTTTAATATTATCATTTATTACTTAGTGTGTGTTTTTCAGAACTCAAACTCAAGATTGGTTGAAGCCTTATCTTTTTAGTATTAGGATAACATTAAACAATTTTTCAACTTCAAATATTTTATAATATTGAAATAAGATGAAATATTGATCATTGCAACAATATGAATACATTTGACAGAGTCTGGTGGTATAACTAGAATTAGCGAATAAGAAATTGAGGCCCCGTTTGTTACACCGAAAAGGTGAGAAGGGAAGGGAAGATGAGGAAGTTCTCTTAATAAAAATATGTTTGGCTGCTGAATGTTCATAGAACTTAAGTTCTCTCCTGCCTCAAAATTCCTTTAAATATGGGAAGATCTGTTCCGACTAAAATTGGGGGTAACTCGTCTTCTTTGGTCAGCAGGAACATTTAAAAGACAAATTTGCTCATGAAAATTTGACATTAAAGAGCCTGATTTCTTTTTTTTTTTTTTTTATTACATGAGGCCAGAATCGAATTTGGATTGAATGCCACATATGACACCCCATATCACACAGCCTAAAGGCAGTTGGTTAAATAGCCTAATTTCTATGACAATGTATAGATGGAAATTGCGAATGTCACTCCCATGGTGATGAATTCCATAATGCTTGACTCCACAACAATAACCGCCGAGGAGTTTTGCCTGTTTTTAATGGTTCCTTTTGCTTTGCCTTTCTTGTCTTTTGTATGGAGAAAAGAAAAGAAAAAAAAGAGATGAAAGCTTGATACTTGGATACGTTGTGTTGCTGATTGCTCTGTTTCAGCGTTCATAAAATAGGGACAAACATAATTAAAAACAAAGGCAAACTGAATTAGAAAGTTAAATTTGAATTTATTTATTTACAGAATTCGAATTTGGTTAGTAAAGTCAATTTTTCTTAAAAAAAATCGAATTTCATTCTGTTAGAAAAAAAAATTCCAATTTCATTAATAAATTTAATTCCATTGTTATTTCCTTCATTTTTTTTTAAAAGAAACAGTTTTTGTTTTCATTTTAACCTAAATTAATTTAAGGGGTAGATTAGATATTTTACATTATCTTCCCATATCCACCTTTTCATTCTCATCATACCAAACATTTTATTTTCCTTCAACATATAGATGTTCTCTTCCCATATCCACCAAACAGCTTCACTTTTGAAGTTATCTCCCAATATTCCATTCCATTCCCTTCCCTTAAAAAATTCTGGTACCAAATGGGCCCTGAGTTCAGAGGAGAGTCAAGTCTCTACTCTCTACCATGACTATTATATTATGCTGGGTTGGTCAATGCGGTGAGCTCCAATGTCTATCCAACGCATGTTATTTGTTTGATTTAATGAAAATTTATTTATTTTTATTTAAAATAAAGTTTGTTAATTATCTTAATTTTTAATTTATTATTTTTTGGTTGCCTGACATTAGTTGAAAGGGAATTTATTTTTTCAAATAGTGCCATGATAACCATTGTTCTTATTTCCAGGTATAACTGAAATAACATTATTAATAAGAATCCAACAAAATAAATAAAAAAAACTATAAATGAAATTGTCTTGCAACAATCGGAGTCATTTGGAGCTGGTGAGACAAAAGTCACCTCGTATATCGTATATCATGATTGAAAATCAATTTTTTGAAGGCTATAATCATTATTTCAAACAAGCCTTTCATTTTCAGTCCTCAAGCAAATTATTTTCATATCAATAGGCTCCCTTAATGCTATGTTAATATTTTGCATATCTTTAGTATTGAAGTTTAATTAAATTCAAGCATCATATTTTATATTTAATACTATCATCTGTTACTCAATTGGGTTCGTGATAGCTTCTTTCAATACAAATGTCTTCTTTAAAACTCAAACTTGAAACCCTTAAGGATCTAATGGGGTATTATACGACTAAACTAATTTTATATTAGTTAAAGCCTTATCCTTTTAGTATTAGGATGTCATTATACAATTTTTGAACTTCAAATATTTTATAATATTGAAATAAGATGAAACATTGACGGTTGCAACAATTTGAATACATTTTATAGAGTCAGGTGGTATAACTAGAATCATTTTCCAATGATGAAAATCGAATTCAAATTTTCCATGACAAAAAGTTCATGCATATAATGCAACTAAAAAAAATATAGAAAGATGAGTCTAAAAGGGAAACTAGACCCATTAGCCTCAATTTCTTAGTATCGCTCCCTTTTTTAATACACGAATGCATAAATCTAAAAAAATTTGATCTAAACAAAATATGATTTCAGCCCTTTGTACATTTTAATCCAAAGCCAAGAGGAAATAAGGGATCACACAACCTAACCCCATTAGTTGGTTCGTCAAGATCCTCAACTCTTCTAAACCAAGTCATAGGAAGCTGACCCCTGAAGTCATAGTCCCCAAAGATAACGTCTGTGATTCCCTGAGCTTCAGTGCCAGGAAGCCAAGCAGCAACAAGTGCATCAATCTTCTCTAACAGCCATGGCTCTAGCACTAAGGGTCTTCCAGATATCAAAATAACCAGTGTTGGGATTTTGCCTGCAACTGAACTAATAGTGTCAAGCCCATGAGAGGGGATCACAAGCTTAGAATTGTCACCCTGCGACTCAGCATAAGGAGCTTCACCAACAGCTACAATGGCAAAAGATATGTCATTGCATTCTAGGGTTTCTTTTGATGGATTCTTCTCATAAATAATTTCTGTTTCATCTCCTACAGCTTCCTTGATGGCATCCAAGAGTGTTGTCCCTAAAATAGTGTGCAAATGGAAGGTTTAACAGCCATGTGGCTCAAGAAAGTAAGAGGCACTAACCATAGAAATAGGACAATATTCTCTCCCTCTCTTCATTAAAATGTGTAAGCTAAGGAATTGGTGAACTTCAGAGTTTGGAAGGAAGGGAGGTAATTGTTGGAAGAATTTTACTAAGGTGTGGATCAGAATAAGAGGCATCTAGAAGTCTGGTAATAACGTTTTTAGTTTTAGAAAGAGTAGAGATATTTAGGACAACTAATAATAAAGAGAAGATTAGTTTGAACTTATTTCTTCTATTCATGGACTGAGAGCTTAAGAGAAATTGCCAGATCTTTATCCATCAACAGACTCCTTATGCTTTGTTATTTCTAGCCAACTGGCAGAGTCATGAGATTATTAACAAGCTGTTAGCAAATTAAAAGGTAATTATAAACATGAGTAAGATTATTCTTGTGTAATTGTGATCTTAGATAACTGTGACATATGGAGGTCTTGTATTATTTTTCCATCCTAAAAGAAACCATTTGGGTTCTTTAACTTTGTTTTAGTGTTTCTAGCAGTCTCATGCGATGATCGTGTTATGAATTGGTTGTTTCAAATTTAACCGTTCTCAAATTTTAGACTATTTGTTTTAGTCGTTGTTGTTACGTCCTTTTTGGTTTTTTAGCCCTTTTGTGAGGCTATTTTGTGTTTAAGTTTTTACCCCTCTAGAAGCTTGTTTTGTTGCTTTGGTTTTTTCGTCTCTTGTGAGACACTTGGAGCCTTGCTTTGGTCTCTTGTGAGACACTTGGATTTTTGCTTTGGTCTCTTGTGAGGCCTTTCATTTTGTTTTGCTCTTTTATGAAGTCGTTTGTTGTTGTTTTTTTGTCTTTATAAGGCGGTTTGATGATGTTGTTGGATTATTTCAATTTGAATGTCCTCGGTGTGACATTTGGTTTAAGTTTTTGTTAATCTCAAGAAGAAGAATATTTTTAGTGATCGGTTCACATCTAAGCTATGTTTCTAGATTGGGGGAGAGTGTTAAAAATAGAAAGTTTAAGATTTGGAAAATAATTAATATTATTATGATTGAGGTTTATTACTTTATATATTAGGATTTGATATGAATATTTTATATTTATGATTTGATTTGATTATATTAGTTTCTAAGGCTAGAGTTAGTCTATTCTTGCCTATATAAAGGCCTCCTTGTAATATCTTGTTCTTAAGGATTAATAATATTTCAAAGTATTTCTTTAATGTTTCAATGTGATCCTTCATTTAAAATATTCTTCTATTTGTCTATTCATCTAACAGTTTGTAAAAAATGCTTGGCAATATTTTAGCTCAAATATGTATGTCTAGAAGGTTCAATGATTTCTCAGTTCAAAATTGTACTAGGCAATCCTATAAAAGGGATTGTTAGCCACTAAATATAGACACATCTACTAATAAGAATTCGAATCTTAGTTTAGCACTTTGTGAGGGACTAGCCCTTTTTGCTAAATCCAACCCCATTGGGAAAAGTCAAATTATAATGCAATTTAGAAAAAAAAACGGTACACCTGTAATATCTGAAAATGAACACAACTTCGGAAATACAAGAAAACCAAAAGCATACCAATTGTAATCCGCCCACCGGATCCATACTTAGTTATAGTCCAGCCTCCACATTGATACCCTAGATCATCTGCATGAATTCCAGCTACTAGAATCCTCTTGGGTTTTCTATTAAGAGGAAGAAATGGTTTGCTTGGATGCTTTCCGTTTTTCAACAGAACCAAAGACTTTCGAACTGCTTCACGTGCAATATCTCTATGATGCTGCAGAAGTAAATTGATAGATCAGAAGAACCATAAAGGAAAAATATTTGACTGTTTCATATTTTTTTCACAACATAAATAATAGTATTAGTTTCCTATTTATTGTTTCATGTTATATGCTTAGTTATGCTGATATCCCAAAAATAAGAACTAAAGCTTAGGTGAAGTTAAAATGCCTGTTGTCATTCTTGCCCGTTGAGATGCTTCCACATAAGAAAAACGAAAATACAAAATGGAAATCTTCTATAAAGAAAAATGAAGGATCAAACTATTGGAAATATAACTAGAGAACTAATCTTTTAAATGCAGTAAATGCACAAGAGCAATTGGAGGAATCGCATGTAATCTCCAACTTACTGGCAAAGAACTAAGATTTGGAGCTATGGTTAGTTCTTCAAATGAGAAATCAGCCTAAACTAGCAAGAGGTTCAAGATAGGGAGAATAATACTTACCTTGCAACCAACGAAATCAAGCAAAGATCTGTTAGTTAAAGGGAATTCAAAAAGACCAGCAGCAAATTTCACTCTCAATATTCTCACAACAGCATCATCAATTCTGGCCATTGATACTTCTCCAGATTCTACAAGGGAGGTCAACTCTTCCACAAACAGTTCATATCTTAAAGGCACCATCACCTACATATTTTCACACATAGATAAAGGAGGAGGAAAATAACAAAAAACATGTAAGCTATGATAAATGTTTGGGTTAATGTTCAATTTTGCACCAAAAGTTTCCGCATGGGAACTGTAGGTATTTGGAAGTTATTTTTGGACCAATGTCACCCTGAAACTGTTTAACATGGAGCAAATTTGCCCTAACCATTAAAAACATAATGCTGACCGTAAACAGTTTTAAAAGCTAAGGGCAACATTGCTACTTTTTCGTAATACTTTATACATGAAATTGATCCAAAAATAACTTCATGCTGCTCACACTCATGTACGAAAACTTATGAGACAAAATTGAACATTACACCTGAATGTTTTTAGAAAATGAAGATTTTTAACCATATCAATTCCAGCATTGATGGCTGTCAAGATGCAGTAACGATAATCTGACCCATAAGGTTCACAAAGCTGATCAAGTCCTTCCCAGTCAGAAATTACAAAACCCTACCAAAGAGAAATGAAAAAAAAATTAAACAAAATGATTAATTCAGATCCAGTAAAACATATGAAAAGGAAAAAGAATTTCATTTATGGCAGTGTATTTCTTGCAATAATGAAACTGAAAGGATCCTTCTATTCTTTGGACAAGAGACAGAACAGAAAATGCAGATATAACTGCAGAAGTATTGATTAAACAACAAATAATTTAAGAGCAATAACTTTTAGATTATATCTGTGAGAAGGCAACTAGACCATTTTGGCACTGATAATATGCATTCTGTCCAGGTAGGTTTACCTTAAAGCCTAACTTTTCTTTCAAAATTTCAGTGAGAAGAAAATGGATAGAGTGGACTCTGCGTCCATTCCAACATGAATAAGTTGCCATAATCGTTGAAAGACCCCGTGAAATGCAGTCGAAATAAGGAGCCATGTGGATTCTTTCTAAATCTTCATATGATAATACTGTATTTCCTTCACTTATGCCTTTCTCAGTACCTCCATCTCCAACGAAGTGCTTGGCACAGGCAATAATATTGCTCCTGAAATATTGATATTATATGACAATTTTGATCAAGAAAAAACATTGAGTTTCCCAAAAGCATTTGGAGACATCATGATTTTTTTTAAATAATCTCTGAGGTCAAGAGTAAGTCTGAAATGGAAACTTTCCTAAGGGTACAAATAAATAAAGGAAAAAGCGTATGGAAAGATTGCAAATAGAAAATCGAAATAGCAGAAAAAATTGAAAGTTGGATCATATGTCCCCAGATTATATTATAGTTTCTCTCTACCTTCCAGCGACAAAAGGATAACCATGTTGATGTCCTTGTGGACACTGGCCCTGCAATCCTGAAACTATGGAGCTCATCTTTCTGACTATATCAGCATCTTCGCTAAAGCTTTCATAGCATCTTCCCCACCTGGGATCTCTGCAGACCTGCCCATTAGTTCATTCAAGTGAGACATGATTTTATCTGTTAATCATACAGAGGAACCATCAATGGGAATAATGAAACAAAGTGTGTGTTTGGGAAGTCAATAAGGGAAGGCTAATTGATCTTATTTGCTCCAAAATGGACTTATTTAGTACATTGGACTTAATTGACTGTTTGGAAACAAAATAAAGATATTAGTCTTATGGAGGAAAATGATCTTATTTGAATAAGCAAATATTTGTTGCTTATTGCACAAAATGATCTTTATGTTACAATTTATTCTATCAAGTCCTAATTATAAGATATAGTTAACTTTTTTAGAGAATATTAAGAAAGTTAATTATATTATTTTAAAGCATTAAAATTTATCATAATATATTTATATGTAATAAGACTATCTCCAGTCCTAATTATAAAATCTAGTTCTTTTTTTTGGAGAGATTAAGGAAGCAAAAAAAGTGAACTAAATTTTATAATTAGAACCGGAAGTAGTATAAATATCACACTATATTTATATGTAATAAAACTCTTTCAAGTCCTAATTATAAGACCTAATTGGTTCTTTTTGGAGAGATTAAGGAAATGAAAAAAATCAACTAGGTCTTATAATTAGGATTAGAGATAGTAATTATAAAACCCAAATAAATTATGTTAGTGAGATGAAATTAGAGATAGAATTATTCAGTCTATATGATTTGATTAGTAATGTAATGTTATTTTATAAGAAATTTACATTTCTTTGCTTTCTAATGTATATACATTTTTAATCATTTAATCTTGTTATTAATTATATATTTTAAACTTTTATTCTTAACTTTTGTTTTCTAGTATAATGTTTTAATTTTACAATATATATATGTATAATATATTCACTAATATTCATGTCCCTTTTAGTCATTTACCACAATAAATTACTTTTTAACATATCAACCAAATACATTTTATTTTTACATAAGTTACTTATAAGTCACTTATACTACTGTCAATCCAAAAATACATAATCTGACTTATCTATAAATCTTATTACAATAAGTCACTTATCCTATCGTTGTTTCAAACACACCCAAATACTGCCTCCATTCCTTTATATAAGAGTCTGTTAACAGAATCACATTGATCAAAAAGTTGGGTAGAGACAATAAAGACGTAAAAGAAATACATAACTTCTTTGTCAAAAATGCATTTATTTAAGTGGAAGAGAGAGAATGTGTGGTGGAGAGATATGGGTAATATATGTAATTAAAATAAATGGGGGTAAAATACTAAATCAACAAAAAAATTTGAGACATCATCTAAACGTCTCTTATAAATAGGAATGGACTATAGATGGTAGTTGTTTATAAAAAGGAACAGAGGGAAGAAGATAAACCATATATATAAGTTATCCATATTGGCGGTTTGAGGATTAGTAACGGATAAAATCTTAGAGGATGTTACTATGCAAAGTAAAGACAAACAGATGTAATAGAGAGGAATTACAGGTCATAAGTCCAATGGAAAAGTTTTTAACAAGCATGTGGTTTATAATCAGAAGAATTTACCCGCTATTTCAAGCATTTGTACAGTACTAACAACCGCACTGTACTTGATCAGGATGACAGTCTAATAAGAACATAAAACGGTTCAATTATGATGCCTTACAGCAACACAAGGAGCAAAAGTATAGTGAATTCCACTTGCTCTAACTTCCAGTGCTGTTGCAGCCCCAACTCTTTGAGCTAAATCTGCATCTCTACAAGCAAAATATCAGCAAGAAATGAAAAACAGAATTCACAAAAGCAATGACATTTCTACATTAAATCAAAAGCTGTAATAATACTGTCTTTAGTCTTGAATGGAGAATCTAAACAAATGGTTCGCTTTGGTCCTAAATATGAGACCTCAATCAACTTCACCTTCCAAATTTATAATTTTTTCACCCAAAGTATACCAAACTTTGGTAGTTCCAAACTTCCAACGCACATGATTAAAGAAGGAAGGTAAGAGAAAGCAAGCCTTATTTGGCTCAAGTTATTTTCCTAATATCCCCAAATTAGTTATAGAGGTCTTAAGTAAAGGACCAAAGTTAGTAACAAGCAAGCTGTTAAAGTATCAATTATGGTCCATCTACTCCCTTGTATGAATAAGAAACACCAAACAGCATTATAACATAGAAATTACTTAAAATGGAGCATTATTAGTATTCCAATCAAGTTTAAGAGAAAACACCAACCTAGTAGCTCCGAGGCCGACATTGTGAGGAAATATAGTGGCACCGTATACACCATTATTACCATGAACTGCATCGATCCCATATATGAGCGGTATACCTAATCGAGATTCGAGAGCTGACTTTTGAAATCCATCCACCATATCAGCCCAATCTAACGACAATGCCTTTTCGAATGGCCCACCACTGAATACACTCCCTTGAAAGAAAAAGAAGGCAAATCTGAAAAAAACAAAAAAAAGCATACTACCAATCTTCAAATCTTGAAGAAGTAAAGAGGTGAGGCAAAAGATTACCTATCCCGAAGTCTTTAATGGCGGAAGGGGTTGCAACGCTACGCTCGATTTGGGTCATCTGACCAATCTTCTCTTTGAGAGACATTCGGGAAAGAAGGTCCTTGACACGAGCTTCAATGGGTTCATTTGAATTCTTGTACGCACAATCCATGCCCTCCAATCGGCTTCAAAAGCAAAGTGGGAAGAAGAAAGAAGAAACAGAGAGAATCGTGGAGAGCGTAGATTTGCAAAAAGGTTTTTCAGTTTCGTCTCCATGTCTATTATATTATAGCGGGAAATGGAGTTGATAGTTGGTCAATTTACAAAGCCATGAGGTCTTCGTTATATTATAAACAAATACTGAACTGTACTATTTGACTATTTGGTGTCTTGGTGACACGGTTAAAAAGAAACAAAAAAAAAAGCCAGTACTCGTATTTCAAAAGTCGATTGTGTAAAATTATTTTCGGGTAAAAAAATGTGTAAAATTATTGCTAATTTTCAAAAAAAAAAAAAAATTGTTACATCCCCAATTCACGCTCTAACTTCAAGGGTCATTACATTCCCAAATATAAGATTTAAACAACTGATTCACTTTCCACTTAAATATAGAATTTAAATAAGTCATTTACTTTGGTCATAAATATAATAACTCAATCGGTCAACTATCTTCAATGTTCTTGAGAACCAGCGACCTAGTGTCAAAACCGGTCTAGTCTGGGAGTCAACCCAGGACCATTTAAAAAAAACAATTTTTTTTTACTTTTCTTTAAAAAATTCATATTAATAACTTTAAAATTTTGCCTTCATAACTGATTTAGCCTTGGTTTGAATCCGGTCTAACTCACTAACTCTTAACCTAATACTTCAGCCGATTCAGTGACTGGTCCGAATTTCAAAACTTTACTTTCTTACAGTTTGCTAATAATTCAGCTACCTTAAACCAATGCAACTATGTTTCAAAAATGAACATCTAGCAATTCAATTATCCTACAGCTTGCCAACAATTCAACTATCTTACAGAAATGAGCAATTCAACTCTGTTTCAAAAATGAACATTCAGCAATTCAACTATCTTACAGCTTGCTAGCAATTCAACTATGTTTCAAAAATTGTACCACACCCCATCAATCATCTCAACGTGACATAATGTCTGGTTTTTCCATAAACCAAACAATCTCACTTCTATTTTAACAACAATTCCTAGTGATGCTCCACTAGTGAGATCCCTAATGGACACTCGATTAGAACGTATGGTAGCATCAAGAACTTGTACTGCGTAGTTTCCAGTTATGGCATTGTAATATGGTGCAAAAACCGTTGGTAACAGTTTCCTGATATAAGAGAGGAAATAAAAACAATAAAAACAAATGTTAAAAAAAATCAAGCAATGAGGTAAAAAGAAATCGAAAATGCATCATATTATAAACTATAAAGACACCAATCTTATGTCCCATGCACAAAACTACAATCTAATTCAGACACAAAACAAGAGAAGCCAAGATGTTGGTTTGTGGCTATGAGTGGTTAACATAAGTTTGGTTGCAAGCAAGGGTGATTTAGAGAGTAAACAGACGGAAACAAGCCAAAAGGGAGACGCAGGACAGATGATTGGGGGATGATGAAGAATGGTTAAGAATTGGAAGAGGAATTGAAACATTGTTGTGGGGAACAAAAAAAAAGCCGTGGGGGAAATCAATGGGAGACAAATTAGATATTTGGTTAATGAGAAGCGATAATGTGATCGGTGCATTCATTGCAGAGAGAGAAGATGAGAGAAGCTTGGCTTGTGCAGAGTTGTTAAAGTACATGTATGTGTCAAAGAGAATAAAAGAGTCCCACATTGCTCAGGAGAAAGAGAAAACAAGAGTATATAATACATCTCGAGATGATGGACTTGTAAAAAGCTCAAGTAGAAAGTTAGGCTCATGCCCACAACAATAGGTAAGTGTAGTTGAAATTTGTTGATCCCTTTGAGCTTGAGTTAAACATAGACTAGATACTTTTTTGTAAAATTATTTTTTTGGCAAATTCTTAAATTTATTTTTTAAAAATTGCTTCTAAAAAAAGTCCAAACTTTGACAAACGTTACATCTCAGCCTTCAGTTTCTTAGACTACGGTGAATCAAATTTCATAACCATTTGCATTCAGTGAATTTGGTTTGAATTTGCTCAACGTTAGTTCCTCAATATCCAGAAACAGAAGGCTTATCCAAGTAACATTTGTAACCGTTGAATAATTTGCCTTTAACGATTTTAATTGTGTTTATTGCCATGTCCAACGTTTAAATGCATGAGAGGCCTATAAAAAGCGATGCTTGCAAGAGGTTCAAGCATCCAGCTTTGAAACCTCAAGCTCTCTCCTTCCTTTTTGATCTCTCCCTCTGTTTTGTTGTGGTGTTGCCTGTTGTTTGCTTTATTACTATTTCGTTGTTCTGCTCACCTTGTGTCTGCAAGAATAATCCATTTTATTTTGAGGAGTGCTGCTTCCAATCAGCCGACGGTAGAGGAATAGCTCTTAAGGGCAGAGCCCTTAGACATTGCTAAGATTAATCTCTCTATTTTTCAAGAACTTCTCCAACAAGAGTACTACTGGTAGATAAAACATTAGATTCTAAAATAGTACTCGTGTGTCAAAGCCAAGATGTATCTCTACTACAAGACATCCAAATAAAAATAGATGGGGTTAGTGCTGATTAAATTGAATGAAGGTGAGAAAAAAAGCTTAAAGAGAACACCAAATTTGCGATCCAATTCAGACACAAAAGAGAAGCCAAGATGCTAGTGTGTGAATTGCATATAAAATTGCCAGATGTGACATCCAAATATGCAGGAAATTGGAATATCTTTAATTTGTGAGAATTGGTTTTTAAGATTTCTTGTGGTTGATGTGAAGGGTGGTTGACTATTATGTGCATTGTTGGAGAAGATCATTTGTCAAGCAAGCAGTTTGCGCTTGGCTTCTCTCCCTTGCACTTACGATCCATCGCATCTCCCTTGCTTCAACCGACGTCGTTTTGCACATAAAAGGAAATCTCTTTCATTGCTCCGTCTAGCCTTCCGCTCAAAATAAACATCCACTTCCCTACATATGACCAGACAAAGGGGTAGAAATATACTCCCCTACTTTTAATTGTAAGACCCAGTTGACTTTTTTAAAGAATCCTAAGAAAGCTAATTACATTACTTTAAAGTATTAAAATTTATTTTTTTCTTCCAACTATTTTGTTTAACTTATTAACTAATATATAATATAATAAAACACAACATATAATATGATCACGTAACTTATTTTGTTTCCTTAACTTCTCTAAAAAAATTCAATTATGTCCTATAATTAGTACTGAATGTAGAATTAAAAAAATTAATAAATGTCATGTTTTTTATGATTTGCAGGGAGACTGGGGAGTCCGGTCTTAAATATAAGATTTAGTTGACTCTTTTTGGAGAGATTATATATTATTTGATTAAATAACTTATTTACTTTTCTTAATCTCTAAAAAAAAGTCAACTGGATCTTTTATTTAAGACGAGACTCCCCAGTCTCCCTGTAAATCATAAAAAAATGACATTTATTAATTTTTTTAATGCTACCCTGAATACTAATTATAAGACTCAATTGACTTTTTTTTAAGAAGTTAAAGTTACGTAATCATATCATATGTTGCATTTTATTATATTATATATTAGTTGATCAGTCAAACAAAATATTTGGAAGAAAAACAATAAATTTTAATATTTTAAAGTAATCTAATTAGCTTTCTTAAAATTCTCTAAAAAAATTAATTATTTCTTATACTTATTATCAGAGTATATTTCTACCCTTTTGTCTGGTCACATATGGAGAAGTGGATGCTTATTTTATTTTATTTTTTATGTTTTCAAACGAGTAGGAGAGCATAAGACTGGATGGAGCAATGAGAGAGACTTCCTTTTACGCACAAAACAACGTCGATTGAAGCAAGGGAGACACAATGGACCATAAGTGCAAGGGAGAGAAGCCATGCGCAAAAGGTCACAAAGGTGAGATGGGGATTGCCTACTTGATTTAACCTATTTCTCTTATTCGTCTTATATTCATTTAGGTTTTAGTTAACAAGAAAAGTCAGGGTTATGATAGTCATTCATTTGTACTTAGAATGCAAATAGATTTAAGGTTTAATGGTAAAAAAAATACCCATATGCTATTATCTAAAATTCACTTAGCACCATATATTTTTCAAAAGTTTAAAAATACCTATAAATTTCAAAAGTGGGTTCAAAATTGTCAATTCCGTTATCAATACCTAACGGCCTTTTTAAAGCCCTAATTTTGATTAGGGTTATGGTAAAAAATATTTATGTGTTTTTACTCAAAATTTATTCAGCACCATATGTTTTTCGAAAGGGTTAAAAAATGCCCATAAATTTTAAAAATTGGTTCAAAATTGCCAATTCTATTACCAATACTTGATAGCCGTTAATGGTTTAGTCAAACGATGACCAAGGTATGAAATTTTGATTCATCGTTTGATGGTTGAGTGATCGGACCGAAACTGTCGCCTGTTTCGATCTGTCAGAAGATTGCACCTAAATGTAGTATAGAGGCAACCTATCGT
>JBAGKO010000013.1:6877033-6888382 GCA_037177275.1 Acacia concinna
TTGGTGATGTGAAAAGTGATCCACAAACTAGCAAATTCCATTACTATTCTTGCAAATCTCATTAGTCAACTTGTGAAAAACCTCCTCTTTCCTTTGTTTTTTAAATTTGGTGATGTGAAAAGTGATTCACAAACTAGCAAATTCCATTACTATTTTTGCAAATCACATTACTCAACTTATAAAAATCCTCTTTCTCTTCTGTCACAGGCAAATTTCTCTCTCTTATGTCACTATGCGTCAGTCAGTGTCAATGTTAGGGTCAGATAAACAATGTTGTCAGAGGGAGAAAGAAAAACAAAGATAAAAAAAACTAGCGAAATTCAATATTCTTCTTGTAAATTCTATTACTCATCTTATGAAATTCTGCTATTGTTCGCATTAGAAAATTTGAAAAACCTAATTTAGTCCATAGTACCTTAACATCTTTTTAAAATGTTAATAGACTAATATAAATTTTACAATTTATATTTAAGTGTCATTTTCACAATAAATTTAAGTACTACTAGTACTAGATAAGCTTCTTGTCGCCTTTCAGCAAATTATTACTATAAAATTATATCTTACCATAATATTTATATTTTCTTGTATTTATATCGATCGATTCCAAAAAAAAAAACAAAACAAACAAACAACCAAGATGGATCACGAAAGATCGTATCCATGAACATTGATAGGTATAGCCAAGTCTTCGTGTCGTTGTTTTCCCCCAGATGCACATTCCTGTACATATTTCGCTTCATCCACCATTAACAAGGGTAAAACGATCCAATGAAATTGTGAACATTACAATGTTGATAAATAAATTTAAAGAAGCATATCATCAAATCGACAAAGGAATAAGATAATCAACTTGTTCCAAACATAGCCATCCTGATTTAAGATGAAATAGTTAGTACTCTCTCTAGTCTTAAATACTCCCTTTGATCTGAAGGTTTGGTTGACTTTTTTTAAAGAATCATAAAAAAGATAATTATATTACTTAATTATATTATATGTTGTGTTACATTATATTATATTATATTATATATTAATTCATAAGTCAAACAACATAATTTAAAGAAAAACGATAAATTATAATGTTTTAAAGTAATATAATTAAGATTATCTAAAAATAACAACTTATAATTATGACTAGAGGGAGTATAAGATTTAGTTGATTTTATTTTGGAGAGTTTAATGAAAGTAAATAAATTACATAATCATATCATATACTCCTATTGTATATCATTATATTATGGGAAAATGTCAATAAAGTCTTAAGGAACAAACATAATTATTAAAAAGTCCCACCAATTTTATTCCTTATTAAAAAGTCTCAAGGGCCTAAGAGAAAATTAATAACTTAGTAGGCCCAATTTACAACTTTGATAGCGAATTTTGACAATCTCGTTCCAACATTTTAACAACACACAGGTGATAATTATTAAAATGTTTGAACAAAGTTGTTAAAAATTGCTATCCAAGTTGTAAATTAGGCCTACTAATTTGTCAATTCCACTTACTCAGTTGTTACAATGCCCAGGTTATAGTTGTTAAAATGTGGGCGTTTTGATTAGCTTTTGAGAATAGCTTTTACGAATTTCAAAATAAGTATGTGAGAGAAATTTTGTCTCGACTTACGTAAACTTAGGTTTGAAACCCTATCAAAGTTGTAAATTAGGTTTACTTAGTCGTGAATTCTGTTTATTCAATTGCTACAAGGCCCAGGTGATAGTTGTCAAAATGTTTGAATAGATTTGTCAAAACTCGCTATCAAAATTATAAATTGGGCCTATTTAGTTGTCAATTCCGTCTACTAAATTGTTAATTTTTCTCTTAGGACCTTGAGACTTTTTGGTAAAAAATAAAGAATTTGTGAGACTTTTTAGTAAATGTTGAAACGGAGTTATCAAAGCTCGTTATCAAAGTTGTTCATTGGGCCTACTACGTTGTCAATTCCGCCTACTAAATTGTTAATTTTTCTCTTCGCACCTTAAGACTTTTTGGTAAGAGAATAAAATTGGTGGGACTTTTTAGTAATTATGTTTGTTTCTTGAGACTTTATTGTCATTTTCCCTTATATTATATATCAGTTTATAAATTAGAAAAAATAGTTTGAGAAAAAATGATAAATTTAAATGTTTTGAAGTAATTTAATTAACTTTATTATAATTCTCCAAAAAAACTAATTGAAGATTATATTTATAATCAAAAGTAGTATCTTACAAACCTAACATAATATTTAAAACAGATTTTTTGGGTTGGCAAGACTAATGAACTTGACTTACTATCTAAATTTTTTTTGATACATAAATTTTAAAAAGGGGTTGGATTTTTCCACAAGAACAGGATACATAACTTATAATATACGGGTTTAGGCTTAATTTCAAGACTAAAAGTACTTGCTACCCAAACTAATCGTCTTAAAATAGCATGAAGTAACCACGGTCAAAGTATTTGAAGCAATCGCCATTTTGCTGGAAAATGAAAAAGACCCCGTGGAATTTGCAATTAAAAATAATTATAATCAAAATCCAACTTATACCTACCTTATATTTTTTTTTCTTTTCTTTTTAATATAGAGGGTCATTATAGTCTTTTGAAAACATTAAAAAAAAATCTAACTAGGCCCCTTGGCCTTATTAAGAATTTGATGAAATTTGGATTTAATTAGTTTTCTTTTTTTAAAAAAATGAAAATATCACAAAATTAATTTTTTTCAAGGAAAAAAAGGTTAACGGCTATCATGGTGACCGTCATTTCCCGCCAGGCCCACATTTGAAGTTCAAAGTTCCAACGCTTTTTTCCCCTCCAAAACGGCAAGCCCTATTAGTCTATCAGTGCTTCTATTACTTGTGAAGCAAGTCCTCTCGCAAGCTTAGCTTCAATCGATAGAGAAAAAATTCTCGCTCACCTTCAACCTTGCTGATACTTTTCTTCTTCTTTGATTCGAGAAAAGAGCAACGGCAATAACGCCGGATAGTATCTTCTCTGTTCGTATTCAAATCAGTGATGGAGTCTATGGCCGAGGATCTATGTTCTACACCTCCGGCATCGCTGCTGGGAGTTGTTGCTGCAACAACGCCGGATGCCGTGAGTAGAAAGCGCCCTGCTGCCCACTCACCCAACGTGTCAATGGAATTGCTTCCGAACTACATGGAGGAGCTCCAAACGGAATATATTGCTCCGGCTGTTGTGGGGGAAAACGACAGAGAACGGCAAACGCTGGAGGATCTACGTTCTACACCTCCGACAACATCGTCGCCAAGAACGCTGGTTGTGCCAGGGAGAAAGCGCCCTGCTGTGTACTCATCCAAGGCGTTGGCGAGATTACTTCTAAACTCTTCTGAAGATTTTTTCCTGAGCTTCAGGGAGAAGCTTCTAACAAAATATGTTGCTCCAGATACTATGGAGGCAAAGAGAGAACGGCATCTGCGGGTGTTGAGGTCTCTACGGTAATATTATTCCGTTTATCATCAAATTATCTCCTTAAATCTGGTTTGCTTTTATTGCTGGTAATACTTTGAAATTGATCTTTCCTTTCTAAATAACATGAGGTCTTGTTGTGGTCGCTTGGCTTTAAGATTTTTTTTTATTATTATTATTTAAGTTTCTGCTCATGAAAGCCCATTCAGCATGCTATAGTAGTTTTTACGTACCTATTTCTTAAACTGTTCTTATGATTGAATGATTTTGCCTTTAGTTATGGCCATCGGAAACTCCTGTTAATGGCTGTTTATATCATTTGTCAGTTCTGAATATTTGTCTGATTTGCTTTCCATTCTATCATTTCTCATCAGGTTCCTTTTGTTTTCCTTCAAAAATGATTTTGTTGCTTTCTTCTGCCTTTACACTCTTCTTTGTTCTTTCAGAACTTGAAGCGATAGTAATCCTTGACCATAATTGGCAATACACATGCTGTGCCTACGCTTTTGGAATGAAAACTCCATTCTTGATTTTTGTGAAACTAAATCTAGAATATGTCAATGGTAAGATAAAACTGTTAAATCATTGTTCAATTTAAATAAAATAGGTTGGACAGTACTGAAACCTTTTTGCAAACTGTAGACTTCACTGAAATTTGGAATTTAAGAAACTTGATTGTTTGAAGACTTTGAAGAGGTTTATGATTATTGTCATTAATTGTTTGGTTAAGCTCTTTTTTTGTTATTGGAATTTTTGTTCTCTGTGCTATACTAACGCTATGTTTTAGTGCAGGAAAATGGGGCGTAAAATAAGCGGAAGTAATAGGTGGGAAAAGTCCTTAAAATAGTAAAAAAAATTACTATTTTTGAGAATTTCCATCCTAGGATTCTTTCCTTTTAATTTTTTTCCCATCCAAACATAGGGCAAATACTAAGACATACTTTTTTGCCCATCAAAACAGAGTTATGCTCTGAATGCATCATCCCTCGTTTTAGCAATTAATCCCAATACCCACCAACCTTCATTCATATATAATAGAGCCGTCACAATTAATCTTCACTTGATCTGCTACTGGGGATACCCACTGCTTAGGAACTTCAAAACAATCCTCATTCTTCTCCTTTGCTCGTGATATGTTTGACATAATTTTGTTTTGCCTCTAATAAGATTAAGAGTATTTACCTCAATTCCCTTGACAGCACCTTTGACAGCACCTAATCCCGTCCTCAATTCTATTAGTTTTCCTCCTTCCTCTGCCAGCATTAAGAAAGCATCTAACCTTTCACTTCACCTTACCAATTCATTCACAGAACAACAGCATATGTTCATTTGTTGCAGACGCTTTTCTACCTATAGGACATAATGGATCAGAAGCACACTTTCTCTTGACCTTTTCCTCTCTAGTTGCTAAAGCTGCATTAGACATCCTCCAAAGAAAATGATCAGAGTCTTTGCTGGCATCGTTGCATTCCTAGATTCTACATTCACTTTGGAAGCCTTTTAATTACAATATCCAGACTTGACAGTATACCCTTAATTTTTGCATGTAGTCCAACAACACCTGTCTGCCCTTTCAAATCCCAGAGTAGGAATCTTCGATATCTCCACATATGTTACATCATCAATTATACTCGGATCCTATCACCCGCCCTCTATCAAGTCCTTCCACCAATATACACTCATCTAAGATAGGAATTTACCTATCACACTGCACTCTTATTTATTTTCCATTACCAACTACCCAGCATAAATTCTTCACTGGTTCATCCCTTCCTTCAATCAAGTTTACCCACTCCGAAGAAGCCTTATGACCGTTTTTGTCTAGAAAAGGATCAGTGTTTAATTGATATATGATCTTCACCAATTTATCCACAAAATTTCTGCATTCTTCAACCATCTTCAAGCATTCTTATTAAAAACATTGAACTGTCTAAAACCAACTCACTCATCATTTTCATCCTTCCAAAGTAAACTTCTCTCTGAATCAGTCATTCTCCACCATAATACCTTCTTAGGCATTTCAAACCTGCCATAGGATATGTAGGCATAACCCATGCCCCCTACAACAGCATTTAGCAAATCCTCCTTACCTGCATTTGACAACAATCTGTGTCCAATCCATTACTTTTCTGCTCAAAGCAGTAGAACTTTGGATCTGTTCCTTTGATAGGTTTTTTTTGCAGGATGGTGCTGATTCTGACATAGATGAGGAGGAAAAGATAGTCTATTGAAGCAAAGATCTGAGACTGAAAAGCAGATGATTTTGAAGATTCAACTGCTACTGAGGAATTTTGGTGATAAATTGATCAAGTTGGGTACAGAATAATGGATCTATATTGTAAAATCTGGATATTATACGTATAAGGTAGATAAAAACTGCATGGCAATCAAAGATCCTGGTACCTCCTTTCTGATGCCTAAAGACACGTGGAAGAGGGTTTGGATGCTGGTAGTACCTTCTGGAAAGCAGCAGTTCATGGGGAGAATACTAAAGGGGCTTGACTTGGGAATAACTGAAACCGTTTTCTAGCTCTCTGAGCTAATGGAGTTGCTGATCTACTAGCAGTTCATGCCTCCAAGGGAATGTACAATGTCTGACTGGGCTAATTTGTTCGTATGACTTCTGAGTAATCAAAGCTCTGTTGCTATTTCTTGTTTTGTATTTTGTAGGTTGTAACCTTAAGGCTTGAGTTGTCTTCTTGCTGTTTTGTGAAAGTTTGACAATTGATACAACATTATAATTGTATAAAGGCACTGTGGTCATTTTGTATGTATTATGTAGGGTTACTTCTGTAATTTCATTTTAACTGTTTACCATTATTGTTAGTTGCCCACGCTCGGGCGGCTCAAATGTATAACAGACTGCAGATCATCGGCACATAGTAAATATCTCAGTTTACTCTAAATCTTGTTAGTCTTGTTTTTCCCTTTTGGATTAGTGCATAGAAACTTAATAAAATTTACTTTTTTAGGCCAAAGACAGGTAAATAACACAAAACAAGGTGAAGAGGTTAATAGAGATAATTTTATTTAGGTCAACTTCATGTTATTTTTTAAAGAATTAATGTTGACGTTAAAAAAGGGATAAAGTAATAATCATTTAAAGGGAGACTTACAATGTACATATGAGCCTCGTGTCAATAAAAATATGTTTCAAACTTGTACATGTTAGTTTTGGACCTGCATTGTGGCAAGTCTAGCTCTCCCATCAAGTCAGTCACATGAAGATTATGATAGGAAAAAAAAATCTAATTGTTAAAACTTCAGTTGCTTGTTGTGACCTCTGAAATATTAAAATTTAACACCTGCCACCTAATGAATCCTCTGCTGCAACAAGTCTGCAATTTTCTACTTACCTTGGCTTAGAGATGACTGAGAAATTTCCAGTGATGTTACTGTTTGCTGGTAATATATCCTTCTATATATGCCACCTTCAACAAACTCTGGTCTATCATTTTGGTTCATCTGGCTATGTCACTTTGACAATATTCCCTTCAATATTCGTTGTATTGATGACCTTGTCACTGTCTTCTACTGATTCGGTTCGATTTCATATGATCCATGTTCAATGGCTTCCCCCCATTCACTCTGTCAAATTTGCACTTAATAGTCTTGTAAGAAGTTCTACTTATCATACGAAAGATCTGTACACTACTATGTTACTGCATTGGCTAATATTTTCACAGTTCTTTTTCCTATTGCTTTTTATTTTTTAAGGTTCTTAGAACCTGTGTTTAGTTTTTTTTTTTTTCACTATCTAAATGTTATAGAGCTTAATATACATGCTCTTTTGAAGAATTTATGTTATTTTATTTATTAGTCTCTTTTCTCTTGATCATTATCAACTTCATATTTTTTTGCTTAGACTGCAAAATAAACTTGAACATCTTTCCAGTTCTATCTGTAGTAATTAATGGACAAAACTTAGTGTGCCCTACAAAAGAAAGACATATGCGCCCGAAAATTTTGATAGGATATGCACATAACACAAAATAAAGGAAATTAAATGAGAGATCATTCTAAATTTTCTCGTTGACTATTTTGATAGTTGATGTCCCAATGAATTTTTTTAACTGTCTTAGTATTGAAATTGGTGAGAAACAATAATTTTTCTTCAAGAATCCCAACCTGAGAATTAGCAATGACTTCAAGAATCATGTGGTCAAATAGCCACTTCTATAATGCTGTGTTTTCTGAGGTTTCTCATCAGGACGAAGTTCAACATTTTGCCGAGGCGGCTTTATGAAATTTTGCGGTTGAATTAATCGTCTAGTTTCTTCTGAATGTTCTGTTTCACTTGAAACGGCTTTATTATCCTTTAAATCATCTTCTTTCCCTTCAAAATTGTTAGAATTCATACTGGATTCTGCAGAAGACTCCTGGTTCACTAATGTTTGGGATTCAACTTCTTTCTCTTCATTCAATGGAACCTGTTCAATTAACACAAGTTCATCAGCTATATCTCATTGCTTTGAAGTTCTTAGATACTAGACGTGGTTGTGAAAATTGTTGGTAACTATTATAACAAGAGAGCGTAACAATTATGTATATAGTACAGAATATAGATATAGATCACTGACCTTTTCTTCAGTGGGAATATTTGCACTACTTGTTAAATCAATGGCTTCTTTTTCTGCCAAATGAACAGAACTATCTTGAGCATCTTTCTTGGCTTCAACATCTGATTTAGCTTCAGCAGCATGACTTGTCTAGTAAACGAAGGTTTTATGTTTAGTTAATAATAATCCGTATGTTTCAGAGGTTGCACATGAGGAAGAGAGGTTTTACAGGGAACATAGACATTCTAAGCTGGACTAGAATCTATTAAAAATTGACATATTCACATGTTTCTGCATCATTGAGGTTATATGCACCCTTAGACATCATCAAAAAACTAATGTTCTTTAAAAACTATTCCAAGAATGAAATCTGATGTTTGCTTAGCAGTTAGTCAACATTGTCGTGTCGATTTTTATAGCTTTGAACATATTTTTCTTATCTCTTCCTTAATATTCCTACCTGAGAATTACCGAAGTCGCCATTAGGTGAATGAAGTTCACCACTTGAACTTGTTTTTTCCATATCCTCCATTGTAGATTGTATGACTTGTGTGTGTCTCTGTTGATCAGAATCAAATGAAGCAACTTCATTTGTTGGGTTCTTCTTGGGTGATACAGATCTTGGTGAAAAAGATAAATTTGATTGGACAAAGATATCAGCAATTGATTCTTGATGCAAAGTTGATACCCCATGATCTCTATTGCTTGTTTTGTCATTTATATGATCTTTGCCAATTTTTGCTGAATCATTGATGTCTCTAACTTCTTCTTCCTGTTTAAAAAAATGAAAAGGACATTGATATTACCCTTCATTACCTTCTATGAAAGTTTAAATTTTTTAAAGTTCCACATGTCAACATTTTTGTATGATAAAATTTGGTAGTTCAATCCTCTTTCCTTAAAGAAAAAAGTATTTGCTTTGATCATGTCTTTCTGTCTGTGTTAGTTCCTTGCTTCATCTAAATTTCACCTTACTAGAAGCTGAATTACATTGAAGAAGAAGAAGAAGAAAATCACTTGCCTCTAAACTTTCTGAGTTTTCTTGAGAAGAAGAAACATTTAAAGAGTTCAAAAGCTGAGCTGTTTCACTTTGCATCGCAATTTCTCTCATATCACCGAAAAGGTTGTGGTCATAGCCTACTGCACAAGTTGGTGTGTCTCCAGGTAACTCGCATGTCGATGACACTGAACTCACATCAGCTGAATTTTCTTCATCTATCTCTTGCAAGGGAAATGGTGAAAGAACATCGTTATTGGGGCCAAAGTTTGCTTTTGGAGTATTCTCTAAATCACCAATTCCTTGTACTTGTCTCACATGGACTGAGCTTCCCCACATATCTTCACTTCCAGATGAACAATAGTCTTTCTCATTATCTCCATCATATACTGAAGATTCTTCACCTGAGCTTAAACTAGATTCAGTAAATGCTTTTCTTGGCGAACCAGCTTCTGAAACCTCTACTTGTAAGTCAGAAGCTATGGAGTGTGTTGGAGGTTTACGAATCCGCCTGCCGGGGTAGAACATATGTTCATGGTTCTTCTCAGTGGGAGCAGCAAGAGATTTGAACAGAGATTCATTTATAGTCATGCTCTTCGATATTGGAAATTTGAGTATTTTTTCAGGAGCCACCACATGGTGATCTATTGGTTGTGGCTTCTCTGAAGGTCCAGCTTTTTGAAAACTTGAGATATTCTGATCTGTTTCTGCAACCTCATTACTCCTATCAGGTTGCTTGACATTGCTTTGTGGTTTGGGAGTTATCAGACCAATTTCTTCAGAAGTGCCAAGTTTGGAGAACAATTGCTCAATTAATCTATCGTGGCTTCCCTTTTCCTTATCTGCAACAATAAAGTGTACTTAAGTTTCACAAGAAAATACTCCCTCCAATCCTTGATATAAGACCTACTTAACTAACTTTGGCAGATTTAGGAGATAAAGTAAATTGGTTAATTTGAAAAATGTGACATGATTTCCCTAAAATACCCTTATGTAACATTAGATTATACACCAGTTTGTTTAGGGGAAAATGGTAAATATATGAGATCAAATGGATTGAGACATTATATTTTGGGTCAAACAGCTTTTATATCAGGAACTTGGAGTAATACTGGATTGCTTCTGTTTATTCTTCAAAAATGTACCTTAAAGTAAGATCACTATAAAACGAGTTTAATTGAGGAAGAACAAAGGATGATGAAAAAGTGGATATTACCTGGAAATCTTCTAAATCTGCTTGAACTAAAGCTTTCATTCCTGAAGAATAATGGTGACTTGTCTTTCTGGTTCCCTTGAGTGGATTCTTGAGGTCTCGCCTGAGGAGAATTACAGAGAGAGTTAAAAGTTCTTGGCGATCGAGTTGTGGATGGTGCGGAATCAGGTATTTCTGTTCCATCAGGCCCGAATCTCTTTGACCCTTTAAAACTATTGTTTCTTGTGATAAGCACAGGAGCAAGAAGATGAGTTGGATTTACACCTTTATCAAGCTGCATCTGCAATTCCTTTCTTGCTTTACTGTTGGCAATGAGATTCTCCATCCTACATTTTCTTTCTAATTCCATGGAATCCTTCTTTCCATTATCATTCTCAGGCCATCCTACTACATCTTTAATCCTATCATCATTATTTTCATTTTTATTCTTTGGCCCTACATTATCATCTTCTTTAATTTCTTCCATGATACCGTAATGCACCAAGTCGCTCATTGAAGGCTCAGAGCGCAAGGTTTTCTGATCAGGGCCCGCAGAAGATTTCTTGGAGGGCAAGAAATTATCATCAGAAGAATTATCTCTTGATCTCTCAAGAGAGTCAACACCTTTGTTCTGTGTGTTTATATCAGAAGCAGCATTATTAAACTCAGTATTACCACCATGCACACCCCATTTCTTGTCTCTGCAACTTTTTCTTCTATAATGTGAGGAATGGGCATAGTATCCGTCAAGATCATAGTCGCTTCTGCAATACTTTCCGGCGAGCCTCGAATGCTTGAGGTCGCCCCTTCTCCTCTCTCTTTTGACATATCTCAGCTGGGGCTGCTCAGAACTCCAGAAGATTCTGATGAAAATGGCGGTGACTATAATAAATGGGGACAGATAAACCAGGAAGCTGTAAATGTAAGAGAGGAATATGTAGAGGATGAAGCTGACTAAGAAAATTCCAGAAATCACTGGATGCTTTTGAAGAAATGTGTGGCCTGTGTTGTAAAAAGCCAGAAGCATTTTGCACAAACGAAGTAAAATTTCTTTTGCATATGCAGTATTGAGACCCATGTTTCCTTGTTTCTTCTCTAGGGATGACAAGAAGTGAAGCCTAGATTGTTCTGATGAGGTTGATGGGTTGTTTTCTAGCACATCCTAACAATAGGAAACTCAACAAATCATCCATTTT
>JBAGKO010000013.1:6890319-6901308 GCA_037177275.1 Acacia concinna
ATATATTTAAATAATAGGTAGTGGGACCCACACTTAACGGCCGTTAAGTGTATTTAATGGTCTTGCCATTTTTGCCCAAAAAAAAAATTCTTCATTGCTATTTTTGCACCTCAAAATAGTTAATTGTATTAGGCGCCCATAGCAAAATAGTTTTTAGCCAAATCTGCCCCACCCTTTTGAAAATTAATGTGGTATTTATCTAGAATTCTCAAAAAAAAAAAAATAGTCACGCATTATATTATTTCACGATTTTCTTCAAATTACCTATAACTCTTAGGAACACCTTTCGTAACCCAAAAAAAAAATTACTAAACTTGCATGCTAGTTTATAATCGTTCAAACTTTTGATAAATATGAGAAATAAAGTTAATCCATATGCCCTTAGTAGTTTGATTTAAATTTTAATTAGGTTTTTAGAGTTTGTTTTTATTTTGTCAATACGGTTTTCTCAATCATACAAATTAGTCATATGCTCATGATAATTTGTAAGAGCAACCTTAACAGATGATGGCATAACTCCCTCTCAACATAACCTTGAATTAATTTTGTCTAGCAGATTTAAATAAATCAAAATAAAGCAAATTAAAAATTATATATAAATGCAAAGAGACCGACAATGAGCATAATTTTTTATTCAAAAACCTTTTTTATTTTGTAGTTTATTAGCACAGTTGCCATCTTCCCAAAAATTGCATAGGACATGAATTCAGCACCCAGCAAACAATTTGTCAAAATCAATAATTAAGGTCTGAAGCCCATTAGTAAGTTTCCCCTTAAACTTTTCATCATCACTTGATGAATATTCTAAAGATCTTAATCATAAAAGTTCTATAAAACTAGAATCTTTCCACCCATACATTAATTCATGGGTTCCAAAAATCACTTACAAGTATTTTTTTTAAAAAAAAATACATGAATATATTTGGGTCAGAGTTACACGTTAGAACCCCTACAAAATCCCCCAAAAAAAGGAAAAAACAAAAAATCAGATTCCATTAACTACCTAAACAGTGAGGACTATATCATTACGCTAAAAATTTCAAGGAAGATGTTTCTGTGCTACCACCACAAAGCCTAACGTACATTGCTCACAAGTACGAAGCTTAATGACTCCCCAGTTAGCAAAAGCAAGCATTGGTCAACCAGCTTTAGATGAGTCTCCAGATAATTGTGGCTGTAAGCTTTTCCTCAAGAATTCAGACAACTTTGCACTGGCAGCACGCCCTCTTTCTAGGCAATGGAGATAATCATCCACTTGACAGAATCCAAACAAAAATTTCATTCAGATCACGCAATAAAAAGATTAAAACCATAAAAAGAAATAGAAAAATAAAAGCGTGGAAGCTTGTTTGGATTTGCGTTTTGAAGCCCCAATCTAACTTTTCAATTATGATTTCATGGTTTATGAGGTAAATATGTAAGAAGAGTCTAGTTTTGGCTTGCGTGAACATGATTATCATAAGCAAATCCTACTTTCTATACCAGCAAAGGTAATTACTGAACAACAGGATTACATGCCTGCACTTGTCTTGTTCTGGATTTTTGGAACATGATAAGATTGTCAAAATGCAAGATTTGAAGAATAAGGTTTAGTCAGAGATGCATGAGAACCCAAGATCGAAGAGACAGTGACAGAAGAAAAGACAGATACCTGACATTGCACCATGGGTCACAGATGTGATGATTCCATGTTCCATAGGTTCCTTCCCCGCCTGCAACGATCTTCCTGGTAGAACCGAGACACATGCATTTGGGAAGACTAAATAGGCAAATGCTTTCATTTTCTGCCATTAAATATGTATAAATTATCGAATTAGATTTATGTGCAGGAGGCAAAGGGCCAGAAACCCCTGTTTTATATTCTAAAATTCCAGAGTGGACAAACAACCAGGACCATATAATTAGCTACCCAGTAATGATTGCAGTAAAGTAATATAGTTTAACAAAGGAAACTGGAAAAAAATTACGTTGACCATGCTTGAGGTTTAAGTCAGCTACATTTTGATTTCTTATCCTAAGAAAAACAAACATAATTCCCTCACTCTAAATTTTGATAACATTCTGCCAATTTGCAGTGAGTGTTACTTTCAAAGGGATTCCTGCACAAATTTTAGAAACACTTGCCCTGCTGAAACTATCAATGGATACAAATCAATTTTTGTAAAGGAAGTTTGGGTTAGGGCCACCTGTATGGCAGCTTGGCAAGTAGGATAGTGGCGACATCTATTTACATAATTGGTTTTCTTTGAGAATGTATTTGATACAGTTCATAAAACACCTTTGGGATTTTTTTCCCCCCACCAACATCAGTAATTTAGAGCAGACACTTTAATTAATGGACTAAAAGTATACTAAGAAAGAGTTCCAAACATTGGATAAAAGAAGACCAGACTTAGGTGACTTAACTCTAATTAAACATAATATGTTATTGAATGAACAAATTGGAAAAAATGCTACAAACCTCCTCTTCAAGTTTATTAGGGTCCAGTAGAACATTGCCACTATCAGCCACAGAACAACATATTGCAACTGTAGAGACAAGCACGAGAGAATGAGAAATTCCCTACATTTCAACAGTTGAAATTACAATACTTAGCCAGTAAACAATAGGTAATAAGTTTTGGTTACCAGTCAGATGCTTCAGTGGAATTCCAGCATCTACAAGTGCAGCACAGGCAGCATTTATTGCGCATGGAAGAAGCTAGTTATCAAGTCAAGAAAAAGCAACAAAAAGATGCAGACCAGAAACAAATGTATCAAATATTCTCCTTTGGGCATCAGTTGGATCAAATTGTGTGAGTGGATATTTGACGGCTGTCCAATTTTGTCACTTCCAATTCATAGTAAAAAAAGGTAGTGTTGACCCCTCAATAAAGTTACTAATCACCAAATGAAACTAATTTATAAATATCGAGCATCAAGCGCAGAAGTTGTAATGATAATAAATAGAAAGAGACGAATCCTTCCATTGCTATCCACCTATTTCTTTACCCAAAACCTTCTTCTAAAGAATTAAAAAGAAAATGGCAAAACGAAAATAAGTCATGAAATGAAACAGAATGAGTTTGGCAAAGGAGACCAAATTGCAACCATGCATATATCTGCTAAGCAAAAAAGGACCTTAAATAAGAATTCCACATTGTAGTGCATGCTATAAGGAATCCAAAGATGAACTCTGGTATCTTCGCTCAAATACTTTCAAAACAGAAATTAACATTTGTCTCAGTCTAAGTCAGGAGATGAAATTAACAACTGGTAAATTTGACAAGGAGAGTAAAACGAGGGTTTGAAAAATCATTACAACATCTAATAAAGAGTTGAAGAGAAGCAATGCAAGCATGAATCAGTACCAGACACTAAAATCGTAATTGCAATTCATAAAGATGAAATATAGCTCTAGTTACTAAGAAAATTTCCTGTGGAAGAGTGTAATATAACTGAAACAGTCGCCAACTGCATCATAACATAATTATATATTGCAATAGGATACAGCACCATCATCATGGACGACCTGCAATAGCAACAAATAATATACAATCATGCCATGACACCTCCGATGATACATTATTTATGGATAACTTCAGAATAACATACACATATAACTTAACAGCAGTCTGCAATAGACTAATCTCACATGAGAGAAAGAAGTGCTTAACATTCAGGGAGATAGTCATAGCTTTTGCCATAAATATGTTCAGAAGTATGTAAGAGAGACAAAACAGATGTATCCTCTTCCCAGAGTAAAAGCAAAACTGACCTGAATTATAACTGAAGTCGTGGTATTTGGATACATGCTTCGAATGCAAATGCTTTCGAGAGATTTCTTTAAAATCATCTCAGACTCCCTCTCCGATTTTCCTAAGCCATAAAGATGTTCAAAATTCACAAAAAATCAGGCTTGGCCATGTCAAAAACAATATAAATGTTAAACAAACCATTTTTTTATATTTTAAAAAAAATGCTATTCTCACCAATCTGTCCGGTCTTGGGCTTCCATATAACTTCAATGGAAGCTTTTTCAGGATTTTCATTCTTCCTTGTCCCAGCTTTAGGTCCATAAACTGCAGCAAGAACCTTGGTCTCTCCTAAAAGATAAAATGAAATCCAAGATAACTCTTTCATAAACCTATTGTGCATTGGACACGGAAGTCACTTTTTTTACAATCCCTATCATCAACATTAATACTCAATCACGTAGTATAGTTGGGAAAATGAACAAAACCTATTGTGCATTGGACACGGAAGTCACTCTTTTTACAATCCCTATCATCAACACTAAAACAGAAGAACATATATAAACTTGAATAAAAGACACTCTGAATCTCAGAGGAAAAACTCTACTGGAAGTGTAACTCTGACTTACATCTTAACAACATGAGACTGAAAGAGTGATATAGAAAAAGTAAATGTCAAAGAAAATAGAAGAAAACCAACTGCACAGGACAAATAGAGGGGAATAACCTTGAGTCCAGCTAGCAGATCCATGGGCACGATTAATGATGCCCCGAGAGCAAGCAAGGGGCCTCAATTGACTAGGCGAACGGCCATCAGGTCTATCAACTTCCATGGAAGACCGACAAACTAGTCTCACTCTCTCTCTCTCTCTCTAGATATACAAGTTAAGAAAATATAGAGCAAACAGAGACCAACAGACAGTGCGCAATGAGGGATTACAGAGCCGATTTAAATGCTTCGGGGACGACGTATGGCCTGCGGCAGAGACGATGAAGGACGATGGGATAGACTGCCGCAGGGCAAGACTTCCGGGACAGCACGGCGAGAGGAGGGGACGGGCCAACGGAGGATAGTTCACCTAAACGGAGAACGGCCACGGCGAGACGAGCTCCACCGAGCGCACACCCAGACGCCGCAAGCTGGGAAAGAACGCTGAGAAGGCGAGCGTCGGATGATCCGGGGAGGCACCCCGAAAAAGGTTGTTTTTTTTAAAAAAAAGAAAATTATATAAAGTTTAGGGAAAATCCTAAAAATAGACCATCAAAGTCTATAAAGGACAGTTCAGACCTCCGAAATCAGCAAATCCTAATTTAGTCTTGGTAGGAATTTGGGAGTTTTGAGTCTCACCAAATGCCCTTATCAGACCTTTTAAACTTTATATCTCATATTCCTTTTCCATTCATTTCTCTCTCCTCTTCCCATTCTTAAGCTCCGTCACAGCTCCTCTCATTCAAAAATTCCATCTCTCAATTCCTCTACTTCCTTCTCTCATTCTCCCAAATCCTTTCTTCTCTATCCCTCAATGCCATCTTCCAACCATTGTTCATCCCTCAAATCTTCATTTAAATTTCCATTCCTTGAGAAGCTAACCCTCACGTGTGGCTAGGAAAAAATTGATAGTAAGAAGGAAAAACAAAGGTAGCAAAGGAAGGTGACAATAGGTATGTGGTTGTTGTTTTTGGTATCCTTCTTGATTGAAATCTTATTTTTCTCTAATTTTTCAACTTGATAGGTCAATGTGTCATTCTTCTGTTGTTGGGGTTTAAATTTTCTGGGTATAAAGTAATTGAGGAATATTATGGTTGGGAAAGGTTGTTATTAACACATAAGATAAATATTTAAAAACATGTTCTATTGTTAACAGCACATACGTAGGGTAGGGTGTTGTTAATTGTGAAAATGATGGTGTGAAATAGGTTGTGTTGTTATAAATATCAAATGTAAAGTGATGATATAAGAAGTGGCTTTGGTTAATGAATATTGTCTTACAAACTTAATGAATTGACATTGTAATGAGTGAACCGTTTTTTTTTTTTTTTGCAGGCAAACATATGTAATGATGAAGGTAAAATTTAATATAATAGAGGTACCATGAAGGTGAAAGGTATAAAAAGGGGACAACACTTTGAGATTTTAAGGCACTCACAAATTTTTAGGTTTTAGGTTGTTGAGGAAAGGTGAATGTAATTGGGAAAATTGTTGTTAATTTATAGTGTGACCCCGGGAAACTTGTCTTTTAAAGAGACATTCGCAATATATGTTTTTTCTTTATTGAAGTTGTGAATCAAGATAATGATACTGTTAATTATGAATTTAATGTTGTTAAAATTAGAGTGTACTACCTGGAATATGTGTTTGACAAAGACATTATGCAGTATGTGGCTTCTCTCCCTTACTTTTCCTTTCCCTTGCCTTTCCTTTACCTTTTTGTCACCATTGGATTATAATTTAAATTGAATATAGAATATTAAAATATTATTCTAATGGTGAAAAAGGGTAAAGGAGAGGCAAGAGAGGGGAAAAGTAAAAGAAAGAATATGTCTCCCATTATGCAAGGAATTTTTTTTTGTTAATTGATGTTGTGAAGTAAGGGAATGATGATGTGAAATACGATAATGATGTTGTTAATTACTAATTTCATGTTGTTAGAATTATAGTGTGACTAACCAATGGAAATTGTCTATCAAAAGAGCAAGTAAAAAGTTGTTTGTTTATATGATATTGATAATTAGGATACTGATGATATGAAATATGTCTTCTAAAATGCTTTGAATTCTGTTGTACTTTTTTAGTGATATTGTGAATTAGGATACTAATTCTGTGAAATAGGATACTAATGTTAAAAGTATATTGCAAGTAACCCTTGGAAACTTGTCTTCAAAAAATATGCGAAAAAGTTATTTTTCATTTGGTGTTATGAAATAGGATACCGATGATGTGAAATAAGTTACTAATGTTAAATTTTAATTTCATGCCATTAAAGTCATAGTATTTTGTTCATTTCACCCTTGGAAGAAGTCAATGTATACAATAATTTAACCACATTTACTGGACATAATATATAATTTCATCTATATAAAAAATGGCAACAAAAGCCATGCATCTGCACACCCATACAAAAAAATAGTAACTGTACAAATTTACAAATTAAGAAAATTTTAACCTTACAAAAAAGATAACATTTAGTACTTTACTTGTGAAATTCAAATCCCTAACAACTATTGAGTAAATCGTTGATTGCTGATGTTTGTTTGTTTGGTCTAACAAAACACTGAGAGCATCATATCTTTTAGCAATTTTAGAATAGTTGACTAGCCACCGCAAAATAACTTTCAACTTAGCCGTGCAACGAATAACAAATTTTAATTAAAATGTGACATGCACAATTAAAAGATAAGCATTATCGATTTCAGCTTTGAACTGAAAGTGAGAAAAACAGTAAATTGTCAATAATAAGTATATCAACTTTTTAAAGAACACATGTTCAAAGCCAAATGCAAGGTTTGCCCGGCCCACTCATTAGGAGATTGCAAGGCAATAAGCCACTTGTCAGTTTGTGTTCTGTTTGTGGATATTGGATCATTACGGTCAATCCAAGTGGTGCTGTTGTTTCTCGTCCAAATTATTTGCAATTTTGCATATCTTTCTCTCCAAACCATCTACAGATTAAAATTGAAAGTCGTCCTTTTGTTTTAAATGTAAAATTAAAATATTATTTTCGCTTTTATTTACACAAAAGAAGGATAAATAAATATTCAGATTGTGGGGGTTTTGTCCTTATTAGAAAAGCCTGAGTATTCAATCAGAAAAAAAAAGAAAGAAAAGAAAAGAAAAGGAAAACCTGAGTATGCTGAGTTACCGAGAGCATCATATCTTTTAACAATTTTAGGATGGTTGACTAGCCACCGTAAACTATCTCTCATGTATTATGTAATTTGATCCTACAACAAATAAAATATAAACAAGTAAATGGGTCATATAAACAAGTGAATGTGAATTAATATCTGATATTAATTTATAATTACGGTCCTATTTAAAATTCTCCCATTAAAATATCATTTTCGCTCTTATTTACACAAAAGAAGGATAAATAGATATTCAGATTGTGGGGTTTTGTCCTTATTAGAAAAGCCTGAGTATTCAATCAGAAAAAAAAGAAAAAGAAAAGCCTGAGTATGCTGAGTTGGACACTTCATTTGACAATGGCGATGATGAATCCATAATCAGGGGATCCAAGTTGGCCTCAATATCCGTGATTAATGAATGATACCACTATGATAGCAAATCATGCTTTATTATCCAGAATCTGCCATTCTCAGGGAAAGAGTAGAGAATTTATTGAAATTGTATATTTTTTTTTGTTTAGATGAGAAGAAAAGTGTGAAAGAGAGAGATTATCACCCATCTTTAAACAGACGAAAGAAAATGGGGAAAAAATATCAGCAAATATCTCAATGACTAGAACCTGCAACTTTTAGAGTTGGAGTACATAATTTATTGGTACTAAAGTGGATATTGATTGAATAAAAAGCACTTGGTTTTTATAGGCAAGGAATTAAAATTCATTAATTTTCTTAAATAATATTTACACCAAAAAAACCATTTATATTTAAATGGCTTCCAATTAGTTGTCAATCCTTTGTTGTATAATAAAAGAATGATTTGATTTTTTTTATAAAAAGATTAAGAAAACTAAATTCATTACCTAATCTAACATATATTATCTATTATTAGGTTATATATTAATTTATAAATAAGACAAATACAAATTATTTTAAAAAAATGATAAATATTAATACTATAAAGTAATTTATTTATTTTTTCAAATCACAAAAATAATTGTTCACACTCAAACCCACATCAACACTCGTGTGTATAAATATAACTAGTGCTTTGCTGCCGTGTCAAGCTTTATGTATGTGAGGGTATCTTTCTCGCCTCCTTCCCCCATTCCCATCCCCAACAATGGCGGCCAATGACAAGCCCAATCCCAATTCCAAACCTAATCCCTTTGCATTCAATAATATTTATGCACTCGCCACCAACATCTTCCTCACTGTCACCTTCCTCTTGTTCTTCCTTATCCTCATCCGCATTTCCCTCTACTTCTATGATCGCTGGAACCTCCGCCATGCTCGCCAGCGTCTCCGTCGTCCATTCCGCATCTTCTATGTCGATTCATTCACCTCTGGTGCTGCCCCACCCATCGTTCTCAACCCCTTTGTCATTCAGTCTCTCCCTGTCTGTTTATTCCGCCCACTCCGACCCCGTGGAATGTGCCATCTGCTTGTCTGATTTTGAAGAGAATGAAACGGGTCGAGTTCTACCCAGATGCAACCACTCTTTTCACATTGAATGCATTGACATGTGGTTCCAGTCCCACTCAACTTGCCTGCTCTGTAAATCTTTGGTTGAGCCAGTCCAGCCCAGGGACCAACCCGGATCGGAAGTGGAGATCGATGTGCGCGAACTGGGTTCGAGTTCAGAGGGTGATCAGGCTAGAGAAGAAGAGAACCCAAGTGGCCAGACGCTATGTTCTTCATATTCTTCAATTGGGTCGAGGCGGAAACCTTCGTATGTGGGTTTAGCAAGTGACGTGCCACTGAGCAGAAGCTTCAGGAGAGAGGCAGAGGGATCGACTGCATCGTTTAGGTCACCGAGAAGTCGCATGCTATCGTTCAAGAGAACACTGACCGGAGAGAGGAAGTTAAGACCTTCGTCCCCATCGTCGGAAAACTGTGATGTTGGATGCGCCCCGTCAATGACCGGGATAGAGACGAGTTAATAAGTTGACTCGGATACATAGTGTAATCATGGAGAGTTGTTTGCAATTTTAGTTCCTTTTTCTTTTTTACTTTATCTTCCCTGTTTTTTGATTTACTTATATTTTATTATTAAATATGCAAATTGCGATCATAAAATAGAGGAAGGTGAGGGCTAGAATGAGTCAATCAAAGGACACTCCGATGCAAACCGTTAAAGAATAGTAAAAGAACACTTGTTCAAAGCCAAATGCAAGGTTTGCCCACTCAATATCTCTGGTGATAAGCTGGTTGGATCTAGCATGCAGAGGTGCTACCTTGGTCCACAAAGAACGTTAAGAATGTAGAACACCTTATTGTTAGCAGTAACAATAGACTTTTAAGAATTATTTGTAATGAATCATCACTGGTTTTACTTGCAATTGATAGATGCCACCGCATTGATGAGCGACCAAAATTTCTTATTGTTCACCGCAAATGCAACCTACTTAAAACCTTGGGCATACATCAAATCCATGGCACTGTTGTGTTTAAGATAAAATCAGCTTTTTTTGTGTCGTTGTTGTGTGTTTTTGTTATGTTTTTGGGGGCTGGATTCAAAAGCATTTGGATATTCATTATTAACTCCATAAATGTAGCCCAATGTATCTTTTAAATATTTTGACTTAAACCAAAATGTAATTGTAAAACAAATTTAAATAACATATAGTGTATAGAAAATAGAAGAGGTGAACCAAAAGCCATAATACTCAGAAAAACCAATAGTGTGTATATAAACAATCAGTTCTTGGCCATTTTCAGAAATTCAATAGCACCTACAGAAATTGTAAAAAGTAAGCAACTAGAGGCCCCCGCACCTACCCAGGTAACCCCAAAACTTACAAGTAGCCATACTTCTGACATCACAGATGCATCATGTTAACATGACCACAAATTGAATACAATGTAGGTACATCAATAACCATATCATAGGAGAAATAGTTACAGAATCCAGCAAGGTGGATATCAAGATTTCTAACTATGAGAAATCTTTTCCTACTTGATAGCAAACATTATGTTGTAGTTCTGTGAACATGGAATATTAAGGAGCAAGTGAAATTATGTCTCCTAAATTAATAATAATCCTCCCAATTACATTCACCTTTCCCCAACAACCTAAAACCTAAAAATATGTGAGTGCCCTCGAATCTCTAAGTGTTGTCCCCTCTTTTATACCTTTCACCTTCATGGTACTTCCATTATATTGAATTTTACCTTTATCATTGTACACGCCTACCTGCAAAAAAAAAAAAAGTTCACTCATTAAAATGTCAATTCACTAATTTTGTGAGGTAATATTTATTAACCAAAGTCACTTCCTATGTGATCACTTCCCATATGATATTCACAATAACACAAGCTCCTTTCACACCTCCCTTTTCATAGAGACAACCCCGGCTTCTTATTTTTCTCTAATCTTTCAACTTGATAGGTCAACGTGTCATTCTTCTGC
>JBAGKO010000013.1:6907101-6920200 GCA_037177275.1 Acacia concinna
TTGATCCCTTTTCTGCCTCTCATTTGTCATTTACTAAATTTGAGTAATCTTTTAAGGTTTTTAATATTTATAAGGTATTTATATGTCTTTCTCCCTATAGTTTATTCATTTTAATTAGTACAGATTTTGGAAAGAAAATAAATAAGATATGATAATTGAAGTAGCTTGACTCTTAAATCTTAATTTCTCAATTAAAATCTCGTTAATGAAAAATATTCTTGAATAAATAAATAAAAATTATTGCTGGAGACATGAGGCCAAATTGAGCCTGATTTGAATTACTTAAGGCCCAATAGCTTCTTGGACCAGAAAAGCCCAATAGCTTGGAAGAAAACACTACTTATACACCTTTTTGTTTTAGGTGCTAACTCATTTATTATTATTATTTTTATTATACCATCACTTTTAACTTATTCATTTAAACTGACATAGTTAAAGTAGGAGTGTGGTTAAAAAGTATTTATCAATTTAAACCAATTTAATAGCTTAACTTCTATTTTTTGGTCAGCGAAAGATGGTAGTTATTGCTTTATAATAAATATTAGAAGGAGCACATTAAAAAACAGAATGAAAAAGAAATCACCTTACATGTTATTTCCTTTTCCATTTTAGTTTCTTGTGAAAAATTGATAACTTCACAATAATTAAATCTACAGATTGCTCTCATCCCATATTTTGTTGTAGCAATTTTAAGAGGAAATCAATGCCTTAGAACCTATAGAAAAAAATACACTGAGTTTTTATTATGAAACTTTTATATAAACTCATTTTAATTATCTTCCAAAACTTACGACCTCTTCTTTATATTGACTCGTAAGTAACTAGGCACACATGAATTACAAAAACAAGTTACAAGGTTTGCATTATACTTTACATTAAGACAAGACATAATCATGACCGACACTTGGGCCAAAAAAAAAAAATCATAACCGATGCATCCAATATGTTTTAATTACTATGAGCCGTATAGGTTTTAATTACTCACCAATATGTTCCTTAACACAATAAAGAACATACTCTTTATTGATAATATGAGTGAATAAGCTAATATAATGAGAATAACAATCTTTATCCTTTAATAAACAAGACAATGTGTTCAAATAAAAAAGAAATCAAGATTACAAATTACAACCTCCGCTAGTTGTCCAAATAGATATTCAATGATCCATATTTAAAATTTTCAACTATAATTTTTTTAAATAAAAGGGGATTTTTAAAAAACCGACAATTAAAAATTTATCTTTATTTTAAATTTTGTACCCATTTAAATAATTTAAAATTTTAAAAAATTAAATTTGGTTAATCCAAATCTAATGCTCATCACGTGGTGATAAGCTACAAACTTGAATACAAACAATCATTCCTTGCCATCATCTTGAAGTTAGACAAATGAGTTCTTAAGCTAGAGCTCACAAAATCGCCAAAAGACTAGACTTGCAATTTGATAGAGAAACAGTTAAACCAGAGAAATTTAATGTAAGGGCAAGAAATAAAAAGGGTTTTAAGGATTCCTCTCTGTTTTTTTTTTTTTTTTTAATCTGACCACGGATTCCTCTTGCAAGCAAGTGATGATGCGAATTAACCAACAAGTAGCCGACTGAAATAGTAAGAGGTCTCAAAAGGAGAAAAACACAATTTTTAAATTTCAGGAAGTATATTTTTTGAAAGGGGTGAAAATCCTTTGTGCCTTAAATTTTGAAAAGGGAAACCCTTAATTAAATAATAAAAAAAAGATAATGAAAATTATAACAAATCAAAACTAACTTTAATGGGGTAACAATGAGGCCTAGCATAATTGACACCTAATTGGGTTTCTTACACATCTAATATAGGAGTTTTTTAAATATATATCTAATTAGGGGTTTGATATCTGAAAATGTGTACGAACATATTTGTGCAGCCCACAATTAAGCTCCCTCATGAAGTCTATAGTGTAAGGGGCTTAGTCATTACTACCCGTTGTGGATTATCTAAGCCTTAAAAAAAAAAACACATGAAGCGAGGATTAAGCTAACATCTTAAGTTAGTATCCAATCTTGCTGTATTACTCCTAAGCCTAAAATCCATTATATAGATTTAAGAAAAAACTAAATAATTAACTGCCAATTATTTATTAACTAACATATAATATTCCAACAGCAGCATAAATAAGTAAGTTTAATTTATACTTTAAGATTTAATTAAGCGATGAGGGTGAAGAGCTTTAATTAGGATATTGGACTCAAACGTGAATGGCAGTTAACAAAACATAACTTGTAAAAGAGGAAGTGAGGAGAGGAGCCTTCTCATTTTGCCACATCTTGGGGATATAATTTTAAGACCCATTTTTTAATTTTATTTTTCATGAAAAATATTATTTTAAAAAATTTATATGATGTTTATTTGAATTCTTAAAAATTATCAGAATTAAAATGAAAAGAAAAAATATTTCTAGTTATTTAAGAAACTACTTTGAGTAACTTCTAAAAACAATCTAATGGGGCATATGAAAGAAAGCAAGTGTCATAAATACATGAAGTATCATAAAAATTTAGAATAACTAAATAATAAATCTTTTTATAAACAGAGATTGACCAAAAATATAATAAAACCACTCAATAATAATTACTTTTTTATTATCATAATCAAATGCAAAAATGGTTTCTACTTTTTTTTAATAACATATTAATAAATCAATAACTATAGTTTATATAAAATTTCTAAATTATCTGTAGTTTTATTATTTAGCATAAATAAACAGGCTCCTAGATGAGATGAATGACCATATGATGCCAATGATTGGTTAGGTTAGAAGAGTTTGGTTTGGTACTAATATTTGAGCTTGCTTCTCTTCTAGAAGGATAAATTGTTATAGATAATGGTTGATTAGTTAGTGTAGTTTCCTTTTCTATCAAAAATAAATTGTGAGTATTGTTTAGCACTATATATATATATATATATATTAATTTTGTTCCCCTAAAAAAAACAGGAAATTGAAAATAATGTAGAACCGTGCATTATTCCTTTAAAGCCAAGCAATTTGAGATACTTCACCTAATTTGATAGCATTGACAATGAGATCAGCTTGCCCGTGGAGGATTTTTTTTTTTAATTTATTTATAAATTGGATTTGATTTTGGATTTTTTTTCCCAGGATTCGATTTTGGATTAGGTTAACATATCTTGTCCTTATTAAATTATTTCAAAATATTTTGTAATTATATATAAATGTTCTCATTCTTAATTTTACAACTGATGTGTTAATTTTAAAATATAATAAAATACTTCTTTGAATGCCGATATATAGACACACGCGTGCTTAAAAATGGAAAAAAAAAATATGAATTACATATACATTTATTTTTTCCTAGCTATGCTTTATTAAAATTAAATAAATTTAAAAAAATTATTTTTATCGTGTTATTTTTTTGTCTTAATATACGTAACTTTTTTATTGTCTCAAAATTTAAACTATTTTTTATTCATGTCTACCTCTATTAAATACATATTTTTCTATTAATTATCCCACTTGCTAATAATTCTCTTTCATTTAATTAATTCTTACTCATTATTTCCTATGTATACTTTTTTTATAAATAAGAGCATATTTAAAAGAAATATGATATTTTGGATGCATTTATTATTTTTAATTAAGATTATTTGCCAGTACGAAATGAAGAGAAAAGTTGGTTATGAAAAAGACTATAGGGAGTAGTTTGGTCATGTTAACTATTTTGAATTTGTCACTTAATTTTATGTTAATTTTGAAACTTCTTATTTCAGAAAATAATGACAAATGATTTTTCCAGGTGTCCATTTATGAATTTTATTCAACATTTAAATTGGAAAAAAATTAAAACCGTGGGGATCAAAACAGTAGTACAAATTTAATGCCAACCATACATGTAAAGTGGGAAAAAACAACGGGGCATTCACAGTTCAGTACCTCACAAACCCAGAAACAGAGAAAAATAAAAAATGGCTGACGTGAAGAACTCAGAGCTCATCTTCATTCCCTCGCCGGGAATTGGTCACTTGGTTTCGGCTCTCGAGTTCGCAAAGCGCATAATCGATCAAGATTCACGCATTTCCTTCACAGTCCTCTGTATTAAGTTCCCATTCACTCCGTTTTCAGATTCATACGTCAAATCAGTCTTAGCCTCCCAACCGCGAATCCGGCTCATTGATCTTCCTGAAGTAGACCCACCTTCACAAGAGCTTCTGAAATCTCCAGAATACTTCATCTATGTCTTCATGGAAAGCCTCATACCCCACGTCAAATCCACAATTCAGAACATCTTACACATGGCTGATGATTCAAACCCAGTTGTTGGATTGGTCCTTGATTTCTTCTGTTTGTCCATGGTTGATGTGGGAAAGGAATTTGATCTTCCTTCTTATTTCTTTCTCACCACAAACGCAGGATTTTTTGGTACTGTGCTTTCCCTTCAGAAACGGCAAATTGATGATGTGTTCTGTGATTCAGGTCCTGACTTGTTGATTCCAGGTTTCTCTAATCTAGTCCCTTCTAGGGTTTTGCCTAATCCTCTTTTTAAAGATGGGGGATATTTTGCTTTTCACAAGCTAGCTCAGAATTTCACAGAGACAAAGGGGATTATTCTAAATAGCTTCTCAGAATTGGAACAATATGCTATTGATGATATACTTAATTATCAGAAAATGAAAGTCCCTCCAATTTATACTGTTGGTCCTGTGATTGAAGTCAAGGGTCAGGCTAATCCCAATTTGGACCAAGCTCAACATGACAAGATAATGAAATGGCTTGATGATCAACCACCTTCCTCAGTTGTGTACCTTTGTTTTGGGAGCATGGGAAGCTTAAGTCCATCTCAAACCAGAGAATTAGCAAAAGGGCTTAAGAATAGTGGGGTTAGATTCTTGTGGGCAATGCGGTCACCACCAACAAAAGACAACGCAGATAGTACCTTAACAGAAGGTTTCTTAGAATCAACCCATGATAAGGGAATGATATGTGGTTGGGCACCACAGGTAGAGGTTCTAGCACACAAATCCATTCTTGGGTTTGTATCTCATTGTGGGTGGAACTCTATATTGGAGAGCTTGTGGTTTGGAGTGCCAATTTTGACATGGCCTTTATTTGCAGAACAGCAGCTTAATGCATTCAGGATGGTGAGGGAATTCGGATTGGCGGTTGAGTTGAGGCTGGATTACCGGAGTGATGGTCATCTTGTGGTTGCTGATGAGATAGAGAAAGGGATTGCACAGTTGATTGATAGAGATAGTGAGGTGCTTAAGAAGGTGCAAGTGATGAAAGAGAAGGCCAGAAGAGCTATCTTGAGCGGCGGATCATCGTTCAGTTCTACCAGGAGATTTATTGAGGATATCATTAGTGGAAACAGAAACTGATGCATGCTCTTGGTTGCATTTGATAGATGAAATTGAGCTTTTCTTGAAAGACAGAAGTACTGTGCTGTCTCACGTAAACAATTTAATCACTTTGGTTCCACAATAAGGGAACAGAGCAGAATGACAAGATCTGAAGGTACATGCTGCTACTCATTTGCTGTGGGATTTTTGAGTGATTAAATTGCTTATATGGGAGTGCTCAATGATTCTCCCTTATTGAAAGCCACTAGTATGAAACCAGAAGAATCATATATCAAGGACAAGCTCAATTTGAAGTAAGTCCATGTTTGTATGTCATTTTGAAGTAATGAAACATTATATTGGATTGGATTGGATTTGGATTGAATAGTTTTCTTTTTCCTGCTATAATGCTTTTTTCTTGTCGGTGTACTCTCACATTATAATTATTTGATGTTTTAATAAACCAAAAATGAGTTTACAACCTAGCTTATGTAGTCTATATTCAGATTATGTAATTAGTGGTATGCTTATTGTTCTGAGGTAGTTTACAGTCTAACCAACGACCTTATTATTAGTCTTAAACTACATGTGTTAGAAAATGGATCTTACATTGCCAATCAGTACTCAATTGTGCGGTTGAGTCATAAAGATTATAACAAGTTTGTCGGTCACTCCCTAACTCTCTTTACTCAATAAAAATTGAAACGGTTCTGATCTAAGATCATTTTATTTATTTTCATCTATATGATTATGGTAAGAATAATATATTGAGATAATTTAGTAGAAACGATACTTGCTTAAATATATACACCTAATATAATTTCAAGATAGTAAGAGGGAAATGGAAGACAGAGGAGGGTGGGAGGGAAAGAAAGAGAAGACAGAGGAAGGTGACAGAGAGAAGGGATAGATTAAAGAAGAGAAATAATCTTATTTGAGAATCATATTTCATAATATGACCTACCCCTAACTAACTAACTAACTAACTAACTAACTCTCTTCTTCTTTGTATCTTTCCCTTCCTTCCTTTGGTAGTTGGCCACATGATCAACCTTGATTGCTCTACCTAGAATCTCCATCCCATTCAAATTATCTAAAGAACAAATTATTAGCAACCAATTTAGTTAATTACTCTGCAGAATTAAAAAAACAAAGATAGAAATAGAACCATCCAAAAGACAATCTTTTTATGACAAGAGAGATAAAGAGCACAACCTACTGCAACAATTGTGCTTCTTTGATCTTCATATCTGTAATGAAAAATCGTTAATAGATATTACCGAAAAATCAAAATCAAATTTCATAAATTCTCCGGCATATACTATAGAAATAAAGGATTAATATAACATCGTATAGTACATAAGATTATATCAAACTAAAACCGCCCACGAAGACAGAATCTTTATATTTGGCGCGCCAGGAAGAAACCTCATCGCTGATTTCCTTAGAACTCATTTCCACAATGCGATTTTTTTTTTTTTTTTTGGAGTTTTAAGAGTTGTTGACTGAATTGTGGTGAGTGTATGAGGTTATATACTGTGGGGAGAGTGAAGAATCTCACGGAAACTTAATGATAATTAAAGAGAAAAATGTAAGAACGTATTTGCAATAAATATAAGTTAAAATATAATAATACTTCTTTGACTGTTAAAATAGACAGTCAGACACAGGTAGAAAATAATAGCATAAATAATATGTGAATTACATATATATAAAACAAGTGTTAGTGTAGGCAAAAAAATACAAGTGTTGGTCCAGTGCATTACATTTATAACTGTGAAAGTTCATATTTACGTAATGTTTGAGAAATTTTTGTCTGAAACTGATTTATCATGTTATTTGTAGTCAAACAATTTATGAGATGATTTGGTTAGAATCCAAAATGACGTGACAAATCATATTCATAAATAATTATTCTGTAATGCCTATATGAAGTTGGCTATAGGTGTGAGAACTTGTATATATTTTTTTTTAAAAAAAAAATTGTTGCTACCTCATAATTTTTTCAAGAGCATGCAACTTAATTTAAAGAGAGAATGAGAATTTCTTAAAGGCTTTGCAATTCTTTAAATTTAAATTAATATTTTTGCACTCAAATTCAAACGTCTAAAATGAATCACAATGCAAAAACATAATACAATCAAATTAAAACCCAATTAGGAATATAAAAAATCAAATTAGAAAATAATCATCAATAAATTATGTTAATTGATTGACGGATATGAGTCCCCAACCCTTTATCACCAAACCAAATCCTCAAGTATTTATTATATTTTTGGAGGAAAAAAATATAAAATGTTAAATTATGATAACTCCTTAATTTAAAGAGATGGAACAAAATTCAATTATATAAAAAAAATGGTGTTACTGGACGGAAATAACGGTGTTACTATTGGTATTATAATTAATATATACATATATATATATATATATATATCATCCTATTCTTTTTTTTCTTTTCTTAATAAAATGAGCAAATATCATTAAGATTAAAACCATTACAGGAGTAACAAAAAAATAATAATAATGAAGAGTTCTGCCATTTATATAGTATGGGAGAACTAACATGATGACGACGTGGAGGGAACGAGTGGAGAAACTGTGAGGACATCCCGTTAAATATGATCTTATTCATATGATTTTTATAAATACATAAATATAAAAATAAAACTTGGTCCAAAAGCCTTATTATGTACTTTTTTGAATTTAGAAGCCTGATGTTAGCTATCGGTGTTTCTTTTTATTTTTATTTTTGCCCCATTGAATAAAGTTTAGATGACATAGTACTCCCAAAATATATAAGTATTTGTCTTACAAATTGGTCTAATTGTAGAGACATTAAATGGAGTGTCATATTGGACAACAATTTTGTTGTATATGTTTTTATAACGGAGAGATAATAAAAAATTGTAAATTGCTAGATTGGATTTATTGTTGTTAAACTCACGAGTTGACTCTCTAATTTCATTGATTGTATATTCCTATCTTATAAAATCGTATCATGTTTGCTCTTAAATTCGTACAAGTCAAAATCTCAGTAAAATTCATAAGTTTACCTATCAAGTTTACCAATTTTACGTTTTTACATTAAAAAGTTGTGTCAACTTACTATTGAAGTCATGTTATTTTGCTCAATTTAATAATGTTCAATGATTTTATATATAAATTTTACATAAATGTTTTGTTGAATATGATAAATTATAAAAGCTAATGATTTAATTTCAATTATTCATATTTAAAATATATTTAAATTAAATTATTGCTTATATTATATACTTTTAACACCTATTTATTAATAAAGGTAAACTCTTGTGAGTTTACAATTCTGGTTTACAGTCCGAGTTCACATGCTTGTGACGAGTTTACTTAAACTCGCAAATTTGATAACTTTAATTGGATTTATTAATTTCTAAATATAATAAACTCGTAAGTTTGACAACTTTAATTGGATTTGTTAATTTCTAGACATACATATTATGATTGCTCAATATAAAAAACATATACATATGATTGAATAAAAAGGGAGGTAGTATAAAAATATCAACTTGCATAATTTCTTTCGATCAATACATCTGTCCTTATTCCATAACAATCTTTCAAACCAACCTTAATTAATGCCTTTTTCCCACTGTTTCAGATACACGTATTAAACGTCATATGGTATGAAGTTGATCAATTGTAGTATTGACATATATATATAATCTTCCATTCAACACATACTACTAAACTATCTCAATGTTGAGGAGAGGGGAGATGATAAATTTTATTGGAAGCCTTCTACTCATGGTCATTTCATTGTGAAATCTACCTATTCTTTTCTTTTTTGCAGGTACAAAAGGAGGCACAGATATCATATGGAAGCTACTATGGCACTGGTCAGTTGTAAAAAACATCAAATCATTCATGTGGCTTTTTTCACATGATAAGGCTCATATAGCAGAGCATCGGGCATGTAGAGGAATCCAATAATCAAACCTTTGCCTCATTTGTTGCAACCAGGTGGAGAGCTCCATGCATCTGCTAAGAGATTGGTCAAATGCTTGGGACAAATGGAAGAAATTTTTTTTGGAGGATTGGTGGCCTAGCTTTACCCCTTTGCAGGGTAGTGAGTGGGCCAAATGGGACTCATGAAGGGGGCAAACACTACACAAAGTAAGTTCCATGGCCTAGTCTATTGGGGTATGTGTTTTGGGGGTATGCAGATAGAACAAGCTATTTGGAGATGGCCAATCATGGGAAAACCACAAAGCGCTAGTTCAAGTCTCTTCAGAGCCAATGCAGACCAAGACCGTATGAGGAGGAAAGGGGTTTTGCAAACATCGTTGTCAATGCCCAAGTACTCAACGTAACAGCCATCCAGATTTCTACTACTTGGAGGTGGATGGGTTTGTTTTGAGGGACAGAAGCAGCTATGGTGGCGTACTAAGGGATACCAACAACTAATGGGTATGTGGTTTCAGTTGTAAACTTGTTGACGTCTTCCCAACTGTTGCCAAGCTAGTTGGAATGATTTATGGACTCTACATGTGTTGGACAAAAGGATTTTGTAGTGTACCTTTCTTCTGATTATATAGAAGCTATCAATTTAGTTGTTAGAGGTTGCGACTTAGATTAGCTGTTCAAATTCTTAAACATGAACTTAAACTTCTCATTCATAGGGACTGACAAGTTGATTTTGCACATGTTTTTAGTGAAGACTTCATGCTTGCCTATACTTTGACAAAACTTGCTTATGAAATTACAGGGAATTTTTTGTCTTTAATCATTCTCCAACTCCCCACCAAGAGGTGGCAGATGATGAACGCACGTAGGTAATATGACATAATCCTTGTACTTTTGATTTATGCAATGATATTCAGTATTTCAGCCGGGAGAAAGAAAAAAAGAAAAAAAAAAACCCAATTTTGTATCAAGTATACAGTTCTTTACATTTGGAGCCATGCTTAGCCTGAGCCAAAACATAACATGTAAAGATTCAAATATTGTCTCAATACTTCTCACATTACAAAGTGGAAGAGATCCTACATAACACAAATAAAATGACCCAGACAGAGAGTAAGAGCACATACACATTCTGCTCCAACGAGGGACGAGACGCCCAATTTCAAAGCTATCGATCCCGATAATCACCTTGATCTCTTTTCTTCTCTCTTGTCCAAATCATATTTTTCTTTTGGCTCTGATCTATCTGTATCATGTCTGTTTGATCTGTCTCCTCGCTTCCTACCATAATACGCAGAATCATAGTCTCTTTGCCTTGACCCCCTCTCATCCTTGCTGATATGATCTTCCCTTGGCCTACTACTACCAAATTCACCATCATCCTGTCTCTTGCGCCTCTTTTCTTCCCTTCTGTCAGAATCTCTGGTCTTGAGTTCAAACTTATCACTATCTGGCCTCTTTGACCTATTGTCCTCCCTCCTACAATGATCTCTTCGCTTGAGTTCAATATCATCATCGCTTCTCCTTCTTGATTTTTTATCTTCGGAATGTACATCTCTATCTTTTCTGTGACCGTCAAATTTGTCATGACCCCACTTTGAACTAGCATCCTCAGGGGCCCCCCAACCAGTGTTTGCAGCTCTCTGGATACACCCAGCAAGGAAGTCAAATTAGCAAGGGATGGCAAACAAACTTATATCATGAATTTCGCAAAAGATTAGGTTTGCAAAACTTAGCGTATTTACAACTAAAAACAGATTAAATAACGAGTAACACAGAATGAGGAGAAAAACTAACAGAGTCGAAGAGGCTATAAAAATGCGACAAAACTGTTCAATCTCTTTGCATATCAGAAATGGAAATTCACTTAAAAACAACCACGTCAAGAACACAATCATATATCTTGAAGATCCATGCATTGCACCCGAACATACTAAAACAAAGAAATGTAAAGCTGCATTTGGCCTCCTTTATATTATCAAAAGCTTGCAAGCATTACATGAGGCTCCAAGGCAAAAGAACATAATCAATGTGAGAGATGTTTACTAAAAAAGGTGGCCAGCATCACCATCTGAGTGAACTTTGAAGTTTCAGTCGCTCAAAATAAACTGAGATGAGAAAGCAAGAGGCATGACAAATTTTAGTTCCCATCTCCTGTAAGTTGCCACAGGGAAAGAACCAGAAGAGCAGTTGTTCTAGAAGTCCTTGAAATCATTACTAAAACTCGGAATTATAACAGAAACAAGCATATGAAAGTTAAGATTTTTCATTCTGGGATCCAAATTCCAATAACAGAGCTTAGAGCCTAACTCTCCAAGCTCGATGGCAAGTCTGAGTGTCTGACCATCAAACAAGGCCTACAATGCTCCTTATTGAAGGCTGTTATCAAAATTTACAATTGATAACTTACAATAACTTGCCTCATAAAAGGCTAAATCATAGACACATTTAAATTTTTCACTGAGACTAAAATTAGCTTACTTGCTCATCATGAGAAAATTTGCAGCTAGCTCCACGTGTACATTCACCTCTCTGGAAAGCTCGACAAACACCTCGTTCCTCCCTTTTCTTCCTCTCTGTCTCTTCATCTTCCTCTTCCTTCTTTTTGTATTTAGTGACGTGATCAACTCGAATGACTCGACCTAAAATTTGAGCTCCATTCAAATTATCTGAAAAGGCATCAGCTGGTAATTAAGTTTATTATTATGCAGGAAAAAAAAAGCTCATACCATCACTATTTATACATTAGGAAGACCAACCTACGGCAAGATTTGTGCTTCTTTGATCTTCATAGGCTAGAAATGCAAAACCTTTGGATTTCCCAGTAGCTTTGTCCCTAACCAGATTTACATCAACAACTTCCCCGTATCTGGATTTACACAGATTATTAGCAGGAATTAGAGAAAAAATCAAAATCAGATTTCCCAAAAAACAAAATTAGCTTAAAGTAGCATATAATAGCAATTGTTATGGCTTATAAACATCCTAAGGCAGCATACTGCTACTTAAAACCATCCCACCATACCATAGGTAATGGCTCATAAATTGGATGGCAAACACAGCCGGAAGAAATTGAAAAAGAAACCATCGATAAAAAAAAAAATTAATTAAAGGGTATTAACCTAATTTTCAAATTAATAGGTGCAATGATCAAAACGAAAAAGTGAAACTTACTGAGCAAAAACTGCGAGGAGATCACCCTCAGTTAGATCAAAGGGAATTCCGCCTATGAATACATAAGCGGAATCTTTGTATTTCGCGTGCCAGGAAGCTTCCTCGCTTATGCCCAGAGAAGCTTCTTTAGAATTGATATTCTGAATGCGCTTCACCAGGGTTAAAGGATTCATCTCTCAATAACCACCGCGACTGAGAAGGGAAGACAGCGGGTTTAAGAGACAGAGGGACGGCGACGGCTGAGGGGCGACTATGGGAAGCGAGTTGCGGCTAAGAGTGAGCGTCGCCGATCGGAAAACACAAAGCAACTTTCAGAGGGTTCGGAATCGGGGGTTAAACAGAGATTGAGGGGTTAAATTTTAGGGCAAATTTCAAAAACATACCATATAAATTTTAAAAACCCTAAAAAGGTGTTGCATTAGGAAAATGCAAGGTAAAAAAAACCGGACCGGCTAAAGAACCGGTTACGGTATGAGTTCAAGATTCAAAGGGTTCAATCGGGTCGGACCGGGGGTTGAACCGGCCATTGAACTAAGCATATTAAAATATTATAATTTAGATATTATTACTAAATACCCAGTAACGGTATGATAAATCATCATTTTGTGTGAATTATTAGGCTTAAGTAGTGTAACACGCTATGCAGAGTTAGCTA
>JBAGKO010000013.1:6924402-6936015 GCA_037177275.1 Acacia concinna
CTGTGTGGTTCAAAATCATTATTAATTAACCCACAATGATTATAAGGATTAGTGGGGCATAGTTAAGGGGTGTTACATGTCCACTTGGCAATTTTCAAGGTCAGAATGCAAAGAAGCTTCCAAGACTGACAGGTGTATATAAATCTTCATTATATTATCATAAATTGATAGAGTATATGTAGTATTACAAATGAAATGATCGAATGGACTAATTCATTTTTTTAAGTGGATCATAAATTGAAAATTCTGTTGTGAATTTTTTCTTTAAACCATATGTAGGTGGCTAAAATAGAAATTCCAAAATCCTCACAGTGAAGACTCTTTGCATAAGGAATTGCTTCTTAGTAGTTTTTTTTCCTTGTTTTATCTATTTAAATTTTGGATCACTGTACTGGATTAATATGGTGTGGCTTTAAATATGCTTGGTGCTTTTAATTGGTACTCTTGTGAACATATATGGTTGAATATTTAAATGTTCTGATATTTAAATTTTGTTGGACTATGAATTTGTTCTCTCATTCCGTAATAATATAGGAAATGTTATATAAAAAGATAGTGTAGGAAGCATAGTACGATAGAAGGAGCATTATTCTCTTCACAGAGTTCAGACCAAGGAAGGCAAACGACATTCTTCATATATCTTTAAGGTTAGTGTTATTGTTCTTATAACTGTTTTATTTCTTCAAGAAACTAAAATTCCTCTTAATTTTCAAATAATATTAGTCACAATGAGGAGGAGGAAGAATGTTGAATTCAATACTATCTAGAGTTTCAGATTTTTCATTTATCTTCGAATTTGTTTTTTTAAAAAAGGATGGTTGTGTAGTTGTTGTTGTTGTTTTTTTTTTGCCTTAAGTATGTCGGACCAAATTTGTAAACATCAACTTGTTTTAACAAAATATTGTTTTGTATTTGTTTTATGTTAACTTTTTTGGGAAAGAAAACAAAAAAATTTCTTGCTAACGATTTGCTCCTACCCATGGATTTATCTCTCGTTGTCACTTCTCTCTTTTCTTCTGTCATAGGTCTTCAATTTACGGCTCATTCCTTTCTATATTGATTCTTTCTCGATTACGCTTTCATATATAATATATATATTCTCAATTTCTATTTGTCTTTTCCATTTTATTTTTGTATGTATTTGGAGCTCTTGCTGGTCAATTTCAAGTAGGATGATTTGGCTATGGAGACTTCCAAAGTTATAGTCAACAAAGATTATTTTTGTTAGCAATATAGTAGGTTGGTCAATTTTTAAGCTTTCAACTTTTGATTTGAGCTTCTCAGTAATAACATGTAACTGAAAGCTTTTGTTTCCTCTTGTTTTTGTTTTGTCTTCCCCTTTTTGTTGAAATTCGTTTCCTCTCTGTTTTTTACAAACACTTTGGTATTTAAGCATTGAAGAAATTCATATGTTTCTAATGACAAAAAAAAAAACTGTTTGTCCGACTTTGTTAAATCATTATTGGGGTGCTACTTTTCATCAACCTGAGGTGACTTGTTCTCAGGAAAGGTAACCCTCACAATAGTGCACTTTACCAAAATATCCTAAGGTTATAAGCATCTTTAGCAAGGTAATTTGCAAATCTATTTGTCTTATCTAAGTTCAATATCTCACTCTGAGAAGAGTAGTTCTCTAATTTGCAAATCTATTTGTCTTATCTAAGTTCAATTTCCACTATCTTTCAAAAATAAATGAAAGGCTTCCATTAAATCTGTGTAGATGAGCATTTTTTGAAGATTATTTTTCCCGCAAGCCTGAAGGCTTTCTAGCAAGGCTATTACTTCTGTAGCTATGGGTGGAAGAAATCCCAACTTTTGTTGGAACCCGAGGAACTAACTTCCATTGGAGTCACTAACATGTACGATTGGATTTATATCCACTTGATGATTTTCAAGGCTAGAATGAAAAGGAGATTCCAACACTGATAGGGATATATAAATCTTCATTACATCATCATAAACTGATAGTATAATTCATGCAGCGTAAAAAAAAATGATCCAATGGGCTTGCTCATTTTTTTAGTAGATCATCAATTGAATAATTTATGGTGATGTTTTTTGTTAAAAATCTATGCAGGGAGCTGGAACAAATGGTTGAAATCCCAAAATCCTCTCAGTGAAGACTCTGCTTAATGAATAGCATGTTTGGAGCTTTTTTTTTTCCTTGTTTTCTCTATTTAAATTTTAGATAACTATGGCCTTAAATTCGTGCTTTTAGTTGGTACTCTTGTGAACTTATATAGTTGAATATTCAATGTTATGATATTTTTTTAAGTGGATCATGATTTTGCTTTGCCATTTTGTAATAAAAATATAGGAAACATTGTATTAAAAAATTTATAGCAAACATATTATGAAAGAGGGAGCATTCTCTTCACAAAGTTCAGATCAAGGAAGGAAAATGACATGCTTCATATATCTTTAAGGTTAGTGCTCTTGTTCTTATAATATAACTGTATGATTTCTTCAACTTGTTTTAACAAAATGTTGTTTTGTATTTGTTTTAGGCTGAGTTATTTAAGCATAAAAAAAATAAAAATCTCGCCATTAGTTTGCTCCTACCCATTTCTCAGCCAGAAGAATATGGATTCATCTCTCCCTCTCACTTAACTCTACTATCCTGCCGTGAGTCTTTACTTTGTAGCTCATCCATTTTCCTATTGATTCTTTCCCGTGTAAGCTTTCATATATATATATATATATATATATTCTTAATTTCTGTTTGTATTTTCCATTTTATTTTTATATGTAATTGGAGCTTGCTAGTCGATTTCAAGCAGGATGATTTGGAAACAGAGACTTCCAAAGTTACATTCACTGAAGATTTTGTCATCAATGTAGAAGGTTGGTCAATTTTTCGACCTCTAAACTTTTCATTTGAGCTTCTCATGAACACATTTTTTAAGGCTTTCTTTTTCCTTACTGTTGTTCCCAAGTAGTTGGTATTTTCAACACTTTTTATTTCCCCTTGCTTTTGTTCTATTTTTTTTTCTTTTTGCCTGCCTTGCTTTTGTTCTGTTATTCACAAGTGGTTGGCATTTTCAGCAATGGGTGCACGCCAAATTCTTATGTTCCTAATAAAAAAATATTGACCACTTATTAGTTAAATAAATATGCTACAAACTTGTACTCCCTAGTATAAGATCTCAATCCACTTTATCCTTCCTATTCATCGTTTCTTTTCTCTAAATTATCTCTATTGATTGCAGGAGAGAGTTTGCATTAAGGGTAATTTCAATGCAAATTATCTAAGAGAGTATTTTAAAGAAAACAACACATATTTTTGACAAATAACTAATTTAACTAATTTCATTAATCTACCTAAATTATTTTAACAGATAATATATTCTGTGAGTTTGCCTAAAAAAATATGTCCTTTTGCCTTAGTTTTTGTTGGATCAAATTTGTAGACATCAACTTGCTTCAACAAAATGTTGTTTTGTAGGAGTATTTGTTTAAGGTTCAGTTATTTAAAAAAAAAACAAAATTTCTTGCCAGTGATTCCCTGATGGATTGACCTCTTCTTGTCACTCCTCTCTATTATTGTGTTATATCTCTTTACTTTGCAGTTCCTTCCTTTCTTTATTGATTCTTTCTCCATTGCGCTCTCACACACACACAGATATATATATTAATTCTCAATTTCCGTTTGCATTTTCCATTTTATTTTTGTATGTAGCAGGAGCTCTTTTTGGTCAACTCCAAGTGGGATGATTTGGCAATGGAGACTGCCAAAGTTATAGTTAACAGAGCTTATTTTTGTCAATTTTTCTAGATTTCAACTTTTGATTTGCGCTTTTAAATAATAACATGTAATTGAAGGCTTTTGTTTCCTCTTGTTTTTGTTTTGTCTTCCCCTTTCTGTTGAAATTATTTTCTGCTGTCTTTCACGAGCATTTTGGTATTGTTAGCATTGGAGATGGTGGGTGTGCGCGCCAAATTCTTATATTGGCTGCTCCACTTTGTTAATTACTTGAAGAAGCCACGCCTAAGAGTTATTGGGGTGCTACATTTCATCAACCGGAGGTGACTATTTCTCAGATAAGCACTCAGTGTTTTTTTTGGATAACAAGTGACATGCTAAAAACTTGGAAGTTAGCCCTCACAATAACACTTTAAATTGGCCTGAAGGTAGCTAGCACTGATAATCTCACATGAGGGAGAGACATCCAACGTGGGGCTTAGCAAAATCATAGTATCCTCACTCAGGTTATGAGCATCTGCAGCAAGGTAATCTGCACATCTAGTTATCTTATGCGGCCCGTATCTAAGGTTGATATCCCACTTCGAGAAGAGTAGTTCTCTGATCTCATTGATTCTTGCCTGAGGGGATGATTATGTCCACCATCTTTCAAAACCAAATGAACGGTTTACATTAAATCTGTGTAGATGAGAATTTTTTGGAGATTATTTTGCTTGCAAGCCTGAAGGCTTGTTAGGAAGGCCATTACTTCTGTAGGGGTGGAAGAAATCTCAACTTTTGTTGGAACCCAAGGAACCAACTTCCATTGGTGTCACTAACATGTATGATTGGATTTATATCTGCTTGATGATTTTCAAGGCTAGAATGAAAAGGAGATTCCAACACTGATATGGATATATAAATCTTCATTACATCATCATAAACTGATAGTAGAGTATATGCAGTGTAACAAATAAAATGATCCAATGGGCTTGCTCATTTTTTAAGCGGATCATAAATTGAATAATTTATGGTAATGTTTTCTGTTCAAAATGTGTGCCAAATTCTTATGTTCCTAGCTAATGAAAAATATTGGCCGATGTATTTTACAACTTGCACTCCCTCGTATAAGATCTAGCTTGAGGTCAAATTTATTTTTAAATATAAGATCTCAATCTATTTTGTGTCCCATATTTTTCAATTTCCCCACTCTAAATTATCTCTATTGATTGCACATGTGGAAAGAGTTTGTATTATGGGTAATTTCAATGCAAAATGTATAAGAGAGCATTTTAGGAAAAACAACACAAAATTTTGAAAAATTACTAATTTTCTTTATCTAACAAAATTAGGTAAGTAGAACTTATATTAATTATATATTTGGTCTAAATATTCTAATAGAGGTACACTTTACAGATGTTGAAGCTTGCAAAACACTTATTTGACCTTGTTCAAGAGACGATACTATTGAAGATGTTGATGGGAGGAGGAGTATCTGGGCCAACAATCTTGCATCTTCCCTAGGCACCTTGAAGATGTTGTTGGAAAGGGTAATTTATTGTTGATTCCTTTCTCTAATGATTGCTTTTCTATATACTGGAAGCTTAAAGGTTCATTGTCATTTGCTTCTACAAATAAAGGTTGTGGCAAATAAAACCAATTACAAACAAAGAAACCAACTCATGCGAGAGCATTAGTTATATCAGGTAAGCACTGTTTGAATGATGGAAAAGGGCAAGAATTGTTCCTCATCTAATAATGCAATCTCCAAATTTGAAACTAAGAATCAATTTTAATTGCTCTTCCTGCAAACTAAAGTTATTGTTTTTTTCTCTAATTGTGGTCATACAAGGTTTTGTTGACAACGTAGTTGAGGTCAAACAAAGTTTTGCTGACAAGAGGATTTCAAAAACTAGCTTCTGGGAGTGATTTTCTCAAGGACTTATGCCCATCACAATGGTGTTTTAATTGAGAGTCGGTCAACTAGAGATATAGCTACCTACAGAGAGTTACGATCAGAAGGCTGATTGAGAGGAAATTGAATGAAGTGGCAGAGGGCCCTTCTAAGGCCTTGGGTTTCCAAACTCTAATAGTTGACTTTTGAGGTGTAGTTCTCCCATTGACTTATTCTCATTACAAAGGTGTTACAATGGTGTCTTCTAATACTCTTTTACCGCTTTTTTTCCAATTTGCATTAACAAGGGAAAAAATTAGCAGGGGAAATCAATTGAATTTGTGTTTTATCCCTGGTAGCCACTTCACTTTGCTCTTTCTATGTTCTCTTCAAGCTGTTGCTGCATACAAATCTATTCAACCTCAGAATTTGACATACAAGATTTTTTTTTTGGCTGTCAATACATCAATACAGAAAAACCTTTTATATTTTAAGTGTATCCTTCATTGTAACACATATTCTCATCAGTAAGCCTATTATAGTTTTTACCAAGTGTTCTGTTTCCAGACTATAAATTCTTTTAGCCCATGAGAAGGCCGAAAGAAGTCAATGAACTTAAGAGCATAGACTTCAACTCCTAGTCAATGGTGCAATTAAAATGGGAATGTTAAATTCAAAACTCCATCACCTCTTTGATTTACAGAGTCTTTATTTGTAGCCTATATTGATAAGATCTGCAATTTAAAGCAACAATATTGATTATATTATGGGAAGAGAGTCTTTGTGTGGTCCTTTTCACATGAGTTAATCTATTTGTTGGGTTTTGAAAATTTAACATTGATGGATTCACATGATCAATTAGAAGATGGTGAGACATATGGAGAACAATATAATAAAAATGAGAGGATGTCCTTTATATCTATAATACAAAAAATATAACAAGATAAAAGGGTATAGAGCTACTTAGATGTTGTGCTATTTTGCTATATTCACCTATTTGATCCCACAATCATATTTTGAAGCATCTTAAATCCTAGAGCATAAGCAAAGACAATGGTAAATATATTTAAATGGATTCAAAAGATAAAGAAAAAAATAGCTTCTCTTATAACACTAGTGTAGAAAGAATTTTTACACTAGTTCTGTAACTGAAGTAAATATACAGCCAGTGACAAAAATCCCAGACTTTCTGCATCAATCGTTTACTCAATATATAAATGATTAGGCTTCGAAAGACCTCCACTTATAAGGTCATGGATCAGAAGTCCCAACATTTGTTTAGGAATTTATATTTGACACTGATTTATAACTGCACATGTGAATTCATTAAACAAAGACCAAAATCTACTTGATCATATGAAAACAAAAGAGAATGCATACAACTACATAGTTTAGCCACTAACATGTATATATATACATATATATATAGATGTATATATGTATATTACTTGGTTTAATAGCATAACCAAAATCTACTTCTTGGTCTTCTATGAAACTTGAGAATCTATCATTATAACTTGCCTAACTCAGTCTAATATGATACACATCAATATAATCAACATAACCTAAAATATGTGCCATACATAGAAGAAAAACTATTATATTGCAGCTTCCAATGTAAGAACATAACTCTTCCCTTATAAAGATGCCGCAATATCTTGAACCTCTAGTAAGCTTCAGCAACTCAACGAAGAAATTGATTCTTGGCATCCCCTTTGTCGATAGATATGTAAATGAAATGCAGGCCATTGAGGACAACCAGAAAATAATTTTTGAATTGAATGCTCATCAGGAAATATAACACTAATTAATTTCAACTTCTTTAGATTGGAGAAGCAAACCGAAGAGGGAAATTCAAGAGTTATCCCTACTGTGAAAACAGTCAAACTAGTAAGAGTTCTACAATTAACAAAGCTAAAAGGCAGAGTCAAAGAAGCATAACCCAAAAGACTGAGTTCAACATCTTGGACATTGAATCTCACCACATCAGAGATCCATGCTTCTATTTGAGGCATAATATCAACGTCCTCACAGTTGAAGTTGAATTTAAATGCGTCCCAGACAAGATAAAAGCTAGTTAAGTCAAATGACCCACGAAGTAGATGAAATTTTCATTTCCACTGCATCATTTCAGAATACACAAACATAATGATCAATAGTTCAAAGCCATCACCATAACCAGATTATTTACGACCAATTATTTCAAAGACAGTCCCACATCAGAGCTAAGACAGCAGAAAAAAATTCATATGGCCCCCAATCCAAAAATGTGTGTTACGGTATTCACATTAGGAATGAGAGAGAAAGGGAAATGGAGAAACAGAGAGGAATTGAGACAGAAAGTAGGGAGACTGGATAGTGCATATTCTCATTAGGCACAACGTAACAACAATAAACTGAATACAATAGGTGACTAAGAGTATATATAGACTTGATCCCATTTTAATCACCGCTTCTAACTATAACGATATTTCCTAACAGCTAGTGCCAAGCAGACTTAACTAACTTTCTTGTTCACAGGATTATTTTGTATCGGTGCGAATGGGCATGATCGGATAAGTCACACATCAGTCATCTTCTACCCCTTCAATTAATGTGTGAAAGAAAATATTTTTTTGTCAAAGACTTGTGTCCGGAATCATAATAGCAAGAAAAACTTAACATTCAGAGTCATGTAAACAAATTTTGAAATAAAAAGATTAACAAGTTCAGACAACAGGATGAGAGAAATTATAGATAGATTAAGTACCAAAAGTAGAGGCTTGGATAGAGAAATAGTTTCTTTGATAAAAAAGAATTCCAGAAATTAGATCGCTAATTCGTCATAGTTAAGCTGATGAAACTTCGAAAGACCAAATGAGCAAAAATAGCCATAGAAGAAACAAATTGAAACCATTGAATAGCGGACAAAGAGAAGGTGAAACTGTGAAGATATTGATTAAGAAAAGGGAAACCACAAGATACGCAAATGCACACAAGTTTACCTCAAATAAACTATAAAGGCATTCTTCGATTCCTATGCCACTAGCTCACCCCGCCTGTCTCCTCCGCACAATGTTGTCGCCAGTCAGGAGGAAAGGAGGGTTTTTAGGTTTTGAGAAGATAAATTGTTTTTTAAAGAATAATATTAATAATATTAAAAAAAACTATTTTATTAATTCTTGAAAAATTGTTGTGTGAACTTGATTTATCACCTTATTTGTGAGCTAAGGAATTAAAATTTGCATCCCCTTGAAATTAGTTAGCATATTAATAAATTAAAAGATTTCATAAGATTTATTTATTTTTCAATACATGATGAAAGTCAAGAAACAAATAGAAACAAAAATGTTATTGTTAACTCGGTTCCATGTGAACCAAGTCAGTGTCAAGCCTATCTAGCAAGTAGAATCCAAGCTCCATATTGAGTGCTCTTTTTGTAAGGTTATCTGCAACCAGTTTAGGTTTTTTGGATGTGACGAATATCTATTTGCTAACTACACTCCACTAAGTTTCAAATCTCCAACACCAAGCTTTATTGCATGTGTAACTCAGTACATTCTTCTCGATATAGTCTCCAATGTAAAGACAGTTTGTAAGTAAAACCACTTTCCTTATAGCTATGTCACAAACTTGCTTTAAACCAGTTAAGCAGCCTCTAGCTCGGCACTTAAAAGAGAAACACATAATGTGTCTAAGTTATTGTATTTTAATTTATTATACTACAAATGATATAGTAAATTGGGTTGACACAAGAATTTCTCTTATTTTGTATTTTTAACTTTTTTTTGGTAGTATGTATATTTAACTTTTTGCCATATATAATATTAAATGATTCTATATTTTCACCACAACCTTTCATCTTTATATTAGTTTTTTAAATTTTTTATTAATAATTCTGGATAATGTATAATGTATTCATTTTCTTTGATTATATTTAATTTTGAAGATTAATTCAGTTTTATTTTAACCTTGAGAAATAATTTTATTAATAATAATAAGATTGATTATAAGTGTAGCATCAAGTGCTAATGTGGGAGGGGTCATTTATTTGCACTTTGTTGGGTACAATACGGAGTTACTAGATATAAAACTTAAATGACCTTCTTTTTTTTGCCTTCTCAAAATTAATTTGTTTGTCTTATAAACAGGTTTGTTTGTCTTATAAACGGGTATATAATTTAATCATACACAACATATGATATGATTAAATAACATATTTAGTTTCTTCAATAATTCAAAAAAAAATAAAAGTCAATTAGGTCTATAGGTAGTATAATTTGAATCATTGAAAATATAGGAGGGAAATGCAAATATAAAGTTTGATGCCTTATACAATCTTTGGTCTTGCATTCGAAACAATTTTTTATCCAAGTAATGTAGTAGCACATATGTTAGATAAGTAAATAAAAACAAAACTAACTAATCATTAGTGCCTCTTATTGAGAATGAGAGGCAATAGACTATAAATAAGTTGCTAGAACTACCCTTTGTATCTAAAATTTTGCAACCTCCACACAAGTCATTTGCAAATTTTAGGAAAAAAAATTAAAATGATAAATATGAAAGATAAAATAGATTAAGATCTTATATTAATATTAGTGCTCTTTTGGAATGACTTATAAGTGACTTATTGCGAAGTATGAAATAAGTATGTGAAATGGGTCTTTCTCATATTTTGTGCATAAGATCTTATTTAACTAAGGGCTTGTTTGTTATAACTTATTTTATCCAAATAAGATCTTATGCATAAAAAATGAGAAAAACCCCTTTCACATACTTACTTCGTATTCCGCAATAAGTCACTTATAAGTCTCTTATAAATTATTCTAAACAAAACACTAAAATAAGTTATAATAATACATTTAGCAAAACGTCCCAAAATTAATATTTTTTTCATTAGAAAAATGTGGCACCCCACTTTTGTGTACAAAAATTATCTTTTTATGATATATAACAAAAATGGGGAAGAAAAACCCTCCATTAAAAATTTCATTCAATGACTTAATACATTTTTAACTAACTTTTTGAGTTGCATAATTTAGTTATCTGAGCATTATATTTTGAAATGGAGGGAGTATAGTACTGGTGTCAGCACATAAATTCTTACATAAGCTAGCAGATCTTCTAACTTGTTCCTAATGCTAAGTAAATCTTGTTGGCAACAACACCTATAATAAAAATGAATAATTCAAGTTGACACTGTCCTTAATAATTATTTCACAACTATCAGTAAAATAAGGTAAAACATATAATAAAACGTTGCAGGCAGAAAAATGGAGAAAGAAGAGTGCTTGAAGGTTCAGTAGCCGAGCATCTAAACATCTTGCAGACACTACATCTTAAATAGAATGTAGTACCAGAGACGTTGGCAAATGAACAAAGCACTTTGATGCATTTGAAGTCATCATAAAGCCATTTAAGAACCATTAAAACTCCCATTTCAACGTGTTTGAAGCAATAAAATATTTTAATTTTAATTGTATTGTAAACGTTAAGTAAATAGCTTTAAGATCATTATGATGCAATCAAAATATAAAATATCCATTTTTCAAGTCAAATGGCCCCAACAATCCAGGTCGTCACACTAAAGCTATTAAATAACATTAAAACAATTTGACATCCAAGGCTTCAATGTATTCACCGTCAAAAATAAAATTAAAAAAAAAAGACATTCTTTAATAACCCATTTATCCCAAATTTATCAGAATTTTTGCAAAACGTCTATGATAAAACACATATTACACTTCTAACTTTCACACAAGAGGTGGGAAATATTGTTAGATTTTAACTGGTAGCCTACTATTACAAGAGATCATTCCTCCTATTGATCTATTTATTAGTTTAAGATTATATATTATTTGGAACCACACAATCTTAACGTGAGACTTATTCTTTATGACGCATTCACTCATTATTTCCAACATATACAACTTTGCAAATCAAATAGGGTAAAACCCAAAACTACATCCAAAAAGACTCCTCCTCTAGAATATGAAATGACTTTATTTTTTTTTTTTAAAAAAAAGAATTTGGCAAATGACTTTTTTTCCTACCC
>JBAGKO010000013.1:6944295-6958697 GCA_037177275.1 Acacia concinna
TTCGTCATCGATAGTTCTAGAAAAGAACCAAAAGGGGAAGACGGAGGATAGTGAAATAGTTCCTGTTATAAAACTATTCCAGACATTAGGTCACTAGTTCGTCATTGTTAAGCTTCTGGAACTTCGATAGACCAAATCAACAAAATTAGCAATAAGAAGGAACAAATTCAAACCATTGAATAGCGGACAAAAAGAAGGTGAAATTGTAAAGATATTGATAAAGAGAAGGGAAACCAGAAGTTTCGCATATTCACAAGTTTATCTCAAGCCTTGGGGAGAAGGTGAAATTGTAAAGACATCCCTCGATTCCTATGTACCACCACGCCTGCCTCCGCTGCACACTGCTGTAGCCTGTCAGAAGGGAGGGAAGTGAGAAGATAATTGTTTTTAAAAGAAAAATAAATAATATTAAAAATTAAATAAAAAAAGAAGCGGTTTTGTTAATTCCTGTGTATATAACATTTTGCCATAGATTATGTTAAAAGATTGTATATTTCACCACAACACTTTCATCCTTATATTATGTTTTTATTTGGGCAAAAATAATTTAGGGAGAATTCCATTTAAATACCTTTTCAATTTCAAAATATGAAATCAGTGACTTTCCATAAAATTAAGTTGTCAGTTGCATTATAAGTTTGGGTAATCCCTTTACTTTTATGGGTAGTAGGACTGATATGAAATTTTGAAATTCAAATGGTATTTAAATAGAATTCTCCCAAGAATTTATGTCAAATTTTTACTATTTTTTAATAATGTTGGATAATGTATAATTTATATTAATTTGTTTAATGTATAAACTAATATGTAATTTGATCATATACTAATATGATATAATTAAGTAACATATATAACTTTCTTAATATCTCAAAAAAAAAAAAAATTAATTGGGTCCGGATGTAATATCACTTAACCAAAATCAAGAGTTACTGTTCATTTGAATCATTGACAACATAGCAAGGGCCTTCAATGCAAATACAAAGTTCCATACCTATATATACAACCTCTAGTCTTGCACTAGAAACAATTCTTTATCTAACGCCATAACATCTATGGTAGGTAAGTAAACAAAAACAAAACTGACAAATCATTAGTGCTCTTACTGAGAATGCAGGGCAATATGCTATAAATAAGTTGCTACTTGCTAGTACTCGTGAAGTCATTGTCTCTGTTTCCCTGATAGGTATTATTGGTTTATGAATTATTATTCAGTAATATTAATGAAGATAGGAACAATTGTGGTCTCCTACAGTATTATAGCATATGTATCATTTTTAAGGATATCCCATTAGGGCCGAACCACTCGATAACATTCACATGTATAATAGAATGAGGGCCGAACCACTCGGTACATTCACTTGTTCACAAAGCATGGATAGATTAGGTCCCAAAAGAGAAAAAAAGGGAATAGAGAGAATTTTTATTCAGAATTACATTTTCAGGTGAAATAAGAAGCCTAATTATCTTTTCTTTCCATGCAATAATTCTTGCTTTATTTAGATTGTAGATGAAATTTTCATTTCCACTGCATCATTCCAGAATACACATACATGATGATCAATAGTTCAAAACCATCCATCACCATAACCAGATTACTTTTCAAAACTTCATATAGGGTAGCACAAGCAGCATTTACTACCAATTATTTGAAGACAGTCACCCATCAGTACTAAGACAACATAAAAAAATTCATATGGCGAGCCAATCCAAAAATGTGTCTGTTACAGTATTCACATTACGAATGAGAGACAAAGGGAAATGAAGGAGACACATAAAGGAATTGAGACAGAAAGTAGGGAGACTGAATAGTGCTTATCCTCATTAGGCAAAACAACAATAATTTGAATACAATAGGTGACTAAGAGTATATAAAGGCTTGATCCCCTTTTAATCAATGATTCTAACTATAACAATATTTCCTACCAAACTTAACTAACTTTCTTGTTCACAGTATTATTTGATATCAGTGTGAATGGGCATGATCAGATAAGTCACACATCAGTCATCTACCCCTTCAATTAATGTGTGGAAGAAAGCATTTCTTTATCAAAGACTTGCATTCGAAATCATAATAGCAAGACAAATTTAACATTCAGAGTCAAGTAAACAAATTTTGAAATAAAAAGATAAACAAATTCAAACAACAGAATGAGATAAAGTATTGATAGATTAAGTACCAAAAGGGGAGGCCTGGATAGAGAAATAGTTCCTTTTATAAAAAAAAGTATTCTAGAAATTGGATTGCTAGTTTGTCATAGTTAAGCCGATGAAACTTTGAAAGGCCAAATCAACAATCCATTTAAACAACAATAACTTCTCTAGAAAGATACCAACTTTAATGAACTCTACATATTTGAAGTTAATTGATTATGGCCAAAATAATTTGAATGGAAAGCTGTTGGCATGGATTGGTCATTACTTGCCAAATTTGATTGTTTTGCGTCTCCAAGCAAATAAGTTTCATGGAAATATACCTACAAGTTTTTGTAAGTTATAACTTCTTTAAATTTTAGATCTTTTGTGGAACAATATTACTGGAAAGATACCTCACTGCCTTAATAACTTGAGCGCATTGTCAAATTTAACATTTCCAAGGGGTACTATTTCTTATGCCATCATTACATTGGTTTCTTTTGCCATTTCTTGGAATGCATCTTTATTGACTATGCAATATTGAATTGGAAAGGGGAAGATGTTAAGTATGACAAGAATCTTGGGCTAATGACAACTATTGATCTCTCTATTAATCACTTGATAGGAGAAAGTCCTAGTAGTATGACATCACTTGTGGCATTAGCATCTTGGAATCTTTCAAGAAATAACCTGACGGAATTCATTCCCAAAAACATGGGTCAAATGAAAATGTTGGAATCACTTGATTTATCAATTAACTCTCTTGATAGTGGAATTCCAATAAGCTTCTCAAGTTTGAATTTTTTGAGTTTTATGAACTTGTCTTTCAACAACTTATCTGGAGAAATTCCACAAGCTACTCAACTTCAAACATTTGATGCTTCTAGTTACATAGGAAACCATGGGCTTTGTAGCCAACCACTTACAAAAGGATGCTTGAAATATGATGACTTTGATCAAAATCACAATACTAGCCCGACTGATCAAACCGAGATTTGTCAATTTTCCGGTAGTCAGATTGATTGCACCTAATATGCAGTATAAGGCACAACCAGTCGTTCTTCTCAAGGAGCTATTCTATTGGAATTCCTAAGTAATCTCCTAATTTCTAACTAAACTTATTAGTAGGTTAATTAGGGGGATTTTCGTGGTGCAAATAACTAAACTAAATAGAACTATTTTTTGTATTTTTAGGTTTAAAAGGATGGTTTGGTTTGGAAAAGGGTAATATGATAGGATAGTCCCTTGATGGTGGTCGCTCGGTTATCCTTGCTCTCTCTCAAAAGATTTTGGGAGTTGTAAATCTCTAAGTTCTTATGAAAAATCCCAAGCAATCGCTTGCGTCCAACGGTTTAATTAATGAGAACTCTCCTAGGATCCTAGGTTAATTAACTTCAATTAAAATATTGTTATGTCTCTTAGAGTGCACTTAAGATGGATGGATGAATGAATTCCTCGAGAGATTGGGTGGAATTTGGTGGTTGTGTGGTTAGAATTTGGAATTGAGAGAAAATTGAGGCATAGGGTTTCAAGGTACCATACCGTGAAATCTCACGAATCCGGACCGTAATTGATTAATGGGTACTTCCCCTTTTTATAGGCTTAATTTGGATCCTATCTGAATTGTATCTTTGAAGATTTTTATCTTTATTTGAAAACTCAAGTCGCGACCTCATATTTTCCACATCGCGACTTCATTTTGTCAGAATCCCCTCAGGCTCGACTTTGGTTCAAAACGCACAGCTTCATTAAACTTCTCAGGTCGCGACTTCAGAGATCCAGGTCACGACCTCAGTAGGCATAACAGTATTTTCTATGTGTTTGGGCCTCAAGCTTTGGTTCCTTTTTCCACACTCCATCTGAGATCCATGTTCTCCTTCAATTGCCTAAAAATATCATCACACAAAAAGGCTTTGCCAAGGCAAGTGAAGAATGATAATAAAATATATAAAATAACTGCATTTTTACCCTTAAATCAGCAAAATCCAGAGTATGAGACATAATCCAAATACTATAAATGCCATGCTAATTAAGGGTAAATGTGTGCAATTTGGTTATAAATTACCCTAGAAAACCATATAAATATTGTGTCTTATCACTCCCCCACACTTGAACCTTTGTACTCCTAAACAAAGACTCGAATACTCCAAGAAAAATACAAGCACTTCAAAGAAAACCAGCACATCCAAAAGAGAATCTTAAGACCTAAACAATCAGCACCCCTTAGGAAAAACAAGAATGATATTGTGCATAATGTAAGTGATCAATCCAAGGTATAATTGACCCAAGACATATGAACATGAGAGATTCACTCAAGGCTAAAAGTGTTTAAACTCTCTCCTCTCGAGTTTATGCTCATTCATCTCTCCTCACTGGGTTCTTTTTTCGCTTAGTATCCAAATAGCAAACATCCTACCATAGGCTTGTAATGACCCTAAGATCTCCACCACATTAGTATCTATGTCTAGAATCAAGAGGGCTTTAAAGGCTTGTAATGATGGAATAAAGCTACATGGAAAACGACTGTGACTAGAACATTACATGCATACTAATCCAAAACATCCAAAGTACCCTTTTGTATTGAGTTGTTCTTCAAGGCTTTTTATGCCTCATTTATTCTTTCTTCCTTTCTTGTTCTTTTTTCTTTCTCTCTCCTTTTTTTAACTATCTATCTTGAGGCATTGTGGGTCCCCTTTTTATGCGACCCTGTATATGGGTGGTGCAGTTCCGGTTACTCAGTTACCACAACAGGCACCTCAATAGGCCTTCAACCCAACTCATGATTGCTCATTGACTCAACCGTTTGACGTGACCTTACATACGGGTGGTGCAAACCGGTTACTAAGCCAAGTCTATATTTGTCAGAGGAGTTGACTTTATTCATCATCTCTTTTTTTCCTTTTTTTAATTGAGCACATAGAAAGATTTGGGATACTATGGAGTTCAAAATTAGCATACATATTCGGTAACTTGTCATGGTGTTTATTTAAAGAAAATAAAGGCTCAAAGGGGTTAAGCAATGGGATAAATGTGAATGGCTTGTGTTTAGGTAAAAAGGGTGTAAAATATGAATGCCTTTATCATATTTCAAACTACAAATACTCCTGTAATTTTGACCACGGGTCAAGACAAGTTCTAGAGCATGCAAACTACTGAACATACACTCATTTTTGTGGGATATTTTCTTCCAACAGGGTTTTTATCTCCTATGTTCATACACCTAGTTCCAATCAACAAAAATTGATCACAACCATTAGGTTAGAGGGTGAAGACCAAAAGAAACACTCATAGACATTTTGGAATCCCTAAGGTACTCATAAAATCTTAGGGGATCATTGCCTAAGTCTAGACCTACAAAAATTAAAGGGTGGTATGGTTTTCAAAAGAAATTGGGGTGTAAAAATTCTAAAAATGTGCATATGCAACTTAGAAAACATGTCCTTCCATGAAAAATAATCAAGTCGCGACTGCAAATCTATGAGAGCAGCTTGGCAAGAAAGGCCTAAGGTCACGACTTCATCTATCCTAGGTTGCGACCAAAACTGGCAAAGACCTCTTCCTATTTCAAATTAAGGTTCATGTCACGACTGAAAATCATTGGCGTCACGACTGCAATTGGCCAAGGCATCTTCTTGCTTAGGATGCAGCTAAGGTCGCAACTTCACATAGGTGAGGTCACGACTTGAGCCTACAGAAGCTAAACTGCAATGGTTTTCAAGATTTCTTTTTTACAAGTTCTCTTCAAAAGGTTTTAACAAGTTCAAAATGTTCCAATATCTAGCAATTCATCATCTCAAAATCAGTTCCAAATCTTTAAAAAATTATGATTAAAGCTTGGATTTGTGAAGAAAAACTTGAAAAAAAATTCACACAATTGCAACACATAATAAAGTAAAGCCACATGGAATGAAACATAACATAAACCCTCCCCCACACTTAAATCACACAACGTCCTCATTGTGAGGTGAGAGAATATATACCATACAAAATATAATCGATCAAACAAAAATATATGCAAATTTCATTCATTCAGATCAACTATCCACCATACCATTAAATGTACAAAGTTAAAGTTCCACAATATAACCAAGGAAGTAAACTACATAAAAGTAAAACAACTAAACATATCAGGGTAAAAACATCAAAATAAGGCATGTCAGATCAAGAAATATCTCCTGTGCCATCTCCAGTGGGCTCCTCTACTACGTCATGTGCTCCCTCACCATCTCTAGTTTCTACAGCACCAGATGACTCACCGAGACCTATAGGAAAATATGTGGAGGTTGGGAGAGAACTACGCCAAAGGTCCTATTTGAACCCTACTGGCATAGCAATCCCCTAAGCCTTGGCGATCTAAAGAAACAAAGGGTCCATGAATCACTGCCTGTAAAGCTTGTTGGCCATATAAGTGACCTGTAACTCCTGGCAAGTGGTCTGGAACTCTTAGCGCCGGAGCTCATTGGCCATGTAAGTGGCCTGAAACGCCTCGAACTCCTCGATCAGCTGGTCTAGCCGCGCACTCGGTGCTGATAGGGTGAAATTAGAGCCACCCGCGATATCGGTTGCCTCCTTCTCTTCCTCCTAGGCCTCACCTTCCGGCCGCTTAACTCTCTTTCTCGCTCGATTCTAGCCGAATAAGTATACTCTTGAAGAGACCAGCTCTATCAGAATATCTGAGGGCTCAAATGGTATCCTCCCCTTGCATAAATTTGTGATCAGATGGGGAAACATTAACCTAGTTCTCTTGTTGTTCAAGCAATTTCAAATCTGATCCATGACGATTATAGGAATGTCAATGGGCTGCCCAGTCATAAGAAAATAGAGGAGTGCCGTCCCTTCTTCGTTTATGTCTAAAATATGAACTTGCGCTATCACGTTATAAATCATGAAATTAAGCCAAATGCACGCTTTATCATTCATATTCTTTCTCTCAAAATAGTTCTTCCTATTACGCGTCGACCAACTGGCATTTTCAATTCCGATTACTTTAAAAACGTCACCCTAAGTTATATGATTATGGTCCTTAAGCCAGTCTTGATACTTGCATAAGTAACAGGTCTCAAACTCTTGGAGCTTGTAATAATTTTTTATGATCCTTCTGGAGAGGAACATCTGGCCGCCTCTGAATGTTATACCCATCTCCTCGTCCATAGCATAGTAAATGTAGAATTCGTGGATGAGGGTGAGGTTAGCCTTCTCGCGTTTCTTCAATAACTCCCCGTAACCTTGGGCTACCTCCTGATGGTAGAACACGCAATCATCAGACTCAGGGAAGTAACACTCTTAGATGGCCAATCAGTCCTTAAATAGCTTCTCTATGGCTGCTCTTGTTCTTTTCAATTCAGTCCTCAGGTGAAGATCTCGAGATGTAGAGCCGGATTGCCGGGTGTTCTTTGTGCGGGCCATCTGAATAAGTAAATAGAGAAGATGAGAGGTGAACGAGAGTCTTAAGAATTGAACGTTGTAATCCTAATTCACTCTCCCATATCCCCTTTCAAAAGCATGAGGAATCAAGGGTTGAAAATGTAGGTAAAAAGTCCTTCTCTGAACCCCATTTGAGTTGAAAAGTAGTTGCAGTCACGACATAGGAATCATGATGTTGAGACTGCAGGGTGACAACGAGGCTTTTGTTCAGGAATTTCAACTGCAGTCGTGACATATGACATATCTGGGTCGCTACTGCAGTTGGCCAAGTGCTCCTCTTTATAAAAGCAAGGGTACAGGTCGCGACATAACAAGAGATATGTTGCAACGTGTACCTAGAATTTTCAAAACCAGGAACTCAAAAATCATGAATGCAGCACGATATTTCCATAAAGAAATTTCCCAATGTAGTTCGAAATCAGTAATGGAAGTGCAAAACAGATATCCCAGATTTAACAAACCCTAAAATCTATTAATCTAATCCTAAGACGTAACTGAAATCGCCAGAAAATGAAAGAACTGAAGAAATTTAAAGAAAACGAAAAGAAAAGGGATATCGTGATTTGTGAGAGGAATGGGAATCAAATGTAAAAGAGATTAGGGCTGCTGCACGAGAGAATTCACGGCGATTCTGGTTCGAAACCTCAGCAAGAAGAGATAGCGTAGTCACAGTAGGAAGGATCTCAAAGTTTTAGAGGAGAGGGAGAGTGGTCACGACGTTTAGAAGCTTAAAGAGTTCATAGAGTAGTGGGAAATAAGGAGTGTGGGAAAATGAAAGGATTGGGGATTACGTAAGAGATTGTGATGGAAATTTGAAAGAATAAGGGCAATCTCAGTGTTTTACGTGCTTTCAGACCCGATAGGTCGCGACATGAGGCAATCATGTCGTGACGTGGAGTAACAGATGAGAAATTGGGAGTTAGGGTTTCACATCGCGACGCAGAATGATTCCAATCGCGACTTAGGGCAAAGTTCACACTTGGCTCCCAATTTTAAAAATTTGCATATATAGCTCCCCTTTTAAAAAGGAAATTCCCTCCCCCACACTTATAGGGCAATGACCACATTGTGGGGCAAGAGCAATTAGCATTCATACCAACTATACAAACTTGATTACTAATAGAGACTCCAAAATAATAAACAGGGGAAACTAAATAAAAACATAAAATAAAATGTAACATAGTAAAAATAGAGACACAAATAAAAACAAATGCAGTGCTAAATCAAGCGTTTAGTACTCAAGTTTTCTACTAGAGTGACTCTCCCTCACAGATACTTGTTGGAAGGATTAGTAATGCAAATCATTAAGGAATGTGAAGGAAAGAAACAACTTTAGAACAAAACCTCTTCAAACACTTGTGGCAAAAATTCTCATCTCGTATGAGAAACATGCAACTCACCAAAATCCATCCATCATGCAAACAAAGCATCCTTGGTAATTGGGTCGGATTAGGCGGGAGTGACTCCAAGATGTAGGGTAGCTTCTTGTCCAGGGGTGAATCTACCCAAGTGAGTTCAAGAGCCAGATCATGTCCAAGTAATGCAATTCCTAGCGTATGAAGCTCAAAACAAGGATTGACACAAGAAATATGCACATAGTTCCCTAAATCTGGAGGTAAATCACAGGACAAGGCCCTTTTGACAATAGGGTGTGTATTTAACATGGAATCAAAAGATACTAGAGAGGGATGCAAAGTAGAATAAGGTATAACAGGTGTCTCATCTCCTAAATATATGAAGAAACCAATAAATTCATGTTCACTAGCAAGAGTGCTATGAATAACGACTGAGCGTTCAGATGTAATGCAGTCAAATCTAGGCTTATCATCACTACCTAAATCAGGAGACAAATTACATGACAAGGGTTCTTCAATGCATGGCAAGTTATGTGAGGATAATTCAAAGCAAATAGGGAACCTATTGTCATGCAAGAGAGATTCCAGGTATTCCACATCAGTCACCCAAGTATCACCCACCACTAGAGAACTATTATCATTATTGACAAGGGGTGAGGAATCATTCATGACACTGTCAATTTCAATGCAAGCTAGACATTTGGACTTAAGAGTGCAAGCATCACAAAATGATTGTGTATGATTAGCAAGCAAAGAGGTACCATTAGCATGCAAGGGTGAAGGAGGAATAGACTCCAAGTGGGAATCATTGTCCTTTGGTTTAGTCTCTATACTAGACACATGTGCATCGACAACAAAGGAAGATAAAATAGTAGAAGCAGTAAGATTAAGATCGCTCTTCTCTGGTGACCCTCTTGAAATGCATTGATTAGATAACCCATGAGATGGCAGTGCAGGGGGTTCAAGTCATGACTTATCATCTTCAGGTCGCGACTTGTAGTGGTTGAGAGTAGAAATTGAACATAGTTGAGCAGAAGTCGCGACTTTAGATTCATCAAGTCACGACCTAACTATACAGAAGCTACTACACTCAGAGTTTTCTTTTGTCTCGTGATCTAGCATGTCATGATGGTCAAGTAATCTCAATTCATGCTCATCCCTAGCCTCCTCCATACCAAATTCAATGGCATTCAAGCCCATAATAGCAAAATTGTCAGAGGGGTACCTCAAGGCCTCATTCATATTAAAGGTGACCACATGACCCCCTACCTCCATAGTGATACAGCTGTGCTTCATGCTGATGATTGTTTTGGATGTCTGAAGGAATGGTCTACCCAAAATTAGGTTACTTTTAGTGGCGAGCTCATTAGACATGTCTAGGACATAGAAGTTAGCAGGGAAGGCTAGGTCTTTTACTTGGACCAAGATATCCTCTATGATCCCCTTAGGATACTTTATAAACCTATCTGCTAATTGGAGAACTACACTGGTGTCTTTTATTCCATTTATCCCCAAAGCTTGACACACTAACCAAGGCATGACGTTTATAGCGGCTCCTAGATCCAACAACGCACCTTTAATATGTACCTTCCCAATAGTGCAAGGAACGGTGTAGGATCCAAGATCTTTACACTTAACCAATAGATCAGATTTGAAAAGGGATGACACATTCACACTCACTTGAATTCTCTCTCGAGGCCTAAATCTTTGCTTGTCAGTACATAACTCTTTCAAAAGCTTAAAGTATTTAGGATTCCCCTTCAAGAACTGAACAATAGGCACGTTGATTTCCAATTTATTGAATAATGTGGATGCCTTATTAGCAAACTCTGCATCAACCTTCTTTTTACCATCAAAGAATGCCTTTAGGAAAGGAAGATCTTCATCACTTATCTCCTTACCCGAAGACTTAGAAACTCCTTGCTTGCTATTCTTCGCTTTGCCTTCTTTGTTTTTACCCTTGCAAGTTAGGCTGTCCTCAACACTCCCATTCTTTGACGTATCATCACTAAGTACTTGGTCATGTGCTGAAGCAGATAGCCCTTCTAGAGGTTTCTTAAACCTTGTTTTTATCAACAGATTTTTCTCTTTTAAGCTCTCAGACTTGGCTAACTTCAAAGGAGAATGTGATTGACTTCCGCCATTTGGATCAATCTTAGCCTGTTCTTTTTCATTACCCCTAATTTGTACTTCCTTGCCACTTCTCAGAGTAATAGCATTGAGGGATTTGGGATTTATCACAGTGTTGGAAGGAATACTACCTTCACTCTTAGCTTGCAAATCACTAATCACATTAGAAAGTTGGGTTAAATGGCTCATGATGTCTGTGTTCTTTAAGGTAAGCTCCTCCAACTTCTTGTTCATATTTCATTTATCCTTTCGTATGTCTTGCAAGATATCAGTGATACATGCAAATTTACCATCACTATCCTTCATCCCCCTTTCCATACTGGTCATTCAGCCCTCCATGTTAGTCATTGTGGAAACCATATTCTGTAAAAGCTTATATGTAGCATCTTCCTTTTATGATTGTTGAGCTAACATGGTGCTTCGTGGGGCTATTACTAGTGTCTTGAAGGCTCTTGAAAATTATTATAAGGCTTGCTAGTTCCCTCTCCCCATTTGAGATTAGGGTGATCTTTCCAACCAAGATTGTAAGTGTTGGAGTATGAATCCCTCTTTTGGTGCTGCCCTTCTTTCCCTTGGTACATAGCATTTATGTCTTCAACCGGTCCTGGGCAGTTTTGTGTGGTATGCATTGGGGAATCACATACCAAGCAGCTCGCAGCAACTAAAGCTCGAGATTGAGGCGTATTGGTCTGGAGCCTTTCAACAATGTTTGTCAATTTTGACACTTCATGTGCCAACTTAACTAGCAGAAGATCTCTCTCAGATATGTTATCCCTTGGATCTCTAGATTCCCGTAAGCTAAAGTGTTGTCAGTTGAGTGAAAACATTCTAATCAGCTCCCAAGCAGCTTGGGGTTCCATGTTTTCAACGATCCATTTGCAGCAACGTCTAGCACTTGAGCATCGTATGAGAGTAACCCATTGTAGAAATACTGTACCAAGTGCTCCTCCAATATTTGATGATTAGAGCACTTGGTAAGCATCTCCTGGAATCGGCTCTAGTACTCGAAGAATGTCTTGTAGGATTATTGTTTACCAGTAGAAATCTCCTTCCGGGCAACCGATATCTTGGTAGATGGGAAGTATTTGTCCAAAAACGCCTTCTTCAAGGTGGTCCACAATTTGTAGGCGTTGTCCACGAAGAGTGGCAAGTTCATATACCACTCTTTCGCCTTTCCCTCCAATGACAAGTGGAACACCTTCCACATGATAGCATCAATGTTTGCTCCTGCCAGCTTCATGGAAAGACATTGCATGTACAAGGCACAGAATGGAGGTATGGATTCTCTCCTGTAAGGCCATAGAATTTCAGAAGGGAATTGATTAATTGGACTTTAATTTTGAAGTCTAAGGTGAAGTTTGGAAATACCCCAGGCATAGGGTCAAAATTTCCATCGGATTAGGTTAGCTCCTCAATTATTCTACCCCTAAGTCGTCCATTATTCCTGTTTGGAAGAAGGTTCTCTCCTATTTCTTCATGATTATGATTCTGAGTAGCCGCAGGGTTAACCTGCCCATGTCCCCCAGGAGGTACGTCAGCCATGATGTCTTCGTCTACGGGCTTACTAGAGGATGAGGAAGAAGAAAAGGAGGGGATTGGTGTTGGTTGAGGAGGTGGATTCTTTGTGGCTTTCTTACCTTTTGGCCCACACTTAGACATACACTATGTTTTGGAATGGATTCAAAAGGTTTTTAGATAATAGCACTCAAGTCGCAACTAGAGGTGTCTCAGGTCGTGACTGACGTTCACAATGAGTTTTAAGATAGAAAGGGGAATGAAGTCGCGACTAAGAGAGAAATAGGTCGCGACTACAGCTACCTGAAAACAGCTTGGCAGGACAGGGAGTTGAAGTCGTGACTTTGGTGATTTAGGTAGCGAATGCAGTTGCCTGAGAGCAACTTTAAACATAGTAAGGGATGAAGTCGCGACGTGAGGATTATAGGTCGTGACTTTAAGCTACAAAAAGCTATTCTAACAACAAACAAAGCGATAAATGAATGCAAGATGTTATGTAATGCAAAAATGCAAATGCAAAACCAAGGGAAACTAAATCTAAACCTAAACCAAAACTGAATCTAAAACTAATTCTAGATCTAAAGGAAAACCAATTACCTAGTAACCAAATTAATGGCTCCTCGGCAACGGCGCCATTGATCGAAAATGTTTCTGTCGCTTGAATCGGTTCGTCAGATTGATTGCACCAAATGTGTAGTATAGGGCACAACCAATCGTTCTTCTCAAGGAGCTATAATTTGGTATTCCTAAGCAATTATCCTAATTCTAAACTAAACTAATTAGTTGATTAATTACGGGGTTTTTGTGGTGCAAGTAACTAAATTAAGCTAAATCTAATTAAACTATTTTTTTTTGGTTTTTTAGGGTTTTGAAAAGGTTTTAGTTTCTAATGGTAGGTTTAGTCTCTCGATGGTGGTCACTCGGTTATCCTCACTCTCAAAAGATTATGGGAGTTTTATATTCTCTAAGTTTATTTTTAAAAACCCTAAGCAATCGCTTAGGTCCAACGATTCGATTAATTAAAAACCTCCTAGAATCCTAGGTTGATTAATTCTTAATTAAAATGTTGTTAGGTTCTCTTAGAGTGCTCTTAAGATGGGTGCATGAATTAATCCTTGAATTGTCAATCAACAATTCGAGAATTATGCGTGAGAGGAAAAATTGATACAAAAGTGCCATATAACCAATCACACATAAAATAAGTCTGCAAACTCATAAAAATATTAAACCAGAAATTCAAACATCATCCATAGCATAAATTAAGATCTCCATGATTACAATCATAATCATAAATTACATCACCCTAGAAAAATGTCCTAAATCTAGGAAAATCATAGATGAAGAAGAAGAACAGAAGATCTAAATAGTTTTACTCCCCTGGTTATAACGTAAGCTCCAACCTTCACGATCCATCACTGAGGGGCTAAGGTGTTTAGCCTCTCATGCCTTCGAACATCCCGCTATCACGATCAGTCTTCGAATCCATGAGAGATTGGTTGAAGGTTTGGGTTATGGTGGTTGTAATTGATGCAATTTGGGTAGATGGAGGCTAGGGTTATGGTTTAGGGTTTGGGAATTGAGAGAATTTGGAGAGCTAGGGTTTCAGGATGTTTACTCTAAAATCTCCTGAGTAATCACCGTCTCTAATCTTGGTTTAATCTCCCCTATTTATAGCTAATCACAAACCCTAATTCAAAACACATGTTTTCATATTACGGACTCAAGTTGCGACCTGGCTTCGTGAAAATTCACTCCAGGCTTGACTTTGCTCCAAAACCCACAGTTTCAATAAAACTCCTCAAGTCGCAATAGAAAAGGTTCAAGTCATGACTCCAATAGTCAAAT
>JBAGKO010000013.1:7009728-7030158 GCA_037177275.1 Acacia concinna
TCATTATGCTAACTAAAATTCTTCCAGGTATGTAGAATTACTTGGGTTGAATTGCTTGGCTTTACAACAGAATCATTGAACATTTCATCATTCCCTCATAGCCATAGCTTCCATAACAACACTCCCCAGATTGAAAGCCAGTCTAGACTTTTATCCTTTCCTAAGTGTTTACTTAGATTCATAAAAAATCAATTCTTCAAAATTTTCAATAAAGAAGGTATTATGTGCAATGGACTCAACTAAGTTTAGCCATATCTATTTAGCATACTCACAATCTCTAAAAATGTGCATCTCATCTTCCATTACCATATTACAGTGCATACAATCAGTAGCCGTTGTAGACCATGTGTTTCTCCATGCATTTATTGGTAGCCTATTGTGATAAGCCACCCATAGAAATACTCTAATTCTTTCAGCACCTGCCATTTCCAAATATGCTTGTACACCTGATTATAAGTACTGTTAGGAGGAGTTTCTATCATGTAATAAGCACTCTTGACCGTTAAGTCTCCAGTATTGCTTCCTTTCCATAGTATCATGTCACCACCAGCTTCGGCTTGGGGAGGTAGTACTGTAAGAAGCCTATAGATCACTTCAGATTTAACCAGTTGGGATAAAGCATTGAAATTCCAAGTACCTCCATTTACCCAATCAGCAACTATACTGTTGTTCTCCTGTTCAGATAGTGCACGTAGACATAAATCTTTTATCTTCTTATCCTCAAATAGCCACACATCATTAAAGAAGCTGACACACAACCCATCCCTCACTCGCCATCTTATTCCTTTTTCAACTATTTCCTTTTGTCTGCAAACAAACTTCCAAAAGTTAGAATCATTAACTAGAACATTAAGCAGATTATCTTCGCTCCTTAGCATATATTTTTGCTTAAGAATATTTGTCCATAGTCCTGTAGACCCATTTATCACCTGTCATGCTATCTTTGCACCAAAGGCTTTATTAACTGAGTGAAGCCTTTTAAATCCCAGTCCTCCAAAATTCTTCGGAAGCGTGAGTTGATCACAACTCAAAGGATGAAAACTTAGACTTTCGTTATCTCCACCCTAAATGAAGTTTCTCTGAATTCTCTCTACTTCATTGCAAATACTTTGTGGTACCTGGGTTACTTGCATTGGATACAGTGGAATCGTTGCAAGAACAAACTTCGCCAATGTGATTCAACCAGCTCGTGGAAGACAAGAAGCTTTCCATATGATAATTTCTCTCTTACACTGTCAACAATATACTGAAAAGTATCTTTCCTTTTCCTGTGCCTTGTTAGAGGAAAACCAAGATATTTACCAATCTTAGCCGAGATCTTCATTCTTGTTATATCCCATATCTTTCTTCTAACAACAAATTATACTTTAGGGGAAAAAATATAGAGGATTTTTTTGTACTAACCTTTTCTCTAGATGCTTGACATAAAAGCTTCAGACATCCCATCATAGTTTCAGCCTGTGCTTGAGTTGCCACTCCAAATAGCAAAAGATCATTTGCGAACACTAAGTATTGTGATATATGTGGACCCTCCCTTGTAATCTGAATTGGTTGCCATTCCCTATTATTAACGGCATCCATGATTATGTGTGATAACTTGTTAATACACAACAAAAAGAAAGGGTGAAATCAGATCTCCTTGTCGAAGGCCACTCTTAAGAAAGAAATATTCTGTTTGATTGTCATTCCAGAGGACGTTATAGGCTGTAGAAGTGATACAATTCATTATCATATTAATGAAGTTTTCTTCCATCCTTGCCTCCTCCAAAACCTACTTTAAAAAGCTCCATTCAATCCTGTCATAGGCTTTTTCAAGATCTATCTTGACTGCCATGAGCCCTCTCTTCACACTTTTTTCATGACTTGGAGAATCTCTTATCCTACCACAATATTATCCTGAATGTGCCTTCCAGCTATAAAGCTAGTTTGAAATGGTGAAATAAGCTCACCTATTAGCCCTATCAACCTCCCAGTAATTATTTTAGTAAGGCATTTATATTGAACTGAGCATAATGATATTGGTCGAAAGTTTTCCACCATTAGAGGTAAATCTATTTTTGGTACAAGAGAAATGAGGGTCTTGTTAGATTCTTCAATATCTCCAGATCCTTGAAAGGCACCTTTCATAAAATCGCACATTACCTCTCCAATTGTTCCCCAATTTGCTTAGTAAAATACTGGGGAAAACCATCATATCTAGGAGCTCTGTATGGGCCCATAGAGAAGATGGCATCCCGTATCTCTTCTGTGGTTGGAACATAACCCAATGATTCTATTTTTCCTTGCTCAATGGCTGGAAAAGTAGTGAAAGTATTCAGTTTATCAATCAAGATTTCTGAATTTTCAAATTGCTCCTTAAAATAATTAACAACCATCATTCTCAACTCTTCTTCCCCTTCTATCCATTGTCCGCCTGCATCTTGCAAGGCCACAACTTTATTTCTTTTCCTTCTTATTTAAGTCTTTAAATGGTAGTAACGAGTGTTCCTATCCCCTTTTGTAATCCAATCAGCTCTAGATTTCTGGAACCACTTGATCTCTTCTAGCTTCATCACCTCTTTTAATTTGTGTTGTAGCTCACTTTCTAATTGTTGAAGATAAGTGGAATATGGGTAGGAATCAAATGACTGGATGCCAGTCATTCGTGCAAGTAGGATTTTCTTCCTATTTTCTACCATTCCAAATATCTCCTTGTTCTACAGTCTTAAAGACTCACGAAGTTCACTTAATTTCTGGTTAAGATCCCTACCTCCAGACCAGTTCAACCTGAAAAAAATCAGTAAACTTCTCGTGTTTTAGCCACATGCATTTAAAACAGAATGATCATTTTCTATTTGTTTCATTTATATGACTCCCCACAGAGATCGCTATCCGATTATGATCAGAAAAAATAGTTCTGGGAAGTACCTTAATATAGCAACTCGGAATTAGCTCTAAGAATGCCACATTTGGTAATGCTCCACGAATTCTTTCAGATGTATTTAGAAGATCGTTGAAATTCCCACTTAAAAGCCATAGTCCATCAATCGTCCTGGATAGTGCTTGTAATTGTTCCCATAATCTACTTTTGAAATTTGAATGTGGAACCGCATAAACTGTAGTAAATAAGAACTCTTGCAGCCCCACTATTGTGCATTTCATATGGACGAACTGTCTATCATCTTGAATTATATTTACTTGAATCTTCAAACTATTCCAGGCAACAAGAATTCCCCTGAACACCCTTCACTTGGCATTATATGAAGCTTATCGAACCCAAGGTTTTGAACTTTATTCAATTTTCTGATATTAAAACAATGGGTTCTACCAAAACTATTAAGTTTGGTCTACACCCACTTATAACTGCTTTCAGATTTCGGAGCAGGCCTATACCACAAGCCCCTCTAATATTCTAGAATAATATTTTATCCATTAAAACTTAAAATTGTTTTTGGATCAAAGGCAGCCCAATCTAAAGCCTAATAGACACCTGAGTTTTAGGGACCATTGAGTCTTCACATGACATCTCTTGATTTTGGGTATTAAAATGGTGAGTCGCCACTCTATGCCCATCCTCTTCTTCCGCAAAAGTTGGCCCAATCTCCATTTCGGTCTTTTTATATGAATTATCCTTTCGTTTATCCCCTGGATCCAAGTGAAAAGTTAACTCTTTTCCACTTGTCATATCCATATGACGTGTCTCTTGCTGCTGGTCCCCCATTATTTCCCCATCATACCTCTTCTCCTCCTCTTGAATCATATCCTTCCCATCACCCATTGTGAGCATGAGCACTTCTTTGTTCGTTGTATCAATCATAGCCACATCTCTCGTCCTTTTATCCACCTTTCTTTTCCCACTACCTTGTTGTACGATCTCTAAAGAGGCATGACATTCCCTTACTTTTGACACTTCCTTCGTTCCATTATGAATTTTTGCATTCCCATTATTTGTCCCTTTCCTTGCCTATGGTTTACCTTTTTTGTGATTAACACTATTCATTGTCATATTCCCTTTAACCATGACTACCTGTACGCGTTAATCTCCATATTAGCTTCATTAATCACATTTTCTTCTGCAAGGACATTGAATCTCGACCCCTGTTTCCCGTTCTGGGTACTATCACTGTTTTTCTCTTTTGCCTTCCTCTGACATCGAGGTTTCTGGACAACTTTCCAGTGATCCTATATATGCAATGAATCCTTCATCGTTTGATCCACTGTCATTGGATGCCCTATACTACCATCATTTCCCTATCCTACCATCGTGGATTTCTTTTTTAGATATTGCTCCTGACAATGACCATAGACTCTACAGTTAGCACACAACAGATGCAATCCTTCATATTCAATAAAATGTTCTTCACCATCCAAAAAAAATCTAGGCATGAGTTGTTTCCCTAGCTCTACTAGAACGCATATCCTTGCAAAATGACCCCGCAATTGACATGAAGTATTCATATCAACTTTCAATGTCTCAACAATCCTATTCATAATCACTGTTAAAGCGTCTCGAGCATAGTATTCTAGAGGAACCTTTAGTAACTGAACCCATACTACTGCCTTATCTATAATATCTTGATTTGGCCTAAAATTTGGTTCCCATGGCTTAACTGTGAGATAGTGATCATAGATCATCCATGGAGCACCCGTTAAAGCATGAAGATAGGCCTCCTTGTTAGTGAGCTTGACCACAAAGTATCCATGGCCAATATTAATCAGTTTTGTTATACCGCACTTTGCCCACATGACTTGATTTCTTGATTCCAAAGCTTTAAAACCGATGCTTCTTCCTAGCAGCTTTATAATCACTAAGTTGTTCCATGCTTTGTATAGCCACTTCTTCATCTTATTAGAGAAGATAAAAGCTGGAAAATTTCTTCCTAGGTCTTCTCTCATTATGTACAAGGGTTCATAGTTTTCTTGTTCTTGAGAGGAAAATGAATCATCAAATACATCTCTGTCTAAATCCCTCATTTTGTTGTTCTCAAAATCATCATCTGAAAGATCATCATTGTTACTCGTCCCTTTCAGTTTATCCATGAACGAGGGACCCCCTACTTCATATCGCTTACTCCCTATTCCCAACTTAGGCCATTGTTCTTGATTGGAAATCCCATTACTTTCATTTAAACCTTTCTTGACCTTCTTTGTGTTTCAAGTAAGTAAATCTTCTTCCTCGCTAGACGGAAGAATGTTCTTTTGGTGCAGTATAGGGTGCTAATGCTCTAGGTCATCCGTAGGCAACTTTTACTTCTTCATTTTAATTATTGCAATTTTGGTGTGTCTCTAAGAAGTTTTATAGAAAGAGCCCTTCTTAACAAGCTTTAGACCATGCTAGGCTTTTGTTTAGGTCAGTCTTGTGTTGAAAATAAGGCCTCTTACATGCTATAAGTCAGGCTCAAGCCTCATTATCACAAGACAGGCTTGTCCTGTTAAGGGTGAAACCTGGCCTGTTTCCACCCTTACATGTGGCAATAACTATTAGTAGTGTGTTGTCAATAATAAATAAGTGATAGCTTCAAAAAAAAAAAATAAATAAAGCCAAAGAAACAACTAAAAGTTGTTTTGTTTTTAAAAACAAGGGTTAAGTTGCTTAAATAACCATCAACTTTTCTTAAAAGTGCAAAAATAACTATAAACTATTTTTTGAAGCAAAAGTAACTATGAACTTCCGAAAAGGGTGCAAAACCATTAAGTTACTGTAGCAAGCCGTTAAGTTACTGTAGAGAGCCCTCATAAAAAATTAACGACGCTATAGTAACTTAACGGTTTTGCACCATTTTCGAAAGTTCATGGTTACTTTTGCTTCAAAAAATAATTCATAGTTATTTTTGCACTTTTGAGAAAAGTTAATGGCTATTTAAGCACTTTAACCCTAAAAACAATTGGGTGAAAACAACCTTTCAATTTTTTTTTGTTTTTTTAAACAACATTAAACAAGTTTAAAGTTTTTAAATCACGAGTTTAACTCGTAACTCGTAAGAATTTATTTTTATTCATAAGTATGTACCAATAATATTTAATTAAATAACTAAAATATAAAATACAAAAATTTAATTTAAATATATTTAAATTTAAATAATTGAAATTAAATCTATCAACATTTATTATTTATTATAGTCAACATGTAATTTTTAAAAAGTTCATATATAAAACCACTAAATATGATCAAATAAAAAAGGTTAGCACGAGTTTATAAGTTGGGATTTCACAAGTTAAAAATGTAAAAATAAAAAAATCATTATATAAACTTATGGATTTAATTGAATTATAACTAACACGAGTTTAACAGTGACTTGACATGATTTTATAAAATAGAAAAATAAAATATATTTAACTATAATAGTCAAAATCAACATGAAATAAGGATTTGGGTCTTTACTGCCCCATTTTTGTTGTCCCTCAAATTGAGGGCACTTTTATTAATATGTTATTAACATATTTTCAATATGTTATTCACACTTTTAAAATGCCGAAAATAAGAGGACAAGCAAGAAATGTCACCAAAAAAAAAACACAGGAAGGACAAAATTATTCAAATTCCAGTACAAAGATTTTCTAGTCTCACTGACCCCGCGGGCAGCCTACACCCATAGCTTCGTCTCTCTCATCACTGTGCTTTTCTTCACTCTCCAGTGATTGGGCGGAGACAACAAGAAATTTGCGTTAGTGGGTCCCATCGTTAGCTGGACAATAAAAGTCAGTCAATTACTCAAACCAGCGTGCTTTATATATTACTTTTCTCTCTCTCTTTCGGGACCAAACACTGCCTCCCAAAATTCTTTATGAATATATTCAAAATCAACAACCAGTATAAACGCCTTTTGTATTTTTTTCTCCACGCTTTCGTCATTTTCTTTTTCAGAAAGGCGAAGAATATCCTCCCTCTTGGTTCTATCTACCCCTCTCTGTGCCTACAAACATCCAAATGAGTTTCACCTTTTAGCTGTTGATTCTACTTGAATCTTCTGCACAAGGTATGATCTTATCACTGATCCATGATTGCATAATCTGTCTTTCTTTCTAAGCTCAGATCATACGTAGCTTTCCCTTTCAAATATTTGCACTACTTTACCTTTCCTTAAAGGAACCATTCTTGAGCTTGAGATAGTAATTTGAGGCTTAATAATTGCGCAGAGTATGTAATAAGCTGAATTGGGTTCTGTTGTATCGGATAGAGGGTCTTGACTGGTTTTTTCAACTTGAGTTGATTTTCTCTCTCTGTTTATTTTTTATGGGGACGCCTGGTGTTTTCTCAAACACATTTGTGAGAAGTTGGGGCAATGTCTTTCAATCAGCTACTCGCTTGCATTTAATTCAGAAAGTTGCTATGCCCCAGTGAATAAGTAAAATAATAAAAGGAGGAGGATGGCAGAACTTTTTCTGGCTGTTCCCTATGTTTCAAGAGATGACCGAAGGATGGAAAGGAGCATAGTGTTTTAATATTGCAGAATACACACCTTCATACACAAATTTTAAAGAAATAAGTTCATCTGGTGTGATATATCTTCGGCTGTTCAAAAGTTAATTTAAGTTTAATGGAGTTTATATATCTAACTAAGCCAGATTAGTGTACATGCTGACGAGAAAGAGAAGCCAGTAGGAGTGGTATAATGGAGAAGGTTTGGGTAATTTGTGAGTAACACTATGCTGTTATATATATACAAAAAAGAAGTAGAAGTGATAAGAAAGACTAATTTTAGATGCCATGGTATGGCTTCCATGTATCTATTTGTCAATGTACTAAGATTATATTCAAATTTTAACTATTGTTTGTATCATGGTTGAATTATTCACGGTTGACAAACAGGCAATTTCCGTTTTGACATTTTGCTCTTTAATTTAGGGTCCTTTGGTGGCATGCCAAAGTTATGAGAGACAATGCCTGTATTTACTAAGGACTTGGATTCAGCATTCCAGACTGCTGGAACAAAACCGTATCCTGATGATTAGTTTTAAATTGCCTCATAGCTTCTGTTTACTCAGTAGGTGTTGTCAGAATCTGTTGTAATGCTAAACAAAGCGAAATTGTGTTGACATCTTCTGAGAATCACATAAAACCAAATTACTATTTGCATGAGCCTGTTTCAATTAAAAAGGGCATCTGCAGCCATTAAAACTCTTCCTTTTTGGCATTGCAGATAAAGCCAAAGCCTGATGAAAATGTGATTTCTTGTATTCTGATAATGGTAATTTTTAAAATAGCTGTGGGCGGACATAACTTGAAAGTCTTGGCCTGGAGATTTCTTATTTCACTAAATTTTATTTCAAGATTTCTCCTGGTTTAACCAGCCAAATATGGTATCAACCATAATTATCATTTACCATGCAAGCTTGCTGCTTTTCACTTAGCTATCTATTCTTAGAGGCATAGAAATTTGGTGTATTGAGGATCAGCATTTGGTTTTGGTGCCACAGACCTGCCATGGGAAGTTCTATACTGGAAGTGCATACATAGTTTTAAATGTAAGATTCCCTTAACTTCACTATCTTGTAGATGCTTTGAAATTAAAAAGCAAATGAGCATGTTGGCAACCTATATTTCAGTTGATATCCCAAGATTTACAATTTTTCACCTAATAATATCTTTCACTATGTCTGCTTGGATGTTGATATATTACTTTGAAGTTCCTATACAACATGATGGATTTTCATTGGCTCCCTCTCAGTTTGAACCTTATTTTCATCAAGTTTTCTTTGCCTGCAATTGATCTTTGAGTCTGTTTGCATGTTTATGGTGTCAGACAGTATTTCCTAAAAGTGGTCCACCTCAGCATGACCTACATTATTGGCTGGGAAATGATGCAAACAAGGTATTACCCTTTCTCATTTTTTATTATGGCTGGCTATCCTTGAATTATATTCTTAATTTTCTGTAGAAATAGTAATGTTTTGCTTTATATACTCTTTTAGTAATTACTGTCTTTCGATTTGGTTTCTATTGTTTCCTTTGAATGTTATCCTCTATTTTTTCAGCAATCAGTACTTCTCTAATGAGATGAGAGTGGAAATGTGAGAGAGGTGTCTTATGATTGGGATCATATTGTAAACTGTGTGAACTGATAGGGATTTAGGAACTAGGAGTCTATTCACATGTGTCTCTTACTTTTTGATGTGCAACAATACTTTTACTTGGCATAAAAGTTTTTACTTGTTAGATTTCCACCAAGATCTGTTTGATGCCGAGTTTCAGTAATTGAAAAGTGAAATAGTAGGGACTTTGTATTAAGAAGCTAAGAAAAATGATTCTCATTTATAAAGGTTACAATATATAATCATACCACAACAGCGATATCTGGTCCTATGCGGAGAGAGATATCAGCCCCCAACCAACTTTTCCCACCTTTCTTAATCAACAAGTATCTCATCTTTGCCACTTCTTCCTTATGTAGGAGTATCACTTGATTTTCATTTAAGCATTTTAGTTTCCATTAAAAGATCAAGGATATTTTCCACTGAGAAATTTAGATCCCTTTTTTAGATCTAGCTATCTCCATGCCTAAAAAATACTAAATCACTCCAAGGTTTTTCTCTTCAAATTCTTTTTCTAGAGATTTATTTAGTCTTTTCAAGTCTACTACATCATTTCCAGAGAGAACAATATCATCTTGCTAGGAAAGAATGATTGAAGATGTTTGTTTGATTCATTCTTTGAGAGGCTACATATACACAAGAGGGAGGAGCCTATGTATTAAAGGTTCATTAATAGACATCAATTCCCTAATCACTAGGATTTCAATATTTACAATCAATTTATTTCAACTTGGTGATTCTTTACCCTATAACATACATAAACGATCAGAATTGTCTTCTGACCTCTTCTATGTTTGAAGAATATAGTATGATCTGAATATCCCTGTATATAACCCCAAGAATTCAGCACCTATTTACTGAAATAGTTTCCTAGCAGTTACAGAGTTAAAACTGATTCACGATAGAGTAAGACTCTTGTGTGAACATTGCCATGCTGACCACGAAAGATATACCCCTTTTTTTTTTTGTGTTGGGGGGGGGGGTGGATTGGGCCTGAAATGGTGGCCCAGAAGACAGCCTCAAAGTCTCTGTTGGTAAAACAATGAAAACTTCACTGCCACAAATGAAAATTTCAAGCTACATTTTGTTTTTCCAATTGGCACTAATAGTTATGCGCCTCATTTGTGTCAAATGGTTCATTCAAGAGCATTCATTATTCCTGGAGACATTAGTATCAAACTAAATGATTCTAATTAAATACCTTAATCTGCATTGTAGTTGTATTCTGATTTTCATTTGCAGGTTGACTCGGGCTTGGCATCGGACAAAGCTCTTGAGCTGGATGCAGCCTTAGGATCTTGCAGTGTTCAATACAGAGAAATTCAAGGCCAAGAATCACAGAAGTTTCTATCTTACTTCAAGCCTTGTATTATACCTATTGAAGGCGTATTTACCTCAAAGCAAGGGAACTTAAGTGGTGAACACCAAGTCAGTCTGTACTCATGCAAGGGGGACCATGTTGTTCGTGTGAAAGAAGTGAGTTTTCTCTTTAGCTTGTGATGAATTTTTGTATCTCCACATTAAAACTCTCAGAGATTGTGGAGTGCACATATTAAAGAATTATCTCAAACCTTATAGGTTTTTATGATTACTGTTGAAAAATATATAGAAGGAGTTGAGAGGAAAAAGTTGACGGAAGAGTTCGTATTGGAAAGGAAGGAAAGGTTGTTGGCTTCAGTTTATTACAACTTAGCCTTGACCTATATTTATGTTAGAAAATTAGTAAATATTATTTACATATTCCAGAAATCTTGTAGTTTACTCCCGAAAAGCATAGAGTAATATATTAATGACAGATTTTATTTGCTTAGTCAGTGCTCCACGGTTCTATTTCTAGTTCCTGCCAAATCTTCCTGTCTCTTAGTCATAGGGGAGTATTGATGAAAATCTTTGAACTCTTCATCTCTTACCGTTGCATTAGTTTCTGTTGGATTCCTGACATCTTTTGGGGGTATTATTCTGACAGAAATTTCAAAATTTTGTTTTTTCCCCCTGTATTTTCTTTTGCTGGTTTAATTTCTTAAACGCATTTTCTAGTTATATAATTTTTTTTATTTTTTTCTGTTTAAATTGGCATTTCTAGCCTGCTTGATGAGTTAATGAATTAATCAGGTGCCTTTCCTACGGTCATCATTGAATCATGATGATGTGTTCATACTTGACACTGCATCAAAAATTTTCCTATTCAGTGGGTGCAACTCTACCATACAAGAAAGAGCAAAAGCTTTGGAGGTCATTCAGTATATTAAAGAATATAAGCATAATGGAAATTGTGAGGTGGCAACAATAGGTTGGAATATATATTTCTTTAATATTCTTTTATCTTTTTTCTTTATGGAAAGTTGTTTCAAATCATAATTGATCAATCTGCTGCAGAGGATGGAAAATTTGTTGGTGACTCTGATGCGGGAGAATTCTGGAATTTTTTTGGTGGTTACGCTCCCATTCCTCGTGAATTGCCTCCTGCTCAGGAACAATCTGTTGATTCATCTATACAACTGTTCTGGTGAGCTGTTCTTAAGTTTAAAATGATTGAAGTTGGCCCAAAAAATGATTCAAACATCTAACTGTGCACATATAATGCTTATGCAAATGCATCAGTGGATTTGTTGAGAATTAATCTTGGTTCAGCCTTTACTCTCTTTAAAACCCGCATTGGACCTACGAAGACACTTCAACTGATTTGTAGACAAATTTAACTTTGGACCTATTATTAGGTGAGCTTATGGTCATCTTCCATAGCCCAAACAGCTTATTTTGGATTGTTGGTGAAACATAAAAGTACCCTTGCTTAAGGCAATGAGCTTGAGAGAAATAGGAGGTGAATGTAGCTTCCTTTAAGAAAAAATTTTGTGACTCCAAACTTAGGATCTGTCTTCTTTTTAACAGGATAAAGTTACAGGGAAAGCTTTGTCAAGCTGGAAAAGATTCTTTGAGCAAAGAAATGCTTGATACAGACAAGTGTTATATGTTGGACTGTGGTACTGAGATTTATGTCTGGTTGGGAAGACAAACCTTATTGGCAGAAAGAAAAACATCAATTTCAGCTGTAGAAGTAAGGATCTCTTGTTTTCTCCAGATTCCTTTCTCTTCTTTCCTCACTTAAAGTTCTGAAGCGTAAGAATTAGTTGCAAATTGTGAAACCATTGAAAAGTCATAGTATAACAATGTCACAATGCTACTTAAAAGTGTTGTAAATCCATGATGAAATAGCTAATAATTGTTAGAGCATCTAGTTAAAATATAGTCAGGTCTTGGGAGGCAGCAACCTTCAAAAAGGATTTTTGCTTATCCTAATCTTCGGTGCAAGCATGCAAGAAATCCTTTTACTTCCCTTATTCTACCACGAAATTAGGCATATCCGATTTTGTAGCTTAAACATTTACCCTTCTTTTTAGCACACTGTCTTCCACCCACATGCCTCTTTCCAGTTGCAGCTGATCTCTGCCATTTACTGGCCATTCTCTTGTATTTATGAAACTTGTAAGTTTATATCGCACATCAGGCTAGTAATAAGGAAGAGACTGATGGTTCTAAGTTCTAACATAAGTCTTGTCACTTTTTATAAATCTGCCACCACCTTGCTTTCTTCCAAACATTCTTAAATCTTAATATCTAGTAGAGGCTTCCTTGGAAGCTCCAATCTTTCTGGTAAAGATAAACCAAAATATTATATTACATTTACATTTACTATTTGCTAAGGTTTTGAATATTAATTCAAACTTAAGTTCTCATTTTTACTACCATTCATTTTCCATACATAGCAGTTTACAACTTATGAAACTGTCTGTGTGATCAATAGAAATACAATGTAACTGAATAAAAAATAGCACTAGTCATTACAACTCTTAATATGAATTAACGAAGTTCACTTAATTCTGAGCACACATGTCCAAATGAAAGACGTTTTTTTAATTAATGTATGTAGTCAATAATTTTTTCTGTAAGCATTGAGTTAACAGTTTTCCTATTCTCAGTTCTCACTACATCTCCATTTACCAGAATTTCCTCAGGAATGAAGGCAGATCAAATGGTACCCATATGACATTTTTATCTGAGGGATTAGAAAGTAACATATTTCGGTCATTCTTTGGTAATTGGCCCAAAACAGTGGATACTACATTGTATGAGGAAGGTCGAGAAAAAGTGGCAGGTTTAGTTCCTTGACACTATGTAGTTGTGCTTACAAAGCACGCGATCAATTTGTGTCCTCTAATGTGTTTCTTTCTTTGCCTCAGCAATTTTTAAGTATCAGGGTTATGATGTGAAAGAGCTGCCTGAGGAGCACAGTGAACCACTTATAAACTGCAGAGGCACACTAAAAGTAGCTTCTTTCTGAAAACTTTGTTGTGCTTCGATGGTGATTCCTTTCCTTGTGCTAATGCTGTATTTGCAATTTCAGGTTTGGAGGGTGGACGGTGATAAGTTGTCGCTTCTTTCAGATGCAGAGCAGACAAAACTTTTCAGTGGGGATTGCTATATAGCTCAGTTTATATTCCCTGGGAATGAGAGGGATGAGACTCTAATATATGCTTGGTTTGGGCGAAGATGTATCAAGGTAGGCAAAGTTTTCTGTATGTTAGTAGGTAGAATTTTCACTTGGAACTCTTGGAATACTTTTGCTGTCACTAGATGGTATGCTGGAATTGAAACAAAATAAATAAATAAATAAGAGTAAGAAATTCTATTTTCTGACTAGCATTGTTATAACTGTTGTCGTCTGGCTTAGTCAGTTCTTCAATTTGTAGAAGACTAGCAGTTGAAAAACTTTCATAACTCTAGATTTGCTTTTGTTCAATGATTATTGGATTGCAGGAGGAGAAAACATCAACCATTTCCCACATCAATGCTATGATTGATTCGGTCAGAACTAATCCAGTTGTGGTTAGTTCTTTTTTCCATGACTCTTCTGAAATATATTGATGCTTCAGTTGAATAAATTTGTGAAACAATCCAAAACCTATGTTTTTGGGAAATCTCTAAATAACATTGATCTTTTCCGCAAAGCCTGTCTTTCTGCTGCTACAATTCTGCTTTCTAAACAGTTCCAGACTGATGATTCCTGCCTGTGCCAATTGACTAACTCTAACATTCTTTAAACAAAACTCATGTGTTTAGGCTCAGATTCATGAGGGTAAGGAGCCAACTCAGTTTTTTGAAATTCTCCAGAGACTAGTCTTATTTAAGGTAGGTGTGCACAATAGTTCTGTCTTACTGCAGCAAATCAACATTTAAGGTTATTTTAGCATGTAACAGTAAACTAATAAATGTTATAGATCCCTCAGTAAATGTTCTTGTGGTAGGGAGGAATCAGTTCAGGATATAAGAAGTTTATAGAAGAAAGTGGTATGACGGATGAAACTTACGGTGAAAACAAGGTAGCTCTGTTTCGAGTCCAAGGTACAAGTCCAGATAATATGCAGGCCATCCAAGTTGATCATGTATGTTCCAATGATTCTTCTGACACTGTAATCCCTGCGGAATCCTGTTGTATTGTGTGATGTCATACTTCATCTTTGATTACTAGAAAATCGATGCCTAAGGTTTGAAGTGATTCTCTTACTGAGAGTAGGCTATTATGTTGCAGCACATATTATGCTAATTCCATTTCTGGTGAAAATTGAATCTGAGTACTAATAATTAACCTAACATGTGAAATGAGAAACTAGAGTAGGAATACTGTGCTATAACTTCGTCTAGAACAGTATCTACAATAACCTTCCATCTATTGGCTGGTATCATCGTAACCTTACAATTTAAATAATCTCAAATTAATATCTTCATTCATGATCCAAAAAAAAGAAAAAAAGGAAAAAGAAAAAGAAATATCTTCATGGTTTTCTTTTATTTTTCAGCCTTAGTTAATAGTTGATAAAGAATGTAATAACACTGTTGATTAATTTAAGTTGAGAATTTTCTTGAAGGTTTTAAAGCATATGGTAATATAAGGTCGTACTTAACATCCAGTAAGCCTTAGAGTGAGAGGTCCATAAATAGTTTTTTTTGCGTCTGAAATAGCAGGTTATGTTAATGATCCAACTGTTTAGTCTATCTAGGATTAAAGATAATATCATGACTTGTCCTGTTGTCTTTGAATGTTTGTAATTTTTTTGGAAGATATGTATGGAGTGTTTGTTCCAGTTACCAGGGTGATGCTGTCTTGTAAAATCTGGCTTCTGTTTTTCAGATACCATAAAAGCTAGGCCACTTTTAATGTGTTTTGATGACTATGTATTAAAATCTTATAGGTTTCGGCCTCTCTGAATTCATCCTTTTGCTATATCTTGCAAACTGGAGCATCTGTCTTTACTTGGATAGGGAGCCTATCTACAGCCCAAGATCACAATCTTCTTGATCGAATGGTGGATCTGCTTAATGTATGAGTTATAAATCTACTGGTGGAAATGTTTGTCTTCATTATTTTACCACAGTGGAATCATGAAATGGTAACTATGGAAGTTTAGCATCAATTTTGATGCTAGATGATTAGCCAAAAAATAAAAAAAATTGGTATTAATTATGTGACTGGACCGTATTGTTTTCTTTCTTTTTGTTTCCTCATTTTTTTCCTTAACGGAACTTGCAGCCAACATGGCAACCCATATCTGTGAGGGAAGGGAATGAACCTGATGATTTCTGGGATATTCTTGGAGGAAAGGCAGAGTATCCAAGAGCAAAAGAAATTCAAAAATATGCTGAGGATCCTCATTTGTTTGTATTAAACATAAGTGGAGGTAAGTAATGCATAAGAAACATAATCTTTTTCTAACTTGTTTGAGAATTATCACGAATGAAATGACAGGGAAAGCATGTCTAATTGACGGTTCTGTTTCTTGCACAAATTGATTGGAATGTCATTTCAGGAGAATTTAAGGTATGTTGCGTACATAAATTTTAGCTCGTCTACTAAATGATTTTCAAGTGTGATAGCTTATGGTGACACTTTCATTTTTTATTCTTCATTGTTATTTATGTGTGAAATTTGAACACCCATGTGGATTCTGTTAGGCCATAAGTGTTCTGTAATCAATAATAGTAAATACAAAGTTGTTCAACATATCTCAAGTGTTTTCCCTCTTTTTTTGAGGTATAATTCCTTTGTGCTCTTTTTTGAACCTACTATCTTGTTTGTCTTCTCTTGTTCATTCTTTCAAATTAAAAATGAACCTCAAAAGTAAATAAATAAATAAATAAGACATTTAAGTTTTATTTGCTTCAAATTTTTCCTCCTTTGTTGTTTAAATTCAAAGTGACTGGTTTAGTGCGGCCTTGTAAAATTTCAGGTGAGGGAGATCTACAATTTTACACAGGATGACTTGGTTACTGAAGACATTTTATTGCTTGACTGCCAAAAAGAGATTTATGTTTGGATGGGCCTACATTCATCTGTCAAAACAAATCAAGAAGCACTTGACCTTGGCATGGTAAATTGACTGCTTTTGGTCGTTGTTATTTAGTTGTCCACTTCCTCTGCATTGAAAGGAATGCTAACATCATTCTTTCATTCAATTATATTAACAATAATTGGCACATCATGCTTTCATCCAAATCTCTTCCTTTGGACATCTGCCCCGACTTCAACACACACACACAATAAGTTTGTGTCCCCCCCCATATTTGCATGTTTAGAACTTGTTTGATGGTCACATTGTAGGAACAAATTCATGGTTCCTACTAAAAGTGTGATCAAGGTCTAATGTGCTCTTTCTTAAGTTGACTTGTTCTTACATATATATTGTAACATTGAAATGAGCAGAAATTTATTGAAATGGACATTCTAGTCGAGGATCTATCTCCGGAAACCCCTATTTATGTTGTCACGGAAGGCCATGAGCCACCACTTTTCACTCGTTTCTTTGCATGGGACTACTCAAAGGCAAATGTAAGTCCATTCCCATCTCAGTATTTTACATATTAGCATCCTGACTTTTAAATACTAGCATATTAGGTTAAGTTTTTACAGTTTTTTCATGCGAGCTTCTAAAACTCCATGTTAGCAATTTGTTTTTCTTTTCTTTTCTTCTTTAAATGATATTGATTTATCTGAGAACATGTAATTTGTGTTAGTTTCTTAGTTTAAGCATTCAATGCTTTGTCATGTTTAGGCAGATATTTACTAATTTTCTTATATTTGCCTTATTTATCATATATACATGATACTTTTTTGTACACATGTGATATTTATATGTTTTTAACTTGGATAAGAATTATACATTTTAGTATCACATATTGTGGCGTGCTTATAAATTTATTGCATATAAAAGTCTAGCAAGAGTTATATTTTGTGGGAGTTTATAAACAGAAGCTACATTGCTTATGTTACAGATGCATGGTAATTCGTTTGAGCGAAAGCTTGCAATTCTGAAAGGAAAGCAACGCACCCTAGAAGTAAGTGATTTCTATAAGGGTCACATCATTGAATGGAAAAGTCTTTTCATATTCCTCTACTTTTGGAGTAAGTTTTTGATGTTTACTTAATAAGCCACTTGATGGAGAATGTCATCATATAGTTATTGGGCTCAGAAGCTGTGGTCAAGATTAAAAAGTAATTTTGAAGTTCAATAATTGTTTAAGGATTTAGCTTAAGTAAGCTTTTGATTTTCCCAGGAGGATGCATTCTCTGCTATGCACTCACTTTTGTTTAGTTTATCTCTGAATATAGCCGGATCCTCATATCAGTAAAATATATATACTCCTTTTAGTTCTTAATGTAGAAGCTAAATAACAAATCTATAAAGATGAAGGAAATTTGTTGAATTGGTTATTTGTAAGAAAATTTGTGTTGATTTCCTATACAACCTCTTTTAATATTCACATCAGGATACCCCCAGTGATGCTGCCCCCTCCCCCCCAAGAAAAAAAAAACACAAAATACAAAAACAAACCACCCAAAAATATTTGCCGTCAATAGGGATAATATGGGAAAAAAAAATTTGGGAGACAAAGTAGATTAAGCCATTAAGGTCTTACATTTAGAACCAAAGCAAACTTCTTGTACTAGCCACTACATTTATGACCAAAGGGAATAATGTTTTATGTGCATACTGCTAGTGTTCATAAGAAAAATAGCATTCTTCATCCTAGGTATTAATCTTGTTATGATTATCTTAGGAACAGTTATTTTATAATCATCATCAATTATTGGTTCCTTGTTCTTTTCCTGAGTCATCATCATAATCAATCATTCAGGGACACAATAGGACCCCACGAAAAGCGAGCTCTAGGGGCTCTACCCCTGATGGTCACAGAAGTAATTCCATCAATTCCAATGGGCGAGGAAGAAGTAGTTCACCCGCATCATTTGGCATGCGCTCAGATTATCAGTCACCACACGTTCCTACACCAGATTTAGTTGCAAAAAAGCTCTTCCAAGTATCTCCTACTAATAGTTCAGGTAATAAAAGTCGTCTTCATCAAGGAATGTTAATTAAATTCCTTTTTTGAACAGTTGACTTGTTGAGTTTTTTGGAATTATCAAGTGACAAATTCATTCAATTCCACATAGCATCTCTGTTTTTGTTGTAAGAAATGAGGAACAAATTACAAAGGCCCAGTTCGAACCAGCTTTTGTTTTTGGATTAATTTTTTTTCGAGAAATTAGAATTAATCCAAATATGTCATTTACCTTATCCAAATATTGAGTGTTGGCCTTGTCAAATTCTGTCTTCTATTTTCACTCCACTTGATATTTCCTTCGCTATTTTCTCTCCATCTGATGAATGTCAAGCTTTCATATTTTATCTATTACTAGCCATGGCATTTATATATGATGAAAACAACTCCACTGCTATCTCCTCTTGTGCTGGTTATCATAGTGATTGTTTGGTGGCACTTATTTGAAGCGATTTTGTGCTTGTTTGGTCTCATAAAGCACAAAAGTGCTTCTTTTTCCCCTCAAGTAAAGGAAAGAAAATAATTAATGTTCTTATCTATTGCTTTCTGTGGCCTATCAGAAGATAAAAGGGCTTGTTGAATCCTAGGGTTATGTCTTGTATAGGTGGGACAATGATTCCATCATGCCTCGAGCGTTAAGTTCTATCTTTTCATATAGTACTTCCCAACAATTATAATATAAGCAGGACTAGTCCTACAATCTATTCTATAACCAGTGTGTTTCTAATTTCTATTTGGTTTAACTTGTTTTTCTTGCTTATCTTGAAGAATCAGTTTCATTTTCAGCTTCTCGAGCTGTGGAATCAAATGCATCATCTGGGGCTGCAGAATCAATCCAGAGGAATGGAAACAAGGATATCGAAAACTTGCCGGTCTACCCATACGATCGTCTGAGGGTGGTTTCTAGTAACCCAATACCTGGCATCAATGTGACTGTAAGAGAGGTAACTCCTGAAATGAATCAGCCTAGTTAGTCATATTTCCATGACTTCATATCCAACATCCTCATCTAACCTCTAGAACATGCTTTTCTCCCTGTTAAGGATCACTAAAAAAGATCAAGGTCTCAAAATTTCCGATAAAGAAAACAACTAACTAATTGTATAGCATCAATAAGTCTTATCCCATTAAATGGAATTAATTACATGGATTACGAGATCCTATTATGTTCTATCAACGGGTAATGTCGAAAAAGGGTTTATTTTATAGTTTATTAAATGAATCTGCTGCTGAAAAGCCACTTGTAAATGTGGATTTTGACTTTTCAGTCCTTGAACATAAATCTTTTGTATATATTTCAGGTCCAATAAAGTTTTCAGTTGCTGTCCATGTTTATTTTTTTTGGTTTTTTAGCCTGATGGTTTATTCTCCACATAATTTTTTTTTTCTTCCGATGATTAGAATGACATGAATTCTAGCCAACCTCTCTCTGATAATGAAATAGAGTACATAAGTGGGATGAGAAACCCTAGTCTCAAAAGCTGGTTGTTGAAGTGGATACCCACTTAAATACCCCATTGAGCATCCTATATTATTCAATGTGGGAAGATACTTGCCATCCTGTACTACAAGTCTAAGTCAGATACTTATGTTTTCGGGTTATGAGAGAGAGGATGAGTGATGAAAAAGATTTCTTTTTCATTTTATCTTCCTTTATTTGATCTTGTTTGACGTACGAAACATTATATTAACAGGCATTTGCTTATTTTGAATGGTTATAGGCATATCTGTCTGATGAAGAGTTTCGAGAGAAATTTGGCATGACTAAAGCTGCCTTCTATAAGCTTCCAAAGTGGAAACAGAACAAGTTAAAGATGTCAGTTGATCTATTTTAAGATAATATGAGCTTGTGACAAAAAAGGCCTAAAAGATGGTAGGTAGGTGTTCTACCTCAAGAATTTTGGCCAGGCAAGCAAAAAAAAAAAAAAAAAAAAGTTGATTGAAATTTACACTCTGATTATGTTTGGAGTGGGAAGTGCCACTTGGAGGATTGCATTTTTTTGGCCTTATTCTTAATTGACTTGA
>JBAGKO010000013.1:7042502-7056977 GCA_037177275.1 Acacia concinna
AGAGAGAGTTAGGTTTTACTTCAAAAAGAAAATAGGTTCAACGAACGGATTGTTAAATTTGCTCCATTTTGTAATAATTTATGATGCCAGGCACCAATACAAGAAAGGTTCATTATTAAATTTGCCCCCTTTTTAAGAGTTTATAGTGTTAGGCACCCATATGAAAAAAGTTTATTGTTAAGTTTTCCCCTGACCCTTTAATGGCATTAACGGTGTTAGAAGTTCAAATGTACGGATTGTTAAATTTGCCCATTTTTTGAAAGTTTATATATATTTTTTTCTTAAAAAATGTTTATGGTATCAGGCACTCTTAGAAGAAAGTTTATGCTTAAATTGATCCCTTTACCCTTTTATATTTATGCTAATTATTTTTTAACGTTTTTTTGGTCAAATAATTATTTTCTAACATTTAAAGTGTCGTATTCAACAAGACAAACGTCGTTTCACACTCCATATCTTGTTGTTTCCCATGATTACTTTTTTTAAGAATTTATTATCTACGTATTCAATTTATAATTAAATCATTAAAAAATATATATGATTATCTTCTAAGGAATAACAAAATCTCAACCATGGAAAAAAAAAATCTCAATCTGGTTGGAGTGAAGCTATATAAATTAAACAATTTAGATTTTGTACATACAAAATTGTGCTAAAATCGCAACCATCTGATCAGCCATCCTTGAATTTTTGTTTCTTTGGTTTTACTATTTTTTTATTATATAAGATCATAATGTTGTCAATGTTTTTTTTTTTTGGGAAAAAGAGTAATTTTTTTAATAAAATGAATAAATAATCTGAAAAGAACATATGGAAGTAATTTCATGGCGGCAGTTGGCAAAAAAAAAGAAATTCATGGCGGCCAGTAACTAGTCATTTGTCAACATTGAGCTTCCTTCTCATTTGTTCAAACTTCATTGTTCTCTGGAGTGAAACGAACCTTTAGTCCAGCTTTACTTTTTCTCTGAATCTCCGGTCACCGGAGATGAGTGCCCGGCGAGTACCGTTAACCCTTTTCTTCTTCCTTTACCTCTTGGTCTCATCTCATGGCATTGATGTCAACGGCTTCCGCAAAAGGAAGCCCAAAATCGATGGACCTATCAAAACTGTGGTCGTCATCGTGATGGAAAACCGGTCGTTCGACCACATATTGGGGTGGCTAAAACGGACTCGACCGGACATCGACGGCCTGACTGGAGACGAATCGAATCGTGTCTCCGTCTCTGACTCCAACTCGCAGGAGGTTTACGTCTCCGATGACTCTGTGTTCGTTGATTCTGACCCGGGGCATTCATTTCAGGCCATTAGGGAACAAATATTCGGATCGAATGATAGCTCAGCGAATCCGGCTCCGATGAATGGTTTTGCTCAGCAAGCAGAGAGTATGCAAAAAGGAATGTCGAAAAGCGTCATGAGCGGGTTCAAACCGGAACTCTTGCCGGTTTATACCGAGTTAGCTAACGAATTCGCCGTGTTCGATAGGTGGTACGCTTCGTGTCCAACTTCGACTCAGCCGAACCGGTTCTACGTGCACTCGGCGACGTCCCATGGCGCGATGAGCAACGTTCGGAAGGATCTGATACACGGATTTCCTCAGAAAACCATATTCGATTCTCTGGAAGAAAGTGGGCTCTCATTTGGAATTTATTACCAGAACATCCCGGCTACCTTGTTCTTCAAGAGCTTGAGGAAACTCAAGCACCTCATCAAGTTCCATAACTACGCTTTAAAGTTCAAATGGCATGCTAGATGGGGCAAACTTCCGAATTACGTGGTTATTGAACAGCGTTACTTTGACGTGAGCCTTTTTCCGGCCAATGACGACCATCCGTCGCATGATGTGGCTTTGGGGCAGAAGTTCATTAAGGAGGTTTATGAGACACTGAGAGCTAGTCCTCAGTGGAAAGAGATGGCCGTTTTGATTACATATGACGAACATGGTGGGTTCTATGACCATGTGCCTACCCCTGTTTCTGGTGTACCCAATCCAGATGGTATTATTGGCCATGTTGACCCTTATTACTTTCGGTTTGACCGGCTTGGAGTTCGAGTCCCGACTCTTCTGATCTCACCATGGATCGACAAGGGTACTGGTATGTGTTGGTGCTTCACGTCTTCCTGTATCTAGGATTGCTTTTTTCAATTATACAACTGCTTATATGTGTTCTCTGTTTTCTAATCTCTGATAATGAATGGTTGTGCTAAGAGTTATTTGACTCCAAATTTGATCTTTTAAGTCCAGCTTTGTCGAACCCTTGTGGCTGATAATGGTAAATTAGTGCTTTTGGTTTCTTGTTGATTGTTTTCAAAGACTTCAAAAATTTCACTGATTGAGCTATGCCTTCAATTATATTTGAATATGCCCAAAATTGTACTAATGCCTTGGTTTGTTCGATTGCTTGGATATGAAGATGCTAATTTTAAGATACATATGTTCCATAACTATGAGATCTGACATCTTGTCTTTCTATGGTCGCTTTTGGCCTACACTCAAGTTTTGTATGCTTCCTTTGTTTTCTTGGAAGATATCGACGTTTTGGTGCATGAGTAAATCTACAGTGAAATATACTTTTGTCTTCATGGAAATTCTTATGCTTTTTCCTTTTGCTAGGGGATTTTTTTTTGTTTTGTTGTTTTTTGTCTGGGTATTTTGACTTCAGAATGACATGCAAAATTTTAAACTTCTAGACGGCCAGTTAGAAATTTGATTTGGGTACCGTTGTCTGTAGTTCTTGCTTAAGTGTGTTACACTAGATTTGTATGCGCTCTAAGAGACTACTTCGCATCTCTAGCTTTTTTAACTATGGCCTATGACTTGTGACTGATATAAAACTTGTAATCATTGGCACAGCTTTGAAGTTCACTACTTATTCTTAACAGTCTTGCTGATTTTCTTCCTTCCCACAAATGGAACCAACCCTTATTAATGTGATAAGTTACAGTGCTAAGCTTTGTAAGTTTGGTTCTTTAGTTCTGAAGAGTAAAAAAGGGGAAAAAAAAAAAAAAGACTACAAGTTTCTGTATGCCTCACTTGGTGTATGAGAGAAATTAGTCCTTTGTAATTTCAGCTCAGTGTACTTGTGCTACCATGTCTGATCTGGGTATGAAACTCTCATCATCACTGGAAGTGAATTAGATATTTAGGCAGTGACCTTACTGAATGGCAGACCATGAATAAAACCAGCTAAGTTTTCATATGTTACTTATTCCCATATCAACCAAATTTAAGAGATTTAATTTATTCTGTAATTGATCCCCTTCTGTCTTGTTTTGGAGACTTTCTAAGCACGGGCTGACTCCATTTTTTGTTACAGTGATTCATGAACCAGATGGGCCAACACCAAGTTCTCAATTTGAACACTCTTCCATTCCTGCCACAATAAAGAAACTTTTCAACCTGAAGTCTAATTTCTTGACAAAGAGAGATGCATGGGCTGGTACCTTTGAGAAATATTTTAACATTCGAGACACTCCTCGTGATGACTGTCCAGGTTTTCATAGCCATCCTTTTTACTTAATTCCTATAGTCTGGGAGGACTCATGACTCTGGTCCTTTAATCTAAGCAACATTCTCTGCTGTTCAGACCTATTGATGTATCATTATATGTTTTGGTAATGATAATGAACTTTAAAATCATGTGAAACTTAGACACAGCTCATGGTTCTTGTTCATACTGTTTTAATATGCTGTATATCTTGAACCATCTCCATATTTTAGTTTTTCTTTGATCTTGATCTAGGAGGACAGAAACTTAATATAGTCCTGCGCTGGGCATTAAACGCACTGTTGCTGAAGTTTGTTTCATCTGAAGTTTAGAGGGAGGGAGAGGTCAGCTTTCCTCTCTCTCTCCATAAACTTCAGGTAAAGTGAGTTCAGAGGATCAGTTTCAAAACTAGCTTTGGAAGATAGTATGATTTGAATGGTAAAGAAATAAAATATAAACTGGAGAGAATCATATAAGATAGTTATTTGGTAAAGCAAATCAAACATGATGTCAAGTGGTATGATTTACCGAGAAGTGTGTTTAACATGCTCATATATACATACATCATTTGCTTGATGTACATATCTTTTGCAATCATGACCCATCAAAGTAGTTTTCTGGGATAGAAGCTTAGCTGCCTCTCATTTTCTGCAATTTAGCAATTACATTTGAACCATTTCCCCTGACTTTTTTTCAGAAAAGCTGCCTGAAGTGAAGAGAGCACTGAGGCCATGGGGACCTAGAGGAGACAAAGAGCTCTCAGAATTCCAGGTTGAACTGATCCAGCTTGCATCGCAGCTTAACGGCGATTTTGTGCTCAAAACCTATCCAGATATTGGGAAGACCATGACAGTGGAAGAAGCTAACAAATATGCAGAAGATGCAGTGAAGAGGTTCCTGGAAGCTGGAAAGGCAGCTCTCAGAGCAGGTGCTAATGAGTCTGCCATTGTCACAATGAGACCTTCCCTTACCAGCAGAGTTGTTGCTGGGGATAACCAAAACTATTTGAAAAGCCAGTAATTCTTCCTTAACACGGTATGTATATATAATAGATTCAATCTATTCTATGCCACAAACAAAAATTATGTATATATAATTTGTTATGGCACAAAACTTGGGTATTATATTATATATGATTGCTATTAAGTTGGACAAAAGGCAAACAGTGAACTTTTTAATGAGTTAATATTGTGATATTAGTGGTAGAGTACGTTGATACTATGCAATCGATATAGCTGAACTTACCGAATGGGATAAGGTTGGTTGTTGCAATATTGTGATTGATATATCAATCAGATATATTTGTATTAGTTGAAGAATATGATTGGAAACATTTTAAATTTTGCTTGGATCTTAATAGTTAATAGAGCACAATAGCATGGTATCTATGTACTTGATACCACCCATTGGGTAAAGTTTTCTGTTGAACATATTTTCATTCTTATGAAGTTTGTGATGAGTCCCAACATTATTTAGTACCTGATAAAGTGTTTCCAAGAAACAAAATGGGACATGCGTATATCACATTCCTTTTCTAATTGTGTTTCTTTTTCTTTTTTCTTTTTAAATACACTTTTCTTTTACCAAACATTGCATTAATAACTTTATAATTGGCACCATTTCTTTTATTTTAAGGAATATGCTTTAATTTATTCATCTTTCTTTTCTTTCTTTCTTTTTTTTGAAAAATACCTGTATCGCTTTTCAGTATATTAAATAATTAAAAAGCTTTTAAAGAGAGCTATTTAAAGTTAATTCCAATAATCAATAAAAGGAATAAGCCCAAAACAACAAGCTCCTATCATGTGTGGGAACGGGCAGGTGGCCGGTGGGCCTACTTTGAGTTATTGTCAGTTTCTTTTTATCTTTTTTGGTTAAGAAAAAGCAATGTTTGTAAGTTACAAGGTACAAAAAATCGGATCGGGTAATGAACCGGTCACAGTATGGGTTTATGGTTCGATCAAGTGGGAATTGAACCGACCATATTAAAATATTATAATTTAATTGACAATGATAAAATAACACTATATGTATGCATGTAAATTAAAGAAATATATAAGTATAATTTATAATAATAAAATAGATAACAATATATTGATATATTTTTAAAATTTCATAAATAAATGAGTAGTATTCTTTTTTTCCTGTTTTATCTTTTTTTAATAAAAACTGGGTCAACTATTCAATCGGCCGGTTTTCCAAGTTCGACCAGTTGTTGATTAGGTTGAATTGTTGACCGGCTTTTTTATTGAACTAGACTAGAGGCCTGATTGAACTAGTCAAACCGGCTGGTTTGGTCTGGTTTTTTGTTTATTTGTAAGTTTTGTTAAACATGTTGAAAATGGAAAAAAAAATAATTTTCCCACTACATGAGAAAAAGGGATTTACCCCTAAAATTTAAAAATCCAAAATCAGAGTTTGTTTCTTACCATTGATAATGAACTGACTTGATAAGAAATTCACTACTCATTTTAGTGGAACTGATGAATAACTTATTTGAGGTTTTGAAATTTTGAAGGGGTGTGTGTGTGTGTGTTTTTTTTTGGATTTTCCCTAAAAAACTATCAGCCTGTAAATAAATGAAATAAAATATAAATATAATAGAAAAATAAGTTGTGAGGCACTTGGTATCAAGTTCATTGATAGAACAATCAAATTTATTGAACTCTCACCATAAATAATACTCTATAACTAAATTATTAAATATTATCTTATAAGATAGCTAATTTGAAATGAATCATAAGCTCTGCATTCGGACGAAATTTACCTCTATTTATATATAAAGATTCAATTTTCTTCCAATCAATTAGTGTCATATGTATCTTTTAAACACATCATTATTTTCGACCAAGAAAAAAAAAAAAAACACACACACACACACACACACACACCAATTAACGAAGTACCTAGTCTCTATCTCAATTCATGATTTTCAACAGCTACAAATTAAAGGACAAAACTTGAAGACAGATCAAAGGGCAATGGCTTTACTCCTCTCCCACCCTTGGGATATTAAAAGGGGATGGCTGGTGAGTACATCACATACATATACTTTCTTCCTTTTTTTAATTAATTATTCATGATTTTGTTTACAAATGCCTTTTACACTTTTTCTGCCTTTTTCTTATTTTTTTAAAAATTATATACTCCATTAATATATAAATATTTTACGAAACTTCTTCAAGTAAATGAAAACATATTTAACTCCATGTGTGGGTTTGGAGTTTAAAAATTCAGACTCTACACATAGACTCTATGATGTATAAGGTGGTTTTGTGGTTTGTGTTAGAAAATGGTGGGTAATTGAGTAAATGTAAGACATATCAGAAGACAGTTTTATCTTGAAAGATATGTATGTGCGGTTTTAAAAAAAATTAGCAATCGTTTAACTAGTAAGATGCCAAAAATGAAGAAGAGGAAGCTTATACATTCTGAGTCAAAGTAATTTGAAAATCCATATATTTTTTTATGAAATTAAACTTGATGTTGAAAATCAAATTACAAGTTTTTTTTTGGCTATGCAAAAATGGTTGTAGATTATTTTGGAGATAGTGTATCCTTTAATGCTAATTAATAATAATTAAGTAGGAACCACTAAAATGAAAACAATCTACAACTATTTTTGCGTTAGTCCAAAAAAATATATTTGTGATTTAATTTTCAACATCTAGTTGAATTTCATTAAAAAGAATTGATGGGTTTTCAAATTACTTTGGTTCAGAATAATGAAGAAATGTATATGATTTCCATTCTTTCATTTTTTGAAATCCTCTTATTAGTTAAATCATTGTTAATATTTTTTAGGGCTCGCAAACACATATTTGAGATAAATTGTTTTATGATCTGCCTTATATTTATTTACCCTTATTTCCTAACACGTACAACAACATAAGCATATACATTACAAAATCTACACCTATTCTTCACATTCAAATTCCAAACTCTCAAATGTGGCGTCAAATTTGTTTCATCCACTTAATGTAATGTAAAATATTCATATAATGATGAATTGGATACTAAAAATTAAATAAGAAACAACCCGAACAAAATATCTTAAGGCATTTGTAAGCAATACCATGAATAATTAATTATTGAAAGGGAAAAAAAAAACTAGCAAAAGATACGTAGTCTTTTGTTCTTGCTATTTGTTTGGATCTGTGATTGATAATCTCAGATCCAACCAATGCAACTACTTTTAGGTTTGCGGCTAGTGATAATAGTGTACGATGATGGAGGGGTGGAACACTGAATGTTCAGTATATATATAAGCAAAGTAGAGGTGAGTATATATAAAGGGAGAGTCCTACCTAGGCAATTATGCCTCAATCATGGCCCCTGTTCTTAGTTAATTAAGACTATTAGTATTTCTTAAGTATAAAAAGTGACGTTTTTCCTCAAAAAAAAAAAAAGATTTTATATTTATATATCATCATCATCACCATGATCAATATTATTATGATTTAATCTTCTTAAGAAATATTTTATTTTATATTTTAAAACAAACTAAAGAAATTATAAGAAACAAAGTAGCACTCGAGAGGCATAGTAGGTTGGGTCGGATTTAGAAGAGAGAGTCAAGAGAACTTAATTTCTCTAGAATACATTCTATTACTTGGTAGATGACTTTATTTATGAAGTACAGGTGAACTACAGTTAACCAGCTATAATTACTTATTCGTTTTTCAATCAAATATGACTCACTTGGCTTTTCTTAATTGATTACAATTCTTTCAGTATTAATGGTAGATATAATCTTTTCCTATTATATTAAGATATTTTATCTTCAACACAAACATTAAATCGTTTAATTCCAATTTGGAAGAAGTTAAATGTTATTGGGGAAAAATTAACGTTAGTGGCGTTGTTCTTTGGGGAAAAAAAATAATCGATCTGATACTGATTTTTATTGATGATTGGCGAGATTATTACTATCTTAATGGCTGATTTGTATTTGATTTTTATTGTTGATTGGCGAGATTATTACTATCTTAATGGCTGATTTGTATTTGATTTTTATTGATGATTGGTGAGATTATTACTTATTACAATCTAATATTTGAATATCACATCCAATCCTATTTATTTTAATCTAATAAGATCTTCTTTAATTCTGACTTTATTCAAAAATCTGATTTCTCTCCTATTTTTAATTAAAAAAAAAAGTGAAAGTCCCCCGGCGCGCGGGGCGGCGCAAGTTAATTATTTGAATTAATACCAATTTGACCTCGACTTTCCTAATTCTTTGGGGATTATACCTTGGCTAGCCTTTTTTATTTATTTTATTTTTTTAATTCTAAGATTTTCCTACTTAAATAACCTGCTTCTTGTGATTCGCAGCTCTTGATTCTTTCCAGCAAATAACAAGAGGCAAAAGCTTGAGAAGTACGTAAAAGACAAGTGTGGATAAAGAAAAGACAGAATAGACTGAAATTTCTTTTTTCTTTTAATTATTATTTTTTATTTCTTCCTACCTTTTCTTTCAGGGAATTAAACATGTCTGGTGTAGGAGATCAACAAGGGATAGATATAAAATTGTTGATGAAATCTGTTAATGAGCAATTTAAGAGAATAGATGGTAGGTTGGATGAGTTGCAATCTGCCTTCTACTCATCAATGATGAACCCTAGAAAGCGTAAACGTAAGGTTGATGAGGAAGAAGATAAAGACTTTTCATGTCATGAAGAAAATAATGATTTGGGCAACATAAGGTTGGCAATTCCAGCTTTTGAAGGGAAGACCGATGCTGAACTCTATTTGAGATGGGAAACAAAGATCCAACGCATATTCGATTGTCACAATTTTTCTGACGAGATGAAGGTGAAATTGGCTGTCGTAGAATTTTCTGGTTATGCTACTATTTGGTGGGACTCGTTGCAGGTAAACCGGAGACAAAATTGTGAAAGGCCGATTGCCTTATGGGAAGAGATGAAGACGGTAATGCGCAAGAGATTTATCCCTAAGGATTACAACACAGGGTTACTTAGAAAGTTGTGGGAGTTGAAGCAAGGCTTCATGAGTGTAGACGAATACTATCAAGAGATGGAGACAATCATAAAATAGAAGACACCAAGGCAACAATGGGTAGATTTATAGATGGCTTAAACCCTCAAATTGCTGATGTCGTAGAGCTACAAGATTATAAGGATGTGGTGGAATTGTTGCATGACGCTATTAGGATCGAGAAGCTGCTAAAGTCCACTTGAAGTCCTAACGGTAAAGGAAGAGACAATAAATCAACGAACAAGCCAAGAGAAGGTTCCAATTCAAAGGTTTCAATTGCCAATTCCAGAGGTAAAATTGAAGATAATATTGTTTGTTTTAATGTTCCGGTCATGGACATATTGCTTCTCCATGTCCCAACAAGAAAACTAATAGGATGTATTAGATCTCGTGTCAAGTTAATTGGTTTTGAGAAAGGTGATCCTTTCTGATTGAATCGTTTTATTAGGATGTTTGAACTTTCGATGTGAATCGAAGATGAACAGCCTTATTTTTATAATTCATAAGATAATGGCTTGTATTGATTCCTTGTCTCAAATTTTTATTTTTCAATATAGCTATAAGCCTATAATCACAATGACAAAGAAGGAATATGTTTGAACTTTGATGCCATGTTTGGTATGTGGCACTGAATTTTGATGGACTGAGATAAAGATTGAGATTAGGATTGAGACTAAGACTAAGACTGGGAATGAGATTTGAAAATTACCTTTGGTATGAAGCAATAATACTAGTATAATTTTATTTTGTAATTGGACAAGAATTAATAAAAGTCTATAATACCCTTTTATTATTAAAAAAAATGGATAACAAACCTGCAACTCCATCTTCGTTAACGCAGCCTCATCATCTCTCGTGTTTGCAGTGCCATCGATCTCCAGTCAAATAAATTAGAAAAGTGTGTTATTCCTATAAAAAGAAAAGAAACGTGTGTTGCCCTGTAATATACAGTAGTAAATAGGGACCAGATGGGGCTTGGGTGATCGTGCTCTTGCCCATGTAGTTGATGTTGAGAGGTATGAAATAATAAGAGCTATGAGAAATTTGGGTAGCGAAGTGAACATTTGACGATGCAGATATATGGATGAAAAAAATGTGCTATTGTGAGCAGCTAAAGCAATAGTGCAAAAGGAGGCATGGCTTTCGATTGAATGCAAGACACTGTACCGACAGTCTCAAAATATTTTCAAACTGAAAAAATGGGGGATTTTGTGATTAATTAAGTGAGATGGACTTATTTAGGTGAAAATTGATGAGGGTATTTTTGTCCAAAAAAATATTATAAATAATGATATTTTTATCTCTTAAATTTGCAATATTAGGATTAAAAACACATTACCGGGGAGGTGATTTTACGGCAATCCCACTTTTCCAAAGCCTTAATCCAATTCTAGTTCTTCATACCAAATAATATAAAGGGCTCAATTCCAGTTTCAATCTTTATCTTTATCGAATAGGGCTTGAAGTTAATGTGGCTCAGTCCTAGTCCCAATCTTTGTCTCTATCAAATAGGGCCGAAGTTAAGGTTACGTGATCTCTTTCATTCTGAAAAAGAATCTAATTGACTAATTGTCATTTTTATTGATGATTAGTGAGATTTTATTTTTTGCCCGAAATGATTGACTGGCTAACATAAATTGATTTGGAGGGTTGTCACGTAGAATTCGATTTTTGAATATCAAATCTCATCGTTTTTTTAAGCTAATCATATCTTATTTGATTTTGACTTCACCCAAAATCTGATATGTTCCCTTTTATATCTTTTTTTAATTCAAGCTAATTATTTGTCCTTCATTCAAGCGTTTGGTTGGGCTTATCCTGAAATTTTTTTAAATTGATCAAAATGCCTGCCCATAAATGATAATAGATATTAAATAATTTTAATTGCCACCACTAAATATTAAAAATTTAATTAGTAATGTAGAAATTTAAGAAATATTAACCCATTAACAATTTTAAGAAATATTTATTTTAAGTAGGGGCATTTTGATCAATATAATGGGTCAAACTAGAAGGAGGTTTACGGAATATATATTCTGATTTTAAGAGGGATATATATATATATATTCAAAATAGAAATGAGGTCTCTCTATTAACAGAGGGGAGGTTGATGTATTTGATTCATATGTATTTATTAACTTGTATAAAAGTAAGTGTACAATCTGAAATTTGTTTGGATAGTTACTGAAAAAGCAAGTTTAGATGTAAAATAATTGAAAAAAAATATGAATTTTATTAAATGATAAATGTATATTATACTCACAATATTTTAAGAAAAATATAAATAAATTTTTAATATATTGCGTTGAACAATTTGTAAACAGTAAGAAAATATTCAATTAGATATATATATATATTATAAAACATTATAATGTCAATTTTTTCAACTAAAACCTCAATATTGTTTCTGTCATTATTATTGCCAACCTAAGGAGTTTCTTCAATGAGAATATTTTTGGGACCCATGGCCATATCTATCCCACGGCTAGATGAAACACTATTCCAAATATCAATAAAAGGTATAAAAGGATGCTTTTAACGGTTGGGATGCACATATGGGCTTTAAATATTATCCTAAAGACAGCCATACACTTGGTATATATGATTATTATAATTTACCATAGTTAATTTCACCAAAATTTAATTTTTATTCAATCAAAAATCCTTCATCAATTTCATGTTTTTATTTCATTCTTTTTTTCTTCTTCCAATGCTATCGATATCTTATAAGTGTTTTCTTTCATTCTGTTCTTCTTCCATCTCGTCCGCCTCGATATCTTACAAGTGTGTTATCATAGTATTTATACTTTTTCAAAAGCCATTACTATATTTAATCAGAAAAAAAGCCATTAATGAAGGGTGAGTATTAAAATAGGAGGGAGTGACAGACAGTTAAATTAAATTTTACTTTGGATAATCTTGAATCTGACTCTGTTTCCATCTGCTATTTGGTTTATTTGATTTCCACCGTGCATTCATCTTCCTCATCTGTTTGTTTTGCTACCTAATCATGTCTAAACATTGCTAATTTATACTTGTTATTGAGTATAAGGTCTTAAATGTATGACTGGTGGAGACTGGTTTTTAAGCGTGAAGGTCTAAAAAATATTATTTAAACATGATTTTTTAACAACCGGTCTAAAAAGATAATAGAAATTTAAAAAATATATGTATAAAATATATTTTTTAGATGGGTTGTCTAGGGAACAGGTCTAGATATATTCTTACATTGAAGGTAATTAAAAAAAATAAAAATTTATATTACTTTTTGGACTTAATGTTTAATATAACCATTCTAAAAGATAATAAAAATTCAATTTATATATAAATATATATTATAATATCCCAAAATTTCTACATAGAAATTTAGTAAATAATTATATCAATAAATATTGAATTTTGGGGAGATTTTCAAAAAAGTTGTTGTGGAGGTAGTCATGTTTTTATAAGATCTTAGATGACTAAACGATATCAAAAAATCATGACATTTTACCGGAGGAAAGTAGAAATTCTAAACTTTAAATTTATAGGTCAACCAAATTGATTGGATGTATATGTTAAGAGATGAATTTTTGAAGTTGGCCCATTGAAATTCAGTTGTTTTTGGAGCAGTGTTTAAAAATAAATTTTTTAGGAATTTTCTGATTCTAATTAAGCAAGGAAAGTATTTTTTTTTCTAACACTAGACTCAACAAGGAACATTTAAACTTTGAAATCACTTCAATAGAATATGTGTGCAATTAGTTATGAATTTTTAAAGTTGAGTGAAAATTATGTCTAGGAAATCCAAAATTTTAAAAATGTAAGGGTAAATTGGTAATTTTCCAAATAATTAATAGAAAACTATTTCCCACAATATTTTGAGGCATTTTGGTTAGAGACCTACAGAATTTTATTTTTTATTTATGACAAAAAGAATTAGAGCAAAAGGAAAAATGAAGGGGAAAAAAAGAGAAACCAATGAGAGACCACCACATGGCATTTTTTTTTTTTTCACAAAAAAGCTACATCTGCCTTCTCCAGCCTTGTTTTCATCCCAAATAGAGAAAAAGGAGAGAGAGGGAGCTGTTCAACATAAAGCCACCAAGGTCCCAATATCTGAAATCTTGAGGTAAGTTACTCTAAAACAACAATTTTTTGTAGTTTTCGATGTTTAGGACCACTCCTAACCACTTTCTCATATTAATTTTGGTAATTATGCTGCCCATTTTCCCGCTAAATTAGGTGTAATTAGTGTTTAAATGGTTAAACCAATTATTAGAGGTGGAAGAGAATCACATTTTGTTGATATTTAAGGGTATATTTTGGCCAACCAGGGGAAATGGGGGTTAGAGATGAAATTTAAAATTATAATGGTTCTATTGCATTCAGAAGGAAAAATTAGGTGGGGTTTATGTTGATCCCAAGTCTAAAAAGCCCCAAAATACAAAATGACAAAAGTATGTTTAAAAACCTTAATTGGGAACTGCTAAGGGTATTTTGGGAATTTGACATTAAAATTTCCCAATCTAAGGTCAAAAATGGATTTTACATGTGAAATTATGTAGGATTAGCCTGGGGTCTAAATTTTAAGAAAGTACAGTTAGACCGGTAAAAGGGATTTAGACCCAGTAACAAAGGGCATGTTGGTAATTTCACACTGGCTTTCTAGTGTAATGACTTTGAAATGGTTTATTGATTATTAGTGACACAATTTCTATGAACTTTGGAATTTTAGGATTACACAATTAATAGACAACGTGATATATAACAAATCACCAACAGGGGATTTAAAGTAGTAGCACTTTCTTTCATACTTTATATGAACTTATATATGCTCTAGTTTGCCCTTTATGCAATACATATATTCATGGTGCCTATGGGTACTTTCATTACAAAAAAAAAAGACAATTTTGTAGCGTTTCATTTGTAGCGGTGTTATAAAACCGCTACAAATTTCAACATTTGTAGCGGTTTTTTCCAAAACTGCTACAAATTCGTTGAATGTTGA
>JBAGKO010000013.1:7083833-7098756 GCA_037177275.1 Acacia concinna
TATAGCTATAGCTATATTTGTATAGAATAGTTGTATTCTATTTTCCTCACTAAGGAGGAATATCAATGCCCAGGCACCCAAAAGTAAGTGCAGTCTTCATTGATGGTTGTTTAATTGTAGTAACAACATGCAAGGTAGTAGTAATTGCAGTAAGTATAGTAAGTTAGCTCTGTAATTACTAGATATATTTCATAATATAGTTATGGTCACATGTATGAAAGAGTCCATAACTTAATGAATGATTAGTGAAAAATGGAAGATAGAATAAAGTGATTAGAGGAAAGAAACTCTATTACTACCAAACATAGCTTAATACAATAAAGGGTTAATAATAAAGAGTTTGAACCATTGTTTAACTATTTTTGAATATGAATTTAAACGTTTTAAATTTATTCAGAAAAGTCCATTCATATTACAGGTTCAAATCCTGTGTTTGGATTAAATTTATCAAACTATTTACGAAATTGTTTTTACTTCCCAGGATCAAACCTGGCTTCATGGTTCAAAGTCATTACAAATTAACCTATAAGGTCCCCTTTAAAATAGGGTGTTACAACAGGTAAGTGCTGTCTTCATTGATAGTTGCTTAATGGTAGCATCAACATGCATAGTAGTGGTTAAGATAAGTATAGTAGAGTTATCATTGCATTATTATGCTTAATTCATAATGTAATAATGGAAACATATATGAAACAAGCCTATAACTTAATGAACAACTAAGTGTAAATTGGAAAATAGATTTAAACTGATTAGAGGAAAGGAACTCTGATGCTACCAACATAGTTTAGTGCAATGAAGGGTTATTAATAAAGAGTTTGAACCACTGGTTAACTATTTTTGAATTAGATTTAAAAAGTTATAAACTATTTAAAAAAAGTCTATTCATTTTATAGGTTCTAATCTTGTATTTGGATTAAGTTTACAAACTATTTACGAAAATATTTGACTTCCTAGTATCAAACCTATCTTAGTGGTTCAAAGTCATTACCAATTAACCCATCTGATCTTTGATAAAATAAGGGTGTTGCAAAACTAACATATATTTTTTACTCAAATCAATCAACTAGCTCTTATATTAAAAAGCTAAGGTAGTAATTCAATTGATGAACAACGATAAATCACTTCGCGACCTGATTCTTAGAAAACATGTACTATAAAGTAGATTGTTGAACTTACCAATAAAGCCTAGTTTTCTTCTAAATTCTCAAAGATATAAGAAAACATCCAAGTTAGTTTGTCAATCTATTATTTTAAACACATACAAGTGGCTTGTGTTTATTTTGCATGTGGTCGCTCCAATCTTGTGACATTATGGTCTGAATTATGCTATTCAAAACTCTCCAGTCTTAAATATAAGACACAGCTGTCTTTTCTTCTTCTTTTTTTTTGAGAGAGAGTAAGGAAGTTAGATAAGTTACTTAATTATATCATATGTTGTGTATCATTAGATTATATATTAGTTTATAAGATAGGTAAAATACTTTATAGAAAAACTATATTTATAAATACTTTAGGCTAATTAATGCTTAATTTTTCTGAAAAATGTCAACTAAATTTGTCTTATATTTAGGATCGGAGAGAGTACCAAATAAGAAATCAAGCTTCGGATTTGAAAACCAAAGGAAGCACAATGTTTCTTCCTTTTTTCTGTAATTTTTTAGAAGCAAAATGACACCATTTTTCTTGCGTATGAAGTTTTAAAAGTTAGCATGTTTATCCCACCCCATATTGGAGTTATTTATGATCAGCAAGTACCTAATATAGTAAAAAGGAAGTTTTATTGTACTGGTATAAGATTAGTAATGTTATATGGTTGTGAGTGTTGGGTGTTAAAAGGACAACATGAACATAAAATGGGAGTGGCTGAGATGAGGATGTTGAGATAGATGTGTGGCTATACAAGCTTAGATTAGATTTGTAATGCTCGCATATGCGAACAAGTTGGAGTGGCCTCTATTGAAGATAAAATGGTAGAAAATCGTTTGAGGTGGTTTGGTCACATGCAAAGAAGGCTGTTGAGTGCACTAGTAAGGAGGGTTGAACAAGTAGTTTGGAGTTCGGTAAAAAGAGATCATGGGAGGACGAAGCGAATACTCAATGAAGTTATTGAGAGGGACCTTTTAGTCAATAAACTATCTATGAATATGGTTTTCGGCAGAGCATAATGACGTCGTATGGTCCATATAGCTGACCCCACTTAGAGGTTTAAGGTTTTGTTGTTGTAATAGTATAACTAGTATTACCCAAATCCAAAACGTCCTTTCTTATAATTCAAATACTCAGCCAAATTATTCTACAACAACCAATCAAACTCCAGTTATAAAAAAGCTAAACCATAATAGAAAAGTCACAAACTTCACTCGTGATATAAAAGGATAAAATCAATACAAACTCTATTATAGATATAGAAGAGCTAAACCAACATTTTAAAATCCTTATTTAAAACAAAACAAATACTATAATAGGACCTAGAGTTCCAACTGTACTTACTGTCTTTCTAAATGTTGGGATGTTTCTGGACATTACTTACTTTTCTCCAGTTGTTAGACATTCATTATTATTGTGGTTGCTTTTGTCATCATCAACTTTGACGATGATTTCATGGGATGCTGACATGTGGAGGGTTGGTGATGCTACCAAAAGATTCGTTTTCTTCATCTCTTTGCCTTTGCCCCATAAAACCATGTATAATCCACATACAATCATCACTCCTCCAATTATACTGCATACAATGGATTCACATTTATATATTGTTAATCCAAACCAATTTATTACGCTCTCCATGATATAAAAACTGTAGTAAGCTGCAACATTAAATTATGTAATAAAACTCATAAATAACTTCTTATATTTTAAGGAAAAAAATCATTTACACACCCCTATGGTATGGTCTTCCTAAAAGTTTTATCATCTTGTCCTTATAGTTTCTTTTTTATTATGTCCATATACTTTCAGATAATTTTAATCAAGTCTTTATAGTTTTATCTTCTCATCATTACATCCTTATATTTTTACCTGATTTTCAAAGATCATGTTTCTTGTTTTTTTTTTTTATTAATCACGTGAGGCTATTAGTACCTAATTAAAATATATGTAAAACTCAAAAGATCGATCTAATAAAAAATTAAAGAAAATATTTATAATCATGTGAAAATAAAAACCTAATAAATAAGGGGGGAAACTACAAAAACCTAATTAAAATTAGTAGTTACAAATATTTTTTTTCTTATTTTTAACTATACACAAAAACCACTTGGGTTCTTACAACCTAATTTAGCTTATGAAGGTTGCAACTTGTATTCATGTCATTTACCTTAAAAAAATTGAGTCCCAAATTATAAACATCCTTCTTATTTTGTCTCAAAATATATATCATTTACCTATAAACAAATAAAATCAAAAAAGAAAAGAAATAGAAGGGGTATATATATATACACCTTCCAAGATGAAGCATCTCATCCATAAAGAAAGATCCAACAAAAGCCAAGAACAAAAGCTGAAGAGTATTATCTATATACCTCCCTTGCCTACACACCATCCTATGATCACAGTATTCAACCCTGCTGCCACAAGTCCCTGCACGAAAAGAAGAAAAAAGAAATAAAATGAATTTGATTAAGAACAAGTGAAACTATAAAGACATGGTAAAAGGAAAAAATATAGACTAAATGAAATTAGTTAAAACTACAAGAACTTGCATGTTCCCCATTATTTATTGCATATTGAGAAAATTTCCCTTGAAATTATCAACTAAAATTCAATTAGAAAAAATAAATTTTTTGTCTTTACCATTATAAATATTAAATTTATTTGAAAATAATTAGACTTTCCAACAACTTAAAATATGAAATAAATAGTCATTTTATTAAAACAATTTTAAATCACATAAAGCATAGGCTACTGTTAAGAGCCTTATATTCCAACCCAATTTCCATTGACTCCAATCCCTAATGGTGCAAAGAGAAAAGCCAATAGAAAACACTAAAGCTGCCAAATTAATCAATGTCGTGCTTGAGTAATGAAATGGATATCTCTCACTCATCTTCCTCTGCAAGATATAAAAGGGATAAACTTTAATTTTATTACAGAAATTTTTGTGGGCAACTAAAACTTTTTTTGGATCAATTTTACCATAAAAGTATTTGAAATGCAGCAAAGTCATCCAAACTATTAGAAAAGGCATGTCCACGATAAATATTTTAATGATCATGAATGACATTCTCCTTTTAACACTATAAAGGTGAATTCGATAAACAAAAGCTTTTAAGTTCATATATTCACAGTTGATGTGCGAAAATTTCTAAGGCAAAATTAGATTTAACCCAATTTTGAGAATTTTGATTAAACAACAATATCCATTTATTAAAAAGATAGAGACCTACCTGAACGATGAGCCACAAAGAATAAGACGAGATCTAACCCAAGCCACATAGTGCGCCCAAGAGAGTATTGCCACCGTAGGAAGATTGGGATGATGCCACGTGGCTGTTGTGTGGATGCAAAAGGGTGACGTGGAAGGAGGGAGTGGGTACTCGTTCACATTTGTAGAATGTTAGCAGCATGGCCCCACTAGTGGCAGCAAGGGTTCCAATGACCTTGGCTTTCCAGGTTGCTGCTTTCCAATTCAATTTTTCCAATCTGATTATCATTAAGTTAGATGCATATCCTCTTTAATATTTATAAGCCACTTCTAATATATTTCATACATATTAATTAAAACTTTAAATTTCATTAACTCTACCTTAAAATTTAACAAATTTGCAATTTTACCCATAACAACAAAGTTAATATAATAATAAATGAAGGGTGAAATTAAACAAAGTCAATACAATAAAAAAATTTCATTAACTCTATGCCCTTTAAGTAGGGCTATGAAATTTATTCTCTCTTTTTCTTATAAATAGGATCATAAGATTATGTGTGACACTTACTTAATAGAATGAAAATCAGACCTGATATTAAATTGTGGAAGGAATGTCTTCATTAATTTCCTTCTTCATTTTCTCTCCATTGAATGTGTATGCTATTATCAACTTCTAATGGTTGAGACTTGCCATGATAGATTTTTATAATAATAATAATAATATTCTTTAGGGTTAATATACAAATTTGCCCCAGAAATTTCATTGAGGTGCAATGTTGCCTTGAAAGTTTTTTATGTTTAATTTCTCTTTGAAAGTTTGAAATGTAGAAAATTTGCCCCATACCATTAAAAAAATAATGTTGGCCGTTAACATTTTAATAGTATGGGGCAACATTGCTATTTTTGAAACTTTCAGGGTGAAATTGAACCCAAATAAAAATTTCAAAGCAATATTGCTTTTTAGCAAAAACTTATCGGACAAATTCACACATTAATTAACTCATATTATTTACATAGTATTAAATCTCAACCATTGAAAGCTATGCTGATTTAATGGTAAATACATTCAATGGAGAGTAAATATAGAGAGAGATCAATGGAAACACTTTTCTCCCTTGGTTTGAGATAGTAATTTAAGGATTTGTTTATTACTATATAGTTCACTATAAAGACTTGTGCATTAATTATCTAACTCCTACGTTTAGAGCCTGATAAAAATATTTAATAAAAGAAAATAAGAAAAAAGTATTGCAATGAAGGTATAATATACAGGAAGATGAGGGCCATAATAATGGTAGCAGTTGGAACGAGATTGCTGATGGCTGATGTAAAAGTTACTGTTGTTAAGTTCAGCGTCTCCAAGTATTCACTACAAAAAAACAGACTTTCAGCGACAACTTTCAGCGGCGACAAAAAAAGTCACCGCTGAAAGTTAGACTTTCGGCGGCGACAATTAAAAGTCGCCGCGGAAACATACTTTTAGCAGCGACAGTGCTGTCGCCGCTGAAAGTATGTTTCAGCGGTGACCCTAATGTCGCCCCCGAAAGTATGTTTCAGCGGCGACTTTTATATGTCGCCGCTAAAAGTGTTTTTCCAATTTTTTTTTTAAAAAAACACTTTCAGCGGCGACTTTGAGTCGCCGCAGAAACCTCTTTCAGCAGCGACATATATTTGTCGCCGCTGAAAGTGTTTTTTCCATTTTTTTTTTGAAAAAGACTTTCAGCGGCGACTTTAAGTCGCCGCTGAAAGTGTTTTTTTCAATTTTTTTTTAACAAAACACTTTCAGCGGCGACTGAAAGTCGCGGCAGAAACCTCTTTCAGCGGCGACATATATTTGTCGCCGCTGAAAGTGTTTTTCCAATTTTGTTTTTTGAAAAAGACTTTCAGCGGCGACATCTATGCGTCGCCGCTAAAAGTGTTTTTCCAATTTTTTTTTAGCCAAAAAAAATTTGTGAAGTTTTACGAGACTAGGATTCGAAATATATAATTAATATTAATCATTTTCATTAAAGAATAGAAAATGTAAGAAATTGAATTGGTAACTGAATTATTTTTTTAGAAAAAGGCTCATGTTTATATGCAAGGAAAAATTATGCAGAGCTTGATCATATTAATATTGGTAAAAGTTATTTTAATTTTAATTTATTTATGCTAAATGAAGTGAGTAAGCATTATGCTTTCCATTTTCTTTTTCCTTTTTTGTGTCACTCAATAAAAATAACTACATTAATTTTTTATTGAAAAGTTCATAATTTAAAAACAATTTAATTGATATCAAGGATATTTGGTATGTGTTATGTTTTTGTATTTTGTTTCTTGAATAATTCTTGACGCTCCTTTGAAAATACAACAAAATTTATTTGATTTAATAAGTCATAGTTTATTTATTATATATTAATGTTAATTCAATTCATTATGAAATGAAAACATTTCAATGATTTCTGGAAAACTTTGTACTGGCATGGAGCAAACTTTGTATTTACTATATTATCATTTTGATGCTGTGTTGACTATCCCTAAATTAGATTCAAGATAGATGTTAATTAATTAATAGCATTTGTTTGGGAGTTCATCAATTCTACATCTTCCGTGGCTGAGGTGCAAAGTTCTGTTCAGAATGGCCTTCCTCTTGAAGAGCACATTCAGCATTATGAGGAGGAGAAACTGAGACTTGCTAACATCCATGACAGCTTTGTTAAAGCCAAGACTTTGCTTAAAGCCTCTCAGAAGCACAGTCAATCCCTTCGAGAGGAGGCATCTCAACTTAAGGAGATGCTTCAAGGAGTAGAATTCCAACTAACATCTTGCCAAACAGAAACCAAGAAGATAGAGACCTGTTGCTTCAACATTCTCTAATCTCTTCACACCATGATGCTTCCTCCTCCCTTCCTCCCCCATTCTTCATATCAATCAGATCTGAATCTATCAAGTCTTGACAAGCTGACCATCGCTTTCCTCCTCTATGAACTACGGACGACAGTTTAAACCTAACCTACCCAACAGACTCTCGGTCTCTTTCTCAACCTAGGTAGTATTAAGAAAATTAGGGAGACTGATATTAAACTTGTAAAATTTTATTGACTACAATTTGTTGTGTTAGAAAACATTTAAATAGTTTGTTATTTTAAATATTATTCCATATGTATACTTTTCTTTTCTTTCGATTGTGGACCTTTGGTCTACTAACCCATCGAGTCCTAGTATCTGGCTATAATCTGAGCTCTCGGATCCAGTGAGCCTGCGAACCAACTAGTCTAGGCACCCCAATTGAATAGACCTGAAATGTAACCACCTCTTTGAGGTGCCCTAGGGGAGAGAGCTCACAACATAAATTCTCTACACATGTATTTTTATAGGTTTTTCCAAAACATTGTGGGAGTTGAGAGACATGTCACGCACCAAAATACTTTTTAATACATGCTTATCAAGTTAAATTATTAGTCTAATTTTAATTGAGTTTTTAAAGTTCTAATTTTATACTTTAACAGGTTAAATTATTAGTCAAATTTTAATAAATTTAAATATTTAATTGCTCATATTTTATACTTTTCAAAATCACGCTCCAACAAATTTTTAAGCTCCCCGCAAAAAAAATCACAATTCCCTCCATAGCCATTCAGTGTGTTTGGAATGCCGATTTGTGCCTCCAATTGTACGTTTCCCAACGATTGCCATTATAAAAAAAAAATTTGTACGTTTGGGGCAACGATTCAAGGTATCGTGCTTTTCCCCCAATATGATCAAATTGGATGCTTTTGTTGTAAGCACAATTTTGGTGCTTTTACTGCCGTTTGGAGTGTGGTGAGGTCATGAGGAGTAAATATATTATTTTTTTTTAATTTTATGTTATAATTTATTCTCTCTGGTCTAAATTATAAGATCTATTTGATATTTTTAAAAATCTTAAAAGAGTTAATTACATTTTAAATTTATCATTTTTCTTTAAACTATTTTGTTTGACTTATAAACTAATATATATATATATATATATATATATAATATGATAAAATACAACATATAATATAATTAGGTACACATTTTGCTTCCTTCAATTCTCTAAAAAAAATTAATAGGGTCTTATAATTAACACCGGAGGTAGTATAAATATCACGCATCCTTTACATGTAATAAGACTCCCTTGGGTCCTAATTATAAGATCCAATTGATTGTTTTGGAGAAATTAAGGAAGTCAAAAAAGTCAACTAGGTCTTCTAATTAAGATCGGAGGTAGTATAAATATCACACTATAATAAGGCTCCCTTCGATCTAATTATAAGATATAGTTGGTTTTTTGGAGAGATTAATGAAGCCAAAAAAGTCAATTAAGTCTTCTAATTAAGATCGGAGGTAGTATAAATATCACACTACAATAAGGCTCCCTTCGATCCTAATTATAAGATATAATTGGTTTTTTTGAAGAGATTAAGGAAGCCAAAAGAGTCAACTAGATCTTATAATTAGGACCGGAGGTAGTATAAATATCATACTATATTTGCATAAAATAAGACTCTTTCTTGTCCTAATTATAAGACCTAGTTGATTTTTTTTTTTTGAGAGATTAAGGAAGCCAAAAGAGTTAACTAGATCTTATAATTAGGACGGAGGTAGTAGAAATACCACAATATATTTAGATATATGTGTGTAATCTATATAATATGACTCATGCCTTTTTCAATTATTTCCCATTAAAAGTTACTTTTACATAATTTCAACCAAACAAGCTTTACTTTTACACAAGTAACTTATAATTAACTTCTACAATCTTTATTCAAAACACAAATCAAATTACTTAATCTTACTTTTACCCAATCTAACTTTTTTAAAAATACTTATTACAATCTTTTATCAAAACATCCTTAGTAGAGACTCAACTAAAAAAGCCAATCTGAACAGGCCTTTCTCTGATTTTTAAGCCATTGGGCTTTTTACCCCATAAAAGCCTGACAACAACACAAATCATACACAGACTTAGAGCCTGTTTATATCGTCTAAGGCACACAATACGTGCAAATTTTAACCACCAATTTTTTTTAGTAAAACAAATATCCCAACCTACTACCAAATTTACAAAGATTTAAACATTAAAAACGTCAATCTAAAAGCTTCAAACTATGTTTCTTTTTTTTAATATCAAACCATGCAGGTACAATTTCATATAGCCTACTACTAACTCAAAATGATAGGCCTTCTAGTACCAGTAGAACCATATGTTGTAAATATCAAAAGGCTGCACAACAAACTGCCATCAAGTATAAGCAGAACAGACGAGGCTACGTTCAGTATATGATGGCAGCATACCTCCCATCCCAAAAGCAACAAACTTAGGAGGAAAATTTGGCCACCGATACAAAAAATTTACAAAGTAAAATGGAAAGTGATTCAACTATGACACAATGCTTAAGGTTTTTTTGACTTCAACTTCTTAAGCTTGGATATGAAAACATCATCATCAGAATCGCCGTCCTCGTTGTTGCCCTTCTTCCAGCCCTTCTTCTTGCCCTTCTTGTCCTCGGCATTTGTGCAGATAACAATTTTCCTCCCTTCTTTCTCCTCCTCCATAGCTTCACATTTCTCTTTAGGCTTCCATATGAACAGCGACCTAGATAAGTAACCCAAGTAAGTCCAGCAATCATAAGAGACCAAAGTTAATTAACCAAGTTAAGGCTTTCTTATGTCCTCTTTTGATTTCAACCCTTACATCTCACAACTAGACTGACAAAACTAGTCAAACTGAAACCCAATGTTCACAACACTCAACAATTTGCATAGATAAGGTGCCCACACAAACCAGCTTCCAACATTAAGAAAATCAACTCTGAACTGAAGCAGGGACAAATCATGCTTCATATAGACTAGTTATATAGTTATTCTAGGGTCAGCTTTGGCAAGGTTATTCATTATGGAATGTTAAAAAGCTTAACCCTCTGTTTCTCCCTTCTTCATGCCCCTCAAACCAAACAGGCACTTCCCATATGGATTGCAGATCAAATATCATCAGCAAAAGAATCAATAGCCAGGTTTCCTGCTTGTTAATTGTTGCAGATATTAACGAGTCTCGCCATCTAGTGCATGAAAATTAATAACAGTCATTCAATCATATGAAGATAAAATAATAAAATAAAAGACGGCACAAACCTAGAACTTCCAGATGCCAAGATATCATCGCGGGGATGCGGCTTGTTCACTGGACTGATGGTTGTGATATTTGGGTCCATGACCTCTGCGACCAATTGCCCTGTACTGGTATCTATAAAATCAATGGGATGCAGGGCAGCTCCATTGTAATTTTCACTTATATACCGACCAATAACAGCAAGGGACTCCGAGGGATCCTGCAATAATGGGGAATCAAAGCTATTGTGAAAGGTGGGGTTTAATGGAAAAAAGGCACAGGGGAAACGAAAGAGAAGTAGGAAACCTTTGGATCCCATTCAGCTCTAAAAGGAGTCAAATACCGATTGAAATCATGACTATGTACAATTTGTCGGCTTGGAGAGTCCATATCGCCAACTATGGAATCCCATATACGAAGGCGGTTGTCCAGTGATGTTGTAAGGACTTTAGTCCCTGAAATAGGAGAGAAATATGCAGAGCTAACGACACGATCATGCGCAAGTTGATAAAGGGACGAACCAGTTTCCAACCTACGCATATCCCAAAGACGAGCCTGGAAAGAAATACCACTACGTACTTTAGGATCAAACAAGATTCAAGATTCAAGACTAACATGCAATCCTGAAATATTATTCTAACAGTAATATGAAAATGAAAAGGGAAGTGAACTCACGAAATGATCATTTCCACAACTCAAGAGAAGATCAGGATGTACTGGATTGCAATGAAGGCCAACAACTTTGGTACCTTTCTTATGAATCAAAATTTCATCGCCGATCATCTTGTTGTTGGTACGAGTATCTACCCTATAAATGGCACCAATATTATAAAATATTTCTTAGCTAACTAATTTCATATACACCTAATATATTGCAAGAAGATTAGAACCTTCAGCTTTTTTGTTATCAAGTATAAATCACAATTCCACAAATCATTACATCATTCTTGCATATTTCAATTTTTTAATGCAGAACAAATTAAGTTTCTCCCATAAAGTTCAGAGACAAGGACCCGACTTACAGAATTTGCTGCTAGGATAGTGCCAGATACAATGTATAAAAGTTGGCCCACATTTTTAAAAAAATATCATTCTTATTTATAACTTTATTTTGTGATACCAGCTTCTATTGTTATGCATTGCTTTGATCAAACAAACTACTTTGCCAGGATAAAGGAAGATATTCAAATAGTTACTTACAAATGAAGAAAGCCAAAATTATCAGCAACAAGCGCAAGACCTTTATCCAAGTTAACATCCATGCCATAAAGCATTTTCCAACTGCTTGGACCCTAATCAAAACATAAAAAAGAAATCAAAATGGGCCAAAATGCACAAGCTAAAGATCTTTCCTTGAAGCCAAAAATGAAAATGAACTAATCTTTCCTTGAAGCCAAAAACAGAGAAGGGCATAAGAAAAAAATATGCCACCTGCCATCCGTCAGGATTAAGGTCCATTAGTGGGGATGAAATTCCAGTCTCCAAGTCAGTATGACTAAAGGTACCATCTGAGGAAGCACAGTAGAACATACAATCATTTCTAGGGTTAAACCTACAAAGTTGCCAAATTGCGATTAGCCTTCAAAATTATATCAATAAAAATACACAATAATTTGACCAAACAAGAAAAGAAAAGAAAAAAACTCACCTCATGTTATTTACTATGCATGAATGTATGTTTCCATAGACTGTTCTCTCATCTACTTTTTCAAAATTCCAGACTCCAACTTGTCCTTTCTTTTAGAATCAAACCAAAGAAAGACGGAATTAGGACTACTAACCTTAAGCACCAAACTTTATGGATAACAAACTGCAATATATTATGAATGAATGGATGACCTTATCTCCAGATAAGAGGATGCTATTCTTTGTGGGATGGAATTCCAAGCTTGTTACCCTTCTACTGTGATGTCTGATAACAGCACTCTGCACTTGGTCTGGGATCATATATTTGGGTTTGATCTATTCCAAAAATATAAAATACAAGGACTTCATCATAATAAGGGATTCATAATACCATGCTCCATATTTCTCAAGGGGAATAAAATTATAAGGATTAGGGGCCAAAGTAAAATCAAAAGTATAATAATTCTAATGCTCGATAAAAATGAAAAAAAGAGGTTAAAATTAAATTGCTCAGTATATAGACAAACAAGATTCATCCCCACAATGTAGAAGTTTATCAATTCAGTGTGAAAGGGGAAAAATGTTCATGGGGTAGCACTGAAAGAATAGGATAATCAATTCGTGGTTATTGCAGCTCAATCATTCCATTAGTATGCTGACATTTTAATTCTTACAAGGTTGAGAAGCCATACTTTCTAGCAATAAAATACAACAATAATTTAAATCAGGGAAGTCAAGCATACAGAGAGAGAGAGAGAGGGAGACAGCAACACGATGGGTCATTGTATTAAAGCTTATGTTAGATCAGTCATTTCTTCATAAACTCGTAATAAATAGTTGAAGAGATTAAGTTATTTACTTATTTATGGCAATAAAACTAACTAGCATGAACAATTTATTTTGCATCACGCAACTGTTTTAATAGCAAACACAAATACAAAAGCGGTAAACAACTAAACACACCATCCTTCAATAAGAAATTATTTCATATAGCCAAGAGGGGTACTTGACTTGTAGTTTCTGAACATGTTTAAGATGTCTTGCCTCAATGTACCAAGCTAATAACAAAACAGATTTTATACCCATTTGGGAAACCTAAAGAGTAGAACAAATTCCACCGTACTGCTGTTTAGAACATAATTTGAGTCATTGCTTGGTTTACACATGCAAAAATGTGTTAATACTGCATTGACAAAAAAATAATATTTTCTTCAAAACCTAATGAAAGAAATAGTTTGCTTATGATTACCGAAGGAATGGATGGTCTTAGCTGGCGTTCAAACACATACTGAACAGGTTTGCGTGTTTTTCTGCGTGGAGCAGGAATAACTCCAAACTCAGAATTCACTCTATGAGGGCAAGTCATTGTTGTATGTCCTTCAATTTAAGAAACAAATAAAGTAAACTTGTGAAGGAAAAACATGACAAAGAATTTGTAAAGGCCCTAAAGACACCTGCCTACTTGAAGTTACTTATAAGGAAGAAAGAGGACCTTACGTGCAACTTAACATGATACGAGGTTAGAAGCGTCAAGTAAGGTGAACATTAACAATAAACTCAGAATCACATTTACTCGTGAAATGAAAGAGAGTAACAGCAAAGATAGAAACTTTTTTCGGTTACCAGGCATTTTACACAGATAGCAAGGCTTCATTGGGCAATCGATATAAGTCGCTCCCTTGAATCCCGCTTCATGTCCTGGCTTCTTGCAAACCTAAAACATCATTAACGATAAAAACCCCCCAAAAATTGACAACAACAAACTCAAAAGAATGATACGTATAACAAATAATGGCGAGTGAAGAAGGGAAGCAAAGGAAGAATACAAAACAAAATACTAACTTTGCAAACTTTCTTGAGACTGATACTGATGGTTGCTTTCCCTTTCCCTTTTGCGTCCAAACCCATTTCAACTTTCTTAACCTCCCCCCTCTCCGCAATCCCATTTTCCTTTTCTTCTTCGTCGCCTTCAAGTGTTTCAGAATCTTCCGCTTCATCGGGTTCTTCGTCAGAGGTACTCTGTTCAGAGTCGGAGTCCCTCTCAATGATCACTTTCGGGAAGGCCATTCTTCGAGTAATCGGACCCATTTGCTTGAACGGAGACAGAAGGTGAAAACTGAAAACACAACCAAAAGACAAAGGAAAAATGAGCGTGCCAAAGAACAAAGAGGGAAGATTGGAGCGAAATTGAACGACGCAAACCGACTTGATCCCTCTCGGCAATGGAGGGGAGGAAGGGGATAAGATTACAGATATGCCCATAGTGCTTTATTTATTTGCCGTTTTGTTCCTTTGCTAGCCAAGGACATTAATTCGTACAAAGGACAAATATGGAAATCTAAGTTAACATTTTGTATTTCTTCAGTATTATAATATAATATTTAGTTGAAGATGCCCCTCTGTTCTCTAATTTTTTGCATCTTTCAATTCATTCCCTTAATTTATAAAAACATCTTTGTAGTTCTCCATTTATATCATCAATCTTCAGGTAAAAAAAAACTATATCATTAATTTTTTTTCACCTTCAAACTAATTTCAAATTATGCTACTTAGTAATTATTGCTATTTAAAAAATTAAGATGTGAAAATAGAAAAATTCTTATGTGAATCTGGTTTAATTTTTAAAATATATAAAAGAAATTAAAAAGATCATACTACTTGATAAAAATTAAAATAATAAAATTAAATTTTATGTGAAGTTAAATTACTAAGAGTTATATTTTGGGAAAATGGCATCTAGGTCCCAAGGACCAAACTTAATTATAAAAAAGTCCCCTCAATAAGTTGCCTTACCATGAGGTCCCTAGGGACCTTTTTATAAT
>JBAGKO010000013.1:7110032-7122085 GCA_037177275.1 Acacia concinna
CTAGCCCGTTTAGCCCGCCAACCCGTCGGGTTGGCCTAATTCCCAGTACTAGCCTTACATAAAGTTGTCAATAGAAAGTGCACCTCATTCTCTCTCTCTCTATTTTTTTTTGTAAATGCCATTAGAAATACTCCCTCCGGTCTAAAATATAAGGAACTTCAACTAATTCATGAGAAATAATAAGTATCCTATATTGTTGATCAAACCATTTTTCTAGAGAGAGAGTTTGACATATGACAACTTTATGTAAGACCATTGACAAATCCATGTAAGGGCATTGACAACTTTATGTAAGGCTTGTGACAACTTCACAGAGAGAGAGAGACTGACGCAAGTCAGACACGTCAGCCGTCAGAAGGGAGAGAGAAATATTAAAAAATTAAGGAAATTAATTGTAAAAAATTCCCACAGGACTTGTTTGCAAATATGAGAATTCGCGAGACCGTTTTGTTGTATATTTTATTGGTCAGGATTGAAATACAATTTTCCAAATAACTACTATGCCATACGTTTTGGAAATGATGGAAACTAGGGTGCAAAATACAAGTATGTTCTATTTGAGGGGCATGGGTTATTGCCCACATAACGTACTGGTCACCATACTTGGACCCATTCCATAACTAGCTAGGGAAGATTGTAACTTGGGTAAGAATTCCTAACATCCTTCTCCAATACTACACCAAGAAATATATGTGGAGGCTAGGGGACATAATTGGCAAAACCCTAAAAGTGGACCTCCACCCTATATTGAATGTAGAAGAAGAAAGAGTGAAAGTTGGCAGAGGACGCTTTGCCCGTATCTGTGTGGAGATTGATCTCAAGAAGAAGCTGATGGCCAGGATTACATATGCTCCTCAGCCTTGTTCAACATAGAATATGAAGGTTTAGGCCTTATCTGCTTCACTTGTTGTAGGTATATGCATAAAAAAGAGTCTTGTCTATGGAAAGTTCACAAGGAGGCAGACCCTGCTCCATCAAAAACCCAGGAAACTAAAGCAGCTATGATTAAACTATCGTCGGATGACACCTTGCCAGGAATGGATGACACTTTTGGACCTTAGATGCTTGTCAGCTATGTCGCCCTTGAACCATGAGGCCTGACTTAGGAAAAATGAAACTAGATGAAAAGTAGGTCTGACCTACGAGGAGGGAAAAAAGTATCAAGAAGCCTATATTTCACAAAATTTGCAGCACTATCAGAGTTGAATGACGAGAATGAAGAAATAGGTACTCTAACAAGTGAGGGAGTAGGGAAGTCAAATCCCATATTTATGATAAGAGTAGACTCATCATAGTTTATAATGATGATGTTGTGGGCTAAAGCCAGGATTTGACGCCTCAGCTGAGGAGAGATAAACACAAGCTAAAATATGGTGAATATGGTTTCAGGCAAAGAAAATCATAAACCAATTTCTAATGAAAAGCAAGTCAAGGCCCAACAAATAGGCAAAAAAGAAGACATAAATAGATCAGGGCCCAACCAAAAACCATAGCCAAAAAATAGAGGTAAAAGCACCCACTATGTGCCTGTTTGGAGAAAAGGGAAAAGTTACTTATCATCATATTTAAGTCACTTTTTACAAAATGTGTGTTTGGGTAGAGTGGTGAAAATAAGGACTTATACATAGAAAAGTGATTTATTTTAGAAGTTAAAAAAAAGACTTATTTCAGAAGCTTCTCTCATTCTCTCTCCACTTTTGTTACTTCCTATCCAAATACAAATAACTTATTATAAGTAATTTTTTTTTTCTGAAGTCACTTCTCATAAGTTACTTATCATCAAAGTCATTTCTATCTAAATGGGCCTATGTGGTTAGTGGAAGTATTACATCACCATAACCCATCATCATCATTAAGCCCACGCCGCATTCTGGGGAAATCATCCCTACTGCAGTAAAAAAATACTCACAAGATAAAAACTCACTGGTATAAAAATCCAGGAAAGCAGTGAAGTTGGAAACGTCCTAGTGTTCAACAGTATGAGAAAATGGCTTGAAATTCAGAAAGCCCACCCAAAAAGCAACTATCAAAGGGTGAGCACATATTAGAGATTTGATCCTTCTACTGGAAGGCGACAATGGCAATAAAAGCCTGAGGGAAAGCCCCCAAAAAAATGAGGAAAGACCTCGTCTTTTTCTCCTGATTTTAACTTTAATCATGATTGTTGCTTCTTGGAATTGTCGTGGAGCGAGGAGTAGATTGTTCCCACGAATTCTTCGAGACATGGTGAAAAAATATATGATCATTGTTCTAGGCATCTTTGAACCACGAATTAGTGGGTAACAAGCTGACCAAGTAATTCACAGATTGGGGTTCAGCAATTGGATCAGAGTAGAAGCCACGGGCTTTACAGGCGGTGTCTGGATTATGTGGAATGGTACTAACAATCTAGTGGAATACATTTCCTCTTCCACCCAATATATTCATTGCAAGGTTCAAGATCGAAATTCTAGAGATAAATCCCTAATTACCTTCGTTTATGGTGATCCTTCCCCTTACCACACAAGGAGCTTATGGACTTACTTGAAAAATTTAGCACCCTTAACACCTGATAACTGGATCTTATTTGGAGACTTTAATGAATTCATGTCTCTAAGTGACAAGCAAGGTGGTAACCACTCTTTGCAATCCTCAATGGTAGCTTTTTAAAGACTGTGTCAACTATTGTGGTCTATTGGAAATCCCAGTGGTGGGTGATCGCTTCACTTGGGAGAAGGAAGGGGTCAAAGAAAGGCTCGATTTGGCCCTATGGAACTTTGAATGGGAGTAAAATCATCATCTTTCCAAAGTCTATCATCAGCTTAGATTTAAGTTAGACTAAAGGGTTTTAGTTGTCTCATCAACTAATATAACTCACTCCTCAAGTCCCAAGCAATTCAAATATCAATCTGCATGGTGCCTTGAACTTGACTTTACTGATCTTATGGCCTATGCATGGGAAAATAAAAGCTGGGAAGAGGGCCTACAAACATTTTTTGAATTTGCATTTAGGGGTGAGTAAATTAGAACCGAAACTGAAAATCGAACTGAAACGAACTCAATTTAATTTTTTCGGTCCGATTTTGGTTTTCACTTATTGAAAATTTCGGTTTTGGTTTTCGGTTCGGTTATTGGGGAAAAAATTCGGTTAAAACCAAAAAATCGAAATTTATTTATTTATTTGATACTTGCATTTTTTATAATTAAATACGTTTAAATTTTGACTTATAGTAGAGAAAATCTATATTTATATTAAATTCTTTGATTTATTTTAAATATTTGTCCCCAAAATTTAATTTTTAGGATTAAAAAATAATATATGTACAAAATTTATTCATATATATATTTTATTTCATAAATAATAAATAAAAATTAGTTAATTCAGTTATTAATCGAACTGAACCAATATATTTCAGTTTTTTCAATGTTAGCTATTTCGATTATTCGGTTTCGATTTAGGTTGTAAAATTGCTCCTATTCGGTTTTTCGGTTATTTCAGTTTTAACTGAAACCGAACCGAAAAACCGAATGCTCACCCTTATTTGCATTGTCATGGAATGATCAAGTAGTAGGCAACATCCCAAGGCAAAAAAAAAAGGTAATCCGAAGGCTGGAGGGTATTGGTAAGGCTTTTTAGCGCAATCTACATAATAGCCTTTATTGTTTGAAGAAAACTCTCTAGAAGGACTCTGGAAGACTGAACAACCAGGAAGAATTATTGTGGCACCAGAAGTCTAGATGCAAGTGGCTTCAATTTGGAGATAAAAAATCCAAATTCTTCCATGCCTCTACAATAATGAAAAGAAAGAAAGGCCGGATCGAAGGTCTCCATAATTGTGATAGGGACAGGATTTCCAATTAGGATTAGTTGGGGAAAATGGCTCTTGATTTCTTTAATCAGCTATACACTCGTGATCCCAATGTGCAAACAAACTTTTGACCAATTTGTTCCTACCTCTTAGTCCAACACAAATCTTGAGCATAGAAAAAAGAGTTTCTAATGTTATGATGAAAAATATAGCCTTTAGAATGAGAGCTTTTAAAGCTCAAGGACCAGATGGTCTACAAGCCCACTTTTTCCAAACTCAATGGAACTAGGTGGGGCAACAGGTTTGCTCGCTCATTTAGGAGATATTTAGGATACCGTCTAAGCCAAAAGGACATCAACCATACCTATATTATCCTTATCCTAAAAACTGATCACCTAGAGGGCCTTAAAGATTTCATACCAATCTTTTTGTGTAATGTGGGCTACAAAATTGTAAGCAAAGTCCTTGCCAACTGGTTGAGGAATGTACTGGACTACCTAATTCTTCCAAACCAATACAGCTTCATCTAAGGCCGACAAAGCAATGAGAATATCATTATTTCCCAAGATGCAATCTATACCATGGGCAATAAGCGAAGATGAAAAGGATATGTAGCAATAAAAGTAGATGTGGAAAAAGCTTTTGATAGACTTGAATGGAGATTCCTAGAATCAACACTATCTAGTCTGGGGCTATCTACTTCATTTGTTAACTTCCTTATGCATTAAGTCTCTACCAGCTCAAAATGAAAGTATTGTGGAAAGGAGTGCCTTTAGCCAACTTCATGCCTAGTAGGGAGTAAGACAATATGACCCTTTAAGCCCATACTTGTTTATTCTAGCTATGGAAAGACTAAGTCAACTTATCAAATCAGAAGTAGATATTTGTTGATGGAAACTAATGTGCTTAAATGATCGTGGTCCTATTATCTCCCATTTATTCTTTGTCGACGACTTAGTGCTTTTTTGTGAAGCCTCCTAAGAGTAGATAGAGGAAATAAAACATGTCATGCAAGTGTTTTATAATACCTCAGCCACAAATTAAATTTACAGAAAACAAAAATGTTTGCATCTAGAAATGTGCATGGAAGCAGAGCCATCCGTTATAATTAGCTCCTTAGGGTTTTCCTCACTTCAAATATGGGGAAATGCCTAGGCATTCCTATCTCCACAAGAAAAAAATCAAACTGACTTTTGGTCTCATAATCTAAAAGGTGCATAACAGGCTAGCAAACTAGAAGTGTCGATTTCTAAGTGTGGCAGGAAAGACAGTGTTGATTAAATTGGTTCTCTCCTCAATCCCGGCTTATCAAATGCAAACCCTACTCCTTCCTAAAGGTGTGCTTCAAGAGATTGGAAAACTTAGTAGATATTTCTTTTGGAATCATCATGTTGATGCTAAGAAACTTCACTTGATCGCATGAGATACAATCAAAGCTGACAAGAAACTGGGAGGGGTGGGAATAAAAGGTCTACAATGTCAAAACAAAGCTTTCCTTATGAAACTATGATAGTGTCTTCTTACAAAACCAGATGCCTTTTGGACGCAATGCCTAAAAAGTAAATACAACTATGGTGACGACAAATACCACATAATAATGAAAAAGTGCAACCAATAAGGTATATGGCAAGGGATTACTTTGGTATGGAATCCTTCATGAAAGGTGTAAGTTGTAAAATGGGTGACAGGAATAGCATAAATGCATGGCTGGAAAGGTGGACCTCACTTGATCATCCTTTATATGATTATGTGGAGAAAAACCTGCACTTGGTTGATATAAATTTGACGGTTAAACATTTTGTAACTCCTAGTAGCTTATGGGACATTGACAAGTGGCGGTGCTTCCTTCCAATAATGGATTGTAAATCACATTTGTAACGTCCTTCCCCCAAGTGGCACAATGGGTGACAAATTGTACTGGAGTACTTCTACATATGGCTGTTTTAGTGTAAAATCAGTCTACCATATGATCTATCAAAACCCAAGTCAATTTACCAATCCGATATGACAATACCTTTGGCACTGGGGTATCCAAGAAAGAGCCAAATTCTTCATGAGAGAATACCAACAAACACTATAAGAGCTAAGAGAGTTCCTTCTATATCCCCCAACTGTCCCTTTGAGTGCAATTGTGAGGAAAACACTATTTATGCCTTGAGAGACTGTGAGATCGCAAGAAGCATGTTGATGTTATTACTTAACCCTTTATATGCTTCTAGTGTTTTTAGTGGTGATTTGCAGGTGTGGCTGAGGTAGAATACCAACAACAACCCCGCTTGAAGATCAATGTCCAAATGGTCTTGGAGTAAAGTGTTCGGAATCGCCTACTGGTTAATCTGGAAGCACACATGTCATTGCTCTTTTGATGGAAAGAACGAGCTACTGCGTGTACTGAGGAATGGATTCATCAATATACTCATGCAAGAAGTTGATAATAATAAATATAAACACGTAGTCTTCCAAGTTCCTACCATACTTGACACTAAATGGGTGAGACCACCTCCTGGCTACATACTAATTAATTGCAGATGGTTCTGTAACCAACCAAGTAAGAGCAGCAACTGGTGGTGTGGCCAAAGATGAAACTGGAAACTGGGTGTATGGATTCCAACAAAAACTTGGACCTATGCCATTCACAACAGCATAACTAATGGCAATAGGCACAGGTCTCAAGCTATGCCAGAGCCTCCAGTTGCAACTAATAAAGCTATTCACTAACTCCGTTGGGGCAATTCATCTTCTCCTAACAGACTATGCCCTAGATCATCCCTTATGGCCAGAGGTGTGCCAGATCGGTTCCCTCATCACTATGGATTGGGACCTGGAAATCATTCACACCCACACAGAGAAGCACTCCAATGTGCAGATTCCCTCGAACATAAAGGCACATGACCTCAACCATGAAATGTGTCATCCCACACAGCCCCTAATGTTCTGTCTGGACCTCCTTCAGCAAGACTTCAGCCACAGGATTTAGGCCCTAGTCTCTAGACTAAGAATTTTTGTTGTAAGCTCCAAGCATTAAATCCTGTGGGCATGTGATGGTACGGGTCAACGAGAAGGACTTTTCATGTTTACTTGTCAATTATAGGGCAATATAAAATTAAAGATTGAGGCAGCCGATACAATTTAATGAGATGATATGACATGAGAGGTCAGATCTTATCTTTCTCTTTTTATTTAATTCTATTTATTGTTCATTATACAGCCCATCTCCTTCCTAGATTTCCACTATAACCGTGCATATAATAACAAAATATAACCATAATAAATTCATAGAGATTGATAATGCGTTCTTTTTTCGGCGACAACTGAGAACGCGTGTTCAACTCTTACATTAATAACTATGCCAATTTGCGATTTTATATGGAATAATGTTTATTATTATTATTTTTACCAGAATATTTATTATTTTTAAAGCTCGATGAGGAGGTTTGAATTTTGAAAGGTTGGTAATGATCGCTATCTATCTCACTAAAGTATTTGCGGTCATCACTACCCATTGTAAAATCAATATGCCAAAAAAAAAATTTATGGAAAACAATAATAAAAGAATAAATATATTTTAAAAATATACTGTATATATTTTTTTAAAGAAAAACGGTAAAAAGTTCAGTTTAAAATTAGAAGGACATGAATTTAAAGTACAGGCACCTTTTGTAATTTTTAAACTTTCACCATTTACTTCCTTATTTTTGAGAATCAAGGACACAAATTGCATTAAAGATATCTAATATAAGTATTTAACATTTTTTTGGCCAATATATACTTAAGAAAGGCTTAGATGAGACGCTTGGTGTCTTTTGGACCAAATCCTTAATACTTACTCTTTTCTTATTTAGAAAACCCTGTTAATTTTTTTAAAAAGTTTTAAGAAAATTTTAAGAAAGCTAATTATATTACCTTAAGACATTAAATTTTTTCGTTTTTCTTCAAATTATATTGTTTGACTTATGAACTACTATATAATATAATAAAACACAACATATGATATTATTAAATAATGTAATTAGCTTTTTTAGGATTCTCTTAGGATTGTTCAAAAGGGTCTTATTTATAAACAAAGGGAGTAATTAATTTAATCTTCACAATCTTCCCTCCAAAATTTAATTCTTTTTCTTTTAAAACAAAATACAAAAATCACAGAATTTTGAAATGAAATGTTGAAAGGTGCAGGAATGATGACTGTATTAATCTTCTTCATCTTGAGAAGCTGCAATGGGAGCCAAAGATATAGTTTAGAGACAGAAAACTTCCAACGGCAAGGTCATCATCATTTTGTTTCAGAACGGACACCATTGCTGGCTTACAGGAGCGACGACGCTTCAAGCTTAGGTTCGTCTTATGAGTCATTTGCTAGTGAGGAAGAAGATGTCTCAGAGAGGCTTAAAGGGAAGCCATTAATGAAGGAAGGAGGAGAAGCTGAGAATAGTATGAAGCATTTGTGTGTGATTTGTTTTGATGCTTTAAGGGATTGCTTCTTTCTTCCTTGTGGCCATTCTGCAGCTTGCTTTCAATGTGGAACAAGGTAAGCTTACCATCTACCTTACCGTCTTGTTTTTGCTTTTTAATTTGTGTTTTCATGCTTAAAAATAGGAAAAATTGCTGAAAGATCCTTCATAACAAAATGTATTGCTCAAAAGAACCTAAAGACCCTGATGTCTCAGAAAGGGCAACTTTTCTTTTCAGTTATAGACAAATGCCTTTTGTAATGCATATAGTTAAAAATATGTTGCAAACAATGCAAGAAAAGTTTTACACAGTTTTTACATACCTTTGAGCAATAAATTTTGCAATGGGAGCTTTTTGAACTATTATCTATTAAAAGTATGCCCTAGTCATAAAAATTGTTGTTCATAGAAATATTTTTGGTGAGGAGTTAGATTCTAGGGTTAGAATAAGCTAACGAATCAAACCATATTTATAGAATTGCTTATATATATATATATATCACAACAAATAAGATCCTTAAATTAGTAATGAGATTCAAACTCATCTTTACTGATTTGTCGTTATTTCTTCCTAGTAAAGTGAGTACTTTTAAAGCAAGTTGTTTCACGTTAAGACCATAATATGCCATGTTAAACGTTTATTTTCTTTGTTATTGCTTTCTTTTTTTGGTAATTGTTAGATTCTACTGTTAGAATAAGCCTAATCATATCAAACAACATTTATAAGAGCGTGAATAAGAAGCAATGAGATTCAAACTCGTATCTTTATAGGACATACATGTAATTTACTCTTGTTAGCCAATAAAATAAGTAGTATTTTCTTTTGAAAAAAAAAAAAGCATTTTTACAGCAAGTTGTTTCACATTAGGATGATTACATTTAGGGGAAAATTAATCTTTAATCCCTATATTTTTAGTTTGGTTATAAGTTATAACCCAATTGTAAACTCTAACTTGGTGCAATTTAATTCCTATAGTTCTAACTCAGTTGAAACTTTGTTCTTAATTTTTATCTCACTTCTTTATAGTTTTAATCATTTAAAGCTTTGATCCCTAAGTTTCATATAAGAAATATATAATCTTAATTATTTTCAAAATTATAGGGATGTATATTTTAAATAGTTAAAATATATGGACTAAGTTTGTATCAAGTCAAAAAAGTTCAAAGACTAGGATACAATGTTCAAACTTTAGAGATTTAGTCATATAAAGTTAAGAAACAGGTGGATTACAACCAGGTGAAAACAATAAAGTTAAAAAGATTAAATTTTCTTACGTTTAAATTTTTATCTCTCTCTTTTATAGAAAGAATAACATTGAGAGATCGAACTTTTATTAATAGAGGCTCTTCCCTTTATCAAATCCCTCTAGGATCTGAAGTTGGTCCAGACTCGATCTACTCTCAAATTCTGTATTAGAGCTATTTTTTAAAAAAATTAGCAATCTTTTAATTATTAATTAAAATAAAAAAGAAAATACTTACAGTAAATTTCTTATATCCATTTTATTAGGTTTTTCAAACATATGTAGCCATGCGTGTTTTTTAAATATAATCATTTAACGATAAATTTATATGAAAAAATAGAACACATGACTCTATGTGATTGGAGAACTTGATGTAATGGATATAAATAAATTTATGTAAGTACCGTCCTTAAAAAAATTAATTTTACTGAGATTAAAAATTTTAAATTTTAAATTTGGGTTTGGCAATTAATCGACTTTGACTTGAAGTCGTGGAATGCGGCAATTAGTTTGATGAGTATAACTATTTTGGTAACGCAGGGTTTTTGATGAAGCCAACCCTTGTCCCATATGCAGAAGGAAAATTAAGAAAGTACGAAAGATTTTTAATGTTTAATTAAAATCTTTCTTCTATGTGTGTGTATATTAAAAATATTCATTATAAAATTGTAACAGTTGATTTTCTGTTTACTTTGATGATTTGATAAAAAAAAAGGGTTAAATATCAAACAAGATACACAGGTGAGAAGTTGATGGTCCGAAAATAACTTTTAGTATTTCATTTTGTTGTTTGGTATATGTACGTTATTAGTTTCTAAAGTTTGTGATTTGTTATATGTTAATAGAATATGTTAGGAATAATATTGGTAAAAAAAAAAGGAATAATATGAAATTTGTTGTAAAAATTATGGAATGTGGATGTCCACAAACTCTCAACTATTGGCCTTTCATGTGCTTCACTCTATTATCTCACTATTAAATAGTTTTTAGGAGTTTTTATGCTCATAATTCAAAGGTTACAATTTGTGTATTCATAATGATTGAATTACTTATTTACTTTATGTAATTTTTGGTTGAGGATGAAAGCTTATAAATTAGAGCACTTTATACTAGTGATAAGGAATGGAATAAGAATTACTCATTCTTTGCTCTCTAAATTCTCTCTTATCTTATTCATCTTTTCATCCTAAATTTTTCTATGGCATTGTTCTTATTTTTATAACAAAATTCGGATTAATTGGGAAGGGAAGAGGAAGGCTGGGTGTACAATTGAAACATTTTAAATGTAAGGCCCGTTTACCTTAATGCATATCTAACAAGAAAAGTAGGTAATCAAGTGGTTAAAATTTTAATTGGATAATTTAAATTTTATATACAAATTTTTGAGAAAATCTTAAAAAAATACCTCATGAACTTCAAAATCTCTCAAATTCTCTCAAATGTCATGTCACATGTGAATAAGTAAAAAGAAAAATAGGAAACAAAAATAGGAATATGAGATTTTGAAGTGTTGATGTTTTTTTTACAAAATTGACCATCACTCTTTTTAAAAAAGAAAAAAGTAGAGAAAAATAACTCCCAGCTGGAGCCCTACTGCCGATCTACTGATGAGGGCCACACATTTAATTTTAATCGAGGGCAAGGTGATGAGAAGGTGGGAGGCTTTTTTTATTAAAATGATATAAACAATAAAAGAAAATACGTAAATGCAGCATTTTTAAATATATTTACAATCATGCTGCAGGGGAATTCAACTTTTTGGGGTGCGAGGTTCGAAACTTACATTTCACAAGTGCGAGTTCTTCAGACCGAGGGAGAGAGAGGGAAGAAAGCATAACTGAACTCCCGCCTCCATGAGGGCGAGTTTAGAGTGGCAGATGGTGGGTCCCATTGAACTCACCCTCATGGAGGGCGAGTTCTGTGTTTCCAGTCCGTGGGCCCCACTGAACACTCCCCACTCCTAATGCACTGCCTGCAACGTCAACTCATGCTCCTCATGCGCGTCTCTCCCTTCATTTCTTTGCATGCATGTGGTATGTGTCAGTGTATTTTCTTCTTTTTATTTTGCATGCGCCTGCATCTGTCTTTTCTTTTTCTTCTTTTTTGGCTATCCGTGATAACACAATGCCAGCCCCTATATATACGTTCATTCTTTTATTTTCCTCTCACTCACTCTTCATGTCACTCCCTCATTTCTTTCTTTCGTGTTCTTCATTTTCTTTCATTTGTGTTCTTCATTTTCTTTCATTCATCTTTCATTTGTGCATTCTTCCATCTCTCACTACGTTTCTTTGCTTCGTGGTACTCAAACTCTCCTATAAAATTGTTTAGTTTGGATTTCAGTCTCTATTATTAGACTATATTGTGTTAGCTTGTTTCCAATTCTTTCATACTCGGGCTATCATTGAAATTTGGCTATTCTCATCACAACTGTAATTACTTTATTTGTGCAATTTTAATTTTGTATAGTTTGATAATATATTTATGCAACTCTTAATAATTGTTATGTGACTGTTTATGTTATTGTTAGGTGGTAAGTGTTAGATTGAAGAAGGTGAAAGATCAATTAG
>JBAGKO010000013.1:7136009-7159129 GCA_037177275.1 Acacia concinna
AAAACAGATCCTTTTTTCGCCCATAATATATCAAAATGTCACTCATTTTATGTAGAATCCAGTCACAAAAGAACCACAAAAAAATATATTTTGGAGCTCCTAAAATGGAGGCGCCAAGGAGGGGGCGCCAAGGAGAGAAGCCCCCTCCCATTTATTTTACATCAAACGATCGTTATAATGAAGTTAACGTTTTTGTGCTACATGCTCGAATTTATATTGTTGGTTTGTATTTTTCCCCCTTTTACAAATTATGTTTGCCAAGGGCTCCTAACATAAAACTTTATTGGTCAATTTGCACCTTAACCCTAAATATAAAGAGGCGGGATTCGTAAAAAATTATTTGACACAACCCATCCAACTTTATTTCAAATGTTTTTTGAGCTTCCCTCGGATCTCATACTCATTTTTCATAGGTTTTGCTTTACTGCCCGTCTCATCCCCAACCATCCCTAACTCATTCCTTTCAGGGTCCTTCCTCCTATATAAGTCTTCATTATTTTTTAATTAACATTTAGTTTTATTTTATTTTCTTATATAACAAGAGCTTGCTTGTCAAAGATCAAGGTTGATGGTTGGATAATCTAAGAAGAAGAATCACAGACAAAAATGATATATAATTTTTTTATGATAGTCATTGGTTTGAAATTAAAAACAGAGGAAAAATGCAAGAAAAAAGTAGAGAGCACGAAAAAGATGATGATGTTAAATATTGAATTTTTATTGCAATGGACATAATCTTGATTACACTACATTAAATGACTAAAAATCAATGACAAGTTTTTTCTCCTAATTTTTAAGCACCTCATGTTATATTTCTTTAGTGTAGTGAAAATAATTCTTTTATTTTGAGCATTTCACGTTACTAAACTTTAGCAATCCAAACTATATATTAAATTGAAATCAGGTTTGTTGTATGAAGTTCTTAGATTTGCTCAAGTTTTTAAATTCACCAATTTTTACTATATATTCTGATTTTCATGTTTATATTTCAATATTTTCTTAAGTTATTATATTTTCTTATTTTTACTATTTATATATATATATATATTCCTATTTTCATATTTATATTATCATGTTGTAGTTAAACGATATATGAGGGGAAGTCAAGAACTTTGGGCTTGTTTAGGAGGATGGATCCTCTCCTTGGCAATGATCCCTCCCTTGCACCTCCATCACATTTTTACACCATTTTGGTGTAAGTTGAAGGGGGTCGTACTCCCTTTTTTCCTTTTTTTTAAATAGGCATTGAGTGCAAGGGAGGAATCCTTGCCAAGGAGAGGATCACTCCTCCTTATTTAGGGCATGTTTGCATAGAGCGTTCCTGGGTGATAGGTGGCGTTAGCTGGAAAAAAAAGTAGCTTATGGCATTTGGGTGTTTGGTAGAAGCTTAAGTTGGAAAAAGTGGCTTATTTTTATAAGTCACTTTTTCTATCTCTAATAAGTCACTTGTTTATCCCCAATCCAAATACAAGTAACTTATTATACTTCTAATAAGTCACTTTTCCCACGCTCAATCCAAACACAATTGACTTCTCATAAGTTACTTATTTTTGTAAGTTCCTTATCATAAGCCACTTATAAAAATAAATCACTTATGATAAGTTACAGCCAAACGGACCTTATAAAAAGTGACTTATGTGGAATGATGTTGACTACCTAAGAGTTGGAAAATGAAAGAGGCTACTCAGCCAATTCCCAAACTCACACCTCAGGTAAGCAAAATCACTCAAACATCGAATAAGGATGTTGAACTATCGTTTGAACACTCTAGAAGATCTTGTTCCCAGACATCACAAACATATAGAATTACGTCTTCAGTATATGAGGATTGTAGATCTATCGAACTTGGGTCCTCTTGGTACTCTTGTTCTTCTATATCACCTCTACTTGTTGTCATTCATTTAACAGCACCCACTACACCTCAAAAATATGACATCTACATACCACCAGTAGTTATCAACCTAATGTACCTATTGCACCACCGGTCACTAAAATGTCAATCCATGGTGTACACAATACTTCAAATATCCCTCAAACAAGTTATGAAAAGGATGAAGACTTGAAATCTATTGAGTCTCCAACCTATTCGTCATTAGGGGAACCATATAAAGTAAATGTTTTAAAGGTTGTCTTTCAAATTGATAAACAAACTTTACAAAAGGAATTTTACTATGAGAATTATACTCTTCAAAGGAATTGGCTTTTAGAAAACTTCAAGGGATCTATTAGAAAAGATAAACAAAACAAATTCTATAAATTCCTTTAAAATGGTTTGATGCTTATGCACAAAATAAGAATTTGGAATATCCATTTTTTCAAACAGTCAATATGACAAAGAAACAATGGAAAACCTTTGAAGGAGAACTTGTTTCTTCTGAATTTCTTCCTTCAAAACCCGTGCAATTACCAAACAAGATTGATGGTAAAGCTCAAACTATCATAGCTACACCTTTGAAATTCAAAAATATGAATATCCCAGTTGAGCCTAGCGATATTAAAAATATTGTCAAATAGAATAATTACACCAACCAGTACCTTCAGGTATTGGGAGATTATTTTGTTCATACACCTATCACCCCAGTTAAACCTAAACTAAAAGTTGAACACCCCTTTTTAAACCACTTCAGATAAACCCAACCATTAAATTAGAACTTCAAACCAAAAAGTCTGATTTAAAATATGACTTAATCCAAAGAGTTGAAAGTCATATTGATCAACTTAAAGTATCAATTCTTGAAACACCTGAATCTTCAACATCTAGATCCAACGATGTAATGAATTTTGAGAAAATTTCCCAAAACATCAGAAACATATACATCTTAACCAAACAACTCCCAACTTCAAATCAACCAACAATACTGCAAACAGCCTTCAAAACTCTATTACTATAGAGCTAGCCCTCCAGATATTCTGGTTGAAGAATGAATCAACCAAAACGTCAAATCTTTCAATGCTGACAATATCTATGAATGGAACATAGATAGTTAGAGTGAAATAAACATTCTTCAAATTCTTCAGCATATGACAATGGTAAGCACGGATTATCAAACACAAAATGATTTTACAGATGAACATATCACTAATCTCTTAGTATCCAGATTTTCTAGACAACTTAAAGGTTGGTGGGATCATTATCTTACTGCTGAAGATAAAAACACCATTTTTCAAACAGTCAAAATAGAGTTAGATGGAACTCCCTTTACACACAATGGCCAACCCATTCCTTATTCTATAAACACTCTTATTTTTGCAATCATTAAACATTTTGTGGGTGATCCTTCTATTTGGAAAAATAGATTGGCCAAATTACTTTCAAATCTTAAGTGTAAAACACTGTATGATTTCAGATGGTATAGAGATGTATTTCTGACTCGAGTGCTCACTAGGGATTATGGTAATCAAGCATTTTGGAAAGAAAAATTCCTAGCCGTATTACCTACTCATTTAGGTAATAAAGTTAGAGAAAAGTTTAGAAATAAAAATGATGGCAATATCCCTTATGAACATTTGACATATAGACATTTAATCTCTTATGTCCAAAAAACAACACTTAAAATTTGCTAAGATGATAAACTCCAACACTAGTTGGCTAAGGAAAAGGCCACAAGCAAAAAAGAATTGGGAACATTATGTGAACAATTCAAATTTCCTGCTTGCAAACAGCTTAAACCTCGCCATAAACGTTTCCACAAAAAAAAAACCAAAACCTGTTTACCAAAAATACAAGCACAATACTCCTCCATGTAGACTTAAACAAGAATTCCGATCAAAACCAAAATTTGATTTTCTAAAACAAGACAAAATCACTTGTTACAAATGTGGTAAACCAGGGCATACTTCCAAGTATTGCAAGTTTACTCAATGTTGGAAGAAAATCAAGTGTATTGAGGAACCTCTTCTTGAACAAACAAACAATCTCCTACTTGAAACTTTTGAATATGAATATGAAAAGGAATCAAATTCGTCAGAAGATCTTAGCAATATTCAAAATGATGATATTTCAAAAGAAACATCCTCTGTAATTAATGTTATCTTGAAGGAACAAGACTTACTTCTTGATATCATTAACAAACTTCCAGATTCTGATAAAGGAGAATATTTGTTCAAACTTAGAGATATTCTCAATCAATCTTTGAGCTCTTCAAACAACAAAACCTTGACTTCCCATAATAAATATGATTTAACAGAAACAATAAACAAATTCAAACATTCTGTTAAACCAACGACCATCTAGGATCTCCAGCATGAGATACATAATCTTAAGAATGAAATCCATCTCATTAAACTTCAACAAGATACACATACAATTGCTATATCCCAAATCTAGGATATTCAACTAGCTTCAAAACTTGAAACTACACATGATGATCATGAAAATAAAGGAGAACTTTTTGAACCATTCCTAAATTTAATTTTAAGGATATCTGTTCAAAAATTCCATATTTATGCAAAGATCATTACCAATGGTGAATTTATTTTAGAAGGAACTATTTTGTTTGACATGAGAGATGATTCTAACTGTTTTAATGAATGAATCATTCCTACAAAATATTTTGAAAAAACAACTGAGAGATTTAATGGCATCAACCAAACCAAGTTAGATGTCAAATACAAAATCTCTAATGTTGTTATTGAAAATGAAGGTTTGATTATCAAAACCCCATTTGTATTAGTAAAAAATATGGGAACCCAAATTATTTTAGGAGCACCATTTACAGTACTCTTATTCTTGTATATGATTGATAATGATGGTATTTCTAAGGAACACCTAGGGAAAAGGATACTGTTTCCTTTTACACAAAAACCTAAGGTCAAAGAATTAAACCTTCTTTCTTCAAAACAACAACAAATCAATTTTCTTAAGGAAGATGTTTCTTTCAAACAGATAGAAATGCAACTGTGCCAAACACAAATAAAACAAAAATCCAAAATTGTCTTGAACAAATTCATAAAACTATTTGTTCAAATTTACCAAACGCATTTTGGAGTCACAAAAAACATGTTGTTGACTTGCCTTATGAAACAAGTTTTTATAAAAAACAAATGCCAACTAAGGCACGTCCAATACAAATGACTTCAGAACTTCTTCAAACCTGCAAAAAAGAAATTCAAGAACTTCTTCATAAATGGTTGATTCGCAAATATCATAGCCCATGGTTTTGTGCTGCTTTTTATGTAAACAAAAATGCAGAAATTGAACGTGGAGCCCCTAGACTTGTTATCAACTACAAACCATTAAATGAGGCTTTACAATGGATCAGGTATCCAATTCCAAACAAATTTGATCTACTAAAGCGATTGTATTTTGCAAAAAAAATTTCAAAATTTGACATGAAATCTGGATTTTGGCAATTCAAATCTCTGAAAAAGATAGGTATAAAACTGCTTTTACTGTCCCATTTGGTTAGTATGAGTGGAATGTTATGCCTTTTGGATTGAAAAATGCTCCTTCTGAATTCCAGAGGATCATGAATGAGATCTTCAATGATTATAGTCAATTCATTATCGTATACATTGATGATGTCCTGATCTATTCTCATTCGATTGATCAACATTTTAAACATATTCACAAAATTATTAGAACTGTAGAAACAAATGGTTTAGTAGTTTCTAAACCCAAGATCAGTCTTTTTTAGACAAGGATTATATTTCTTGGCCATGGATTTACTAAGGATCTGTTAAACCTATTGAAAGACTAATTCAATTTGCTGATAAATTTCCCAATCAAATCATTGATAAAACACAACTTCAAAGATTTTTGGGATATTTAAACTATGTTGCTAAATTTATTTCTCATCTTAGCAATTGCATTAAATCGCTCCATGAGCGACTTAAAACAAATCCTCCTCCTTGGACGGATATCCATTCCAATATTGCTAAGTATATTAAACTCCATGTTAAGGAGCTTCCTTGTCTTAGCCTTCTTAGTCCATCTGCTTTCAAAATTGTCCAAACATATGCCTCTGACATTGGTTATGGTGGCATTCTTAAACAACATATTGATAATCAAGAAAAAATTATCCTTTTTGTATCCAAACATTGGAATAATACTCAACAGAATTATTCCACAATTAAAAAGAAAATTCTTGCTATTGTTTTATGCATTTCTAAATTTCAATATGATCTTTTAAACAAAAAGTTTTTAGTTCGCATTGATTGCAAATCAACCAAAGATGTTTTGCAAAAAGATGTTAAAAATCTTGCATCAAAGCAAATTTTTGCTCGATGCAAGCCATTTTAAGCGTTTTTTATTTTGACATTGAATATATCAAAGGCACTGAAAACTCTTTCCCAAACTTTCTCATCTGTGAGTTTTTACAGGGTAGGTAGATCCCGAGTATACCCCAAACATGACTAGAAAAAAGAAAAACCCAGATGAGACAGACAAACAAGAAGCCAAACAATCTTCGAGTGTCTTATATGATGCTCAAAATCAAACTATCTCCAGTCAAAAAATAGAGGCAATTATGCAACAATTCCTATATCAATACGGGGTCCCAAACTTAAGGATCCTAGTAGGAAATGAAGCAATCTCAAACAAGATCCCAAACTCAAGGATCCACAAAGCAACAAGGTCATCTACCCCATCTGGATCATCAATCTAGAAACAACAAACCAGAGCTACTTCCAAAATGATTATAGAATCTTATGCTCAGTCATATGCCCATAAGCAGCTCCCTCAACAAACATGGCAATAGGTCCTAGCCAAGGGGAAAACATCTAAAGCCCTTGCGCTTGTTCCTTCAAACCTTGTTTCCAAACAAGAGTATGACTTAATAAACCATGCACCCTCATCATTACAGGTTCGAAAACCGTCTACTTCAAGCCAAATGGTGAATACAACATCATCTTCTAATGCACTAACCATGCACCCTCATCATTACAGGTTTGAAAACCGTCTACTTCAAGCCAAATGGTGAATACAACATCATCTTCCAATGCACTCACCATTCAACCAACCAATTCGGAACTATATATGCCTAACTTCTACAAGGAAAAACGAGCAAGGCATATTATCCAGATTGAACCTGAATTCTTCCACCCTGATCCAAACCAAGTAGCTAGAAATGTCTTCCCTCCAGGACTTAATTTTTGACCTACTGATCGAAGATGTGATAGAGAATATTATGTGTTTATATTGGTCCATTCTGAATCAATTGAAATCACTCATAAACCACCAAATACACCAATAAAAACTCATTCTTATCTACAAATAATAAAGGTCCTTACCCCTTCCCAGTGGGGACCTGATTTAAACAAACCACGATTTTTTGGGATAAAATAAAATCCTGAAGGCTAGAACTAATGGGACTATGTTGATGCATGGTCTAATGTGTTCTGGTTTCAATATTCTAAAAATCCAAACACTCATACATGGTTCATCTATTTTAAAACATGAATCATGTATGAATTTCCTCATTGGTTTGCCTATTGGTGGGGATTTTTTGATCCAGTACTAGAAATCCTTCCCCCAAAGGTCTCGCAAGCCTATGAATTGTTTAAAAAAAATCAACATTGGTGAAGACCCTTTTCCTATCAGTCTTCACTATTTTTCCAAACTATCCGTTGCTTGTGTTTTCAATTGGAAATATAAGTTTTCTCCAGGTGACGCATCACGTCTCTTGCCAGTTTTGCAAAGAATCCCTCAATAAGATGGTGGGCTAAATTTGCAGTCAGCAGGATTGACTCCCATGCAATTGAAAAATGGTTCAAAGATAATCCTCAAAGCTTTTGCATGACATGACAAAACAAAGTAAATTCCTGAATCAAAAAGTCAAGGATTCAATCTATCCTTGCATCAACTACAGATAAGACTAATCTCATGAACCAACTTACTTCTATGTTGCAAATTCTACAACAACAAGAGCAACATCCTCCAGTTGCTTCTTCATCAACTTCAGTCCAAGAAGAAGAAGAGAAGAAGATTTTGTAATGGATTTAAATGATGATTAATTGCTTTTGTCCAAACAAGTACTATAATATCACAAGTGTCAATATCATTGTGGTGTTGGTAGTACTATACAAATAGTGTCAACCGGAACTGTTCAAACAGTACAAGTCACTAATATATCTATACAGTTAGAACACTATTCAAATAGTGCCTCTTTTGCCTATTTAAGCGAACCAGTTTTCATTTTTGAGGCAGGTTCAATTAGGTTCAGGATAAGCTTAGAGAGAAAGAAAATTGCAAGAACACTTTGCCCCCTCCTTCTGCTTCTCCCAGTCGAGAGCTTTCTCCGTCCTTCCCCTCTCTTCTTTGTAAGTTTTATGATTACAATAAATTTATCTTTTATCTTTCATTATTAAACTATCATATCCTTTCCCTCCTCTGGTAAAAACTAATTTGGAAGATTCTATGAATTAGAATCGACTAGATTGGTTGGTACAATCACCTTATCAGCCTAATTCATACACCTTTCGATGTTACTACAGAGCATCCCCTCTCATGCATCATGTTTTAATTATGTAAAAGAAGTTAATCTTCTCCTCTACTTCGCTCTCTTCTCCCTCTTTATTTTCCATCACCTTCATGCCTTCTCCCCCATCTTGACAATAAGTAACTTATTCCCACCAAACACCCAAATACCATAAGCTACTTTTTTTTTTTCCAGCCAATGCCACCTACCGCCCAGGAACGCTCACTGCAAACAGGCTCTTAGGGTAATAAAAATGACTTATTGAGGGTAGAATAAGGGCCCGTTTGGTTGTGAATTATCATAAGTGACTTATTTTTATAAGTAGCTTATGATAAGGAACTTATAAAAATAAGTAACTTATGAAAAGTCAATTGTGTTTGGATTGGGAGTGGGAAAGTGATTTATTAGAAGTAGAATAATTTACTTGTGTTTAGATTAGGAGTAAAAAAGTGACTTATTAGAGATAGAAAAAGTGATTTATAAAAATAAGCCACTTTTTCCAACTTATGGAAATAAGTTACTTATTGAAATATGTAACTTATTTCCATAAGCTCTTACCAAACACCCAAATGCCAAAAGCTACTTCTTCTTCTTTTTTTTTTTCAGCCAACGCCCACCCCAAATAGACTCCAAGTTATTTGTATTTGGATTAAGGGTAAAAAACATGACTTATTAGAGTTTGAAGAAGTGACTTATTTTCATAAGTCACTTTTCCCAACTTATTTTAGAGCCTGTTTTACTGCAGGCGTTTTTATAGTGTTTTTGAGCTTTTATTGCAAATTATAAGTAACTTATTCATTTTGGGTGTTTGGATGGATATAAATGAAAAAGTAACTTATTAAAATAAGTTACTTATTTTCATAAGTTAAAAAAAGTGACTTGTGAAAATAAATCACTTTTTCAATCTCTAATAAGTCACTTTTTTTTTTACTCTCAATCCAAACATAAGTAACTTATTATACTTTCAATAAGTCATTTTTTGTACCATAATCCAAATACAATTGACTTCTCATAAGTTACTTATTTTTATAAGTTATTTATCTTAATCTACCTATTATATTAACAATGTGTTTGGTATTCCAGTTTTCCCCCCTAACGTCTGATAAGCAGCCCAAAATGTCCAATTTTGATCAAAAATAAAAAGTGTGTTTGTTATTTCAATGGGCAAATCGTCTTAAAATTGCAAAACGTCCGATAATATATAAGCACATACTTCTTGCTTATTCTATGGGATAGATTGACAGTGGCCAGTGCAGTAATTTTTTTAATTTGCTGGTATAATTTATTTTATCCGGTCATAATTATAAGATCCAGTTGATTTTTTTAGAGAATACTAAGAAAACTAATTATATTATTTTAAATCCTTAAAATTTATCATTTTTCTCATGAACTATTTTGTTTGACTTATGAACTAATATACTCATTTCGGTCCTAATTATAAGGGTCGGTTGACTTTTTTGAAGAATCTTAAGAAAGCTAATTACATTATTTTAATTCGTTAAAATTTATCATAATATATTTACATGAAATAAGACTCCCTCCAATCCTAATTATAAGACCCAATTGGTTTTTTTTAGAGAGATTAAGGAAGCAAAAAAAGTCAACTAAGTCTTATATATATATATATATGTATAGTATATTCACTAATATTCATGTCCCTTTTAGTCATTTACCACAATAAGTTACTTTTTAACATATCAATCAAACACATTTTACTTTTATATAAGTCACTTATACGACAATCAATCAAATATATATAATTTGACTTATATCTAATCTGACTTATCCATAAATCCAATTACAAATAAGTCACTTATTCTACCGTTATTCCAAACACACCCTAAGTCACTTTTGATAAGTCACAGTCAAACATGCCCTTAATAAGTCACTTATTTTTATAGGCTCTTATCAAGCATAAGGTGACTTATGGGTTTTTTTCCCCCATAAGCCACAACTCCAAAACGCCCTCACCAAACAAGCCCTAAAACTCAAGCCCACGTACCAAACATGGCTTGGAAGGGTATTGATCAATGGACAACCTGCAACAAAGGCATTTGAGATTATTGTGAAATTTTTCATCAATACATTTTTTCTTGGGGACTGTTTGGATAGAGATAAAAGTGAGGATAAATTAGGAGAAAATAAATACTATTGATCAATGGACAACCTGCAACAAAATCATTTGAGATTATTGTGAAATTTTTCATCAATACATTTTCTCTTGGGGACTGTTTGGATAGGGATAAAAGTGAAAAGAAATTGGGAGAAAATAAATACTAGGTTTAAAAACTTCCATAAATGATAAATTTTTTTTACTATTTTTAGAAGTTTTTCTCCCCTAATTTCTCTTTATCCAAATATGAGGTTAAATAAAATTCATAAAATTATAATATAATGTTCTATTGTGAGAGTTTTTAAGTGATTAATTTCTTTTAAATTGTATGGTGTTTATATATATTGTATTGCATTTTGAATACCACAAATATATTTTTTTTATTTAATATTATTAACTTGTTATTATCAATTATTATATTGTGCCTTATATAATAAATATTAATAGTAAAAACAATTTTAAAAAATAATGCATATTAGAGGAATTGTTAAAAATAAATATTAATAGTAAAAAAGTTTAAAAAAAATAATAAATGTAAATTTATAATATAATAATAAAAATAGAGCAAATGAATTACTCCCTCCAGTCTTAAATATAAGACCCATTTTTGTTATGTGTCAATAAATTGTACTCCCTTCGGTCCTATTTATAAGACCCAGTTGACTTTTTTGGAGAATTCTAGAAAAATTCAAAGAAAGCTAATTACATTACTTAATCATATCATATATCATATTTAATTATATTATATATTAGTTTATAAGTCAAACAATATAATTTAAAGAAAAATGATAAATTTTAATATTTTAAAATAATGTAATTAGCTTTCTTAATATTTTTTAAAAAAGTCAACTGGGTCTTATAAATAGGATCAGAGGTAATACAATTTATTGATACATGACCATTATGTATGACGGTGATGTGCGCTGAGCTGAGCGTATAAACACCTTCATATATGTGACTATGATCTCATATATGGTCAATGATACTTGTCATATGTTGACAAAAAAATTATAGTCATATATGCGTGATTTTGGCGTATTGTTAAAATTTAGATTAATTTTATATATTATAGCCTATAATTTATAATGGCTTAGGCACATGTTGGTTACACCGTCAATTAAACCTAACTCGTGAGACTTTAGGACAAAGCATGCTCAAATGATTAAAATTATGATAATGCTGTATTCAAAAAGCTACTTTTAAATTTTGGACAAAAAACGCCTCAAGAAGAAAGAAGAAGAAACAAGTGGTTGTCAAAAAAAGAAGAATGCAGAATTATATTAGCACGCAAGAATATTAATGATAAATTTGTATTGAGGTCCTAAATAAGGGACTTTATGTCAAAGAGATCTCGTATAAGAAATTTATTACTGTCAAGTCCTGAGATTGTTAATATAGCCCTTAGGGTTGTTAATAACAACTCTAAATGCGCCATTAACAATCCCATTAACAACTTCGGGGTTGTTAATTGAGACTTGACAATAATAAATTTATTAACTTAGGACTTGAGAATAATTTTTTTTTTACGGGACCTATTTAATTTATATTTCTTTATTTGGGACATAAGTGTAATTTTCTTAATATTAATTTTAGCACAGAGGAAAAGACTCTGACAACTTCAAACAGAAGTGATGATGTTGAATTTTGATACATTTCTCAAATTATTAATACCTTTCTTTATCTGAATTAATGCCGATTATTTTAGTTCAAAAGTTAAGGGACTTATATATATTATTCAACATCGAGTAGTAACCATGTGAACTAATTCCTAATAAAAGAGTCAAATGACCTCTTTATGTTGGCAAAAAAATGATCTTTACAATTTTTATGAAATTAATTATAAAATATTTGGCCATAATGTCTTTTTACCTGATTGGCCGTAATGTTTGATACATTAAAAAAGAGTCAAATGACTTCTTTACAATTTTTGTGAAATTTATTATAAAATATTTGGCAATAATGTTTCGGTCACGTTATTGGAAAAGGGTTGATGTTAGTGTCTAAGATCTACACTTCCTTTTTACTTTAATGACACAAAATTTTAAAAGGAACCTTCTAGATTGAATAATTACCAGTAGAGAGGGAAAAAAAGAGATTTGCGATGTATTATTTATAAAATAAAATAAGTTATTTAACTTTAAAAAAAAAAAGATTTGCGCTGTAATTTTAAGTTTACAGTATAAAATTAAAAGAAAAGCAAATAAATATCTCATAAATATTAAAAATTTTGAAAGATGAGTCAAATTCGGTATAATAAATGGAGGGGCAAAAAATTAATTAGTTTTAATAATTATATTTTGAGTTTTAGTTATTTTATTTTAGTTATTATCTGCTCATTTTTAGTAATTCTCTGTTAAATTTTAGTTAGAGACCATCATTTATCATTTACTAAATTTGAGTCATCTTTTAAAGTTTTTAATGTTTAGAAGATATGTATTTGTCTTTTTCCCTACTTTACATTGCTTTAATAACAGGAAAAATTCAGGTACCTCTTTAGTAAATAATTTTCCACATGAAATTTGTTTTTTGCCAGAATTTCTCCATATCAAATTGAACAATACCAATATCGAAGTTTTCCACCATTTTTTTAAATTCATTGAGTTGGCTTAATGAATCTAAGTATAATTATTAATGGGGAAAAAATTATACCAATTTCTTTAATATATTAGGTTAAAGTTATCCAATCAAATCTGACTATATGTCTTCTTTATTTTATGTGAATTTATAATTTAATGTTAATATTTAAAAATAAAGTAAATAATTGGAAAACTTTACATGAATATAAAAAAGGGAAAATTTCAAAAAAAGACAAGTGAAATAGGAAAAAGACAATTCAGTACAGTGAAATCTGAAAATCTCAAATCAGTCTATTTTGTACTTTTTTGGGTAATTACAAAAATACCACTGAATTTTTCATAATACCAGTTTCATAATTCACAACACAGGTATCCAAATTATTAACACAGGTACTACATATTTACACTGTGAGTTGTAAATATGTAATACCTGGTGTTGTGAATTACGAAACTCATATTGTGAATTACGAAACTGGTGTTATAAAAAATTCAGTGGTATTTTCGTAATTACTCAAAAAAGTACAAAACAAATTGATTTGAGATTTTCAGATTTCGCTGTACTAAATTGTCTTTTCCCTATTTCCAATGTCTTTTTTTAGAATTCTCTCTATAAAAAATTTGAACTAATTATTTTTTTAATATATTTATTATACATTATTACATTCATTGTATCAAGACCCAAATTATTGATATATATAAACAGAGGCAGACATTATTATTCATTTTCATGGAATCTGGCACAAATAATGTCAATTTGCATTCAAACCGATTTTACCGCTACACAAAGCATTCGTGTTGTTTGATCTTTTTTTCAGACTAAGTGTCTCTGTCTCTGACATGGATTTTCTAACGCTTAGTTTCTGACTTTTGAAGAACGTGCATTTATTTGGGGTGGAAGAAGTTGTAGCCAGTATCAGCAATCCTATCGATCGCCATTTAAGCATTTTCAGACAATGGCTGGGTTCTCTTGGCCATCTGAAGCTGAGGTATTCGTGATCTGCAGCGAACATCAATCCTAATACTTTGAGATTTCTTTTCTTGTTATCTCCGTCAATCTTAGGCGTGTCACGGGTTCTTTGTGTTTTGTTATTATTGCGGACGACCTGATGTGATTCTATTTGATATTGATTTTCCGTCGATCCTATGTTGTCTGAAAAGCGAGAATTTACATTGATGTAGTGTTAGATGAGCAATGACTGAATTATATAGTGTTTCTAAAATGTATCAGAATGAAATTAGTTTAACAATGAGCTAGAGGTGAATCGTATTCAATATGATTTCAGGGATCAGTTTTAGCAGTCCGATGGGAATGCTCTATTAAGTTCTCTCTTGATCGTAGAGCAGTGTTCTTTTCGAAGTGAATTCAGCGTTAATGTAGTTCTTTAAACTAGTCGGAACAAAACAAGGAATAGAATGTTGTAATTGTAAACGGAGGAAGAAATTGATCTTAAAACTTGGGGGTAAAAAATTGAGGTCCTGAAATGGAAAGTCAAAGGAAGCATTTCTTAATAATAGAGTAGCAGTCTTTTTACCTTGTTTTATACTTTGTTAGACCATCACTGATTCATCCTTGTGTAATTTACAGTTAACTGAAATAAGAAAGATAGTTTCAGAAATGGCTGGGATAGATCAAGAGAAAGTTCGAGCAGTGGTATCTCCTTATCGAATTTGCCCTTTGGGAGCACACATTGATCATCAGGTACTACAATATACTTCTCAGTTATGTTAGTAAAAATGAAACTCAATGATTGATAGGCAACTTCTGATGTATAAATGCACTATAGCGCTTACTAGAGATATTACACTTGTTGAATCTCTAGGCGATCTTTCTTCTTGCGACACAAAGGTAAGCAAAAGCTTGAGAAAATAGTAACTACCAAACTTAATATGTGACAAAATTCTCTTACACTTTCCTTTGATATTGGCAGGGGGGGACTGTTTCAGCTATGACAATCAACAAGGGAATACTTCTGGGGTTTACACCTTCTGGCAGTAGCGAGGTAAATTTTGAAACTGTTCTCACCTAACAAGCTTACAAAGCTTAAGGGAGCATTTGGGAATCTCCTCCATTCATTTGAGTGACTTGGATACGTTAAATTAATAGTAGACAGAATGAAAATGAGATTAAGGGAAGATTAACCCATTTTTGGCATCTAAAGTGCAAAGTGAGAAGACACAGGAAGAGAACGCCTTTGTAGAAACCGTTGTCTGTGTGTGATGAGTGGTGGCTCATAACACATAAAAGTAAATTTTATATATTCACATAATCAGACTGTTGTTCTTGGCCTTGTCAAAACGTGAAATGTTAATTTTTTGAACTTTATTCCGTATGTGAAAAACTTGTTCTATTGACAAAGTTTGCACACGTCAATGAATGATATCTTAAAACGTTGAATTTAGAAATTAATGAGAAACAGAGAATGTACAATTGTAATTCTCTCCGTGATGTGCATCAATTGAATTTTTCTTACTGCAGGAATAGCTGTAAGGTTGTGACACTCTCTTATGCTGCTTTGGATCATCCTATTCATTGGGTTGATCCCAGTTAGCTTTCCATTAATAATCAGATAAACTCGGTCATAGTGCATATGAGTATGAGCTGAGTTTTAGGAACTGTTAAAAAAATGCTCACTATAAGTTTCCTGGATTTTCATCGTTAGTTTCAGAACATGAAAAAGCTGATTTAGACCTAGTTTTATAGAAGTAAGCTACGACCAAAAAAGAAATCAAATGTGATATATTTATAGCAGAGAACTCAATGTCAATAAAGAAGGATATTCAAGAGGACAGATATGACAACATGACAATCTAAAGTTTCTAGATGTCAATTAATCATTCAATTTGTGCCTTATTTGTAGCTTCTTAATATATCCATACTCCATAGAATGCTGTAGTCCCCTGGTTTTTATATCTTGATGAGTTATACATTCTACTATTTTTTTTCTATTTATTTGCAGTTTCTGTGACCTTTCAATTTGTATTGCTTATAGTTTCAGATGATATCTTCATCTTACTTGGCATTCTTTTTATTTATTCTCCTCACTGCTCTTTTCTTTTGGAATCTTTCTGTACTTTTAAAGCTGTACGCCTGTATCAGTATTGTTTTGTTTTGTCTTTATATTATAGACAAAAGGATTGGGTCATTGAAAATTGTTTATTGGAATTTTTAAGATATAGGCTATGTTAATGGAAATGTAGATATTCGTATTACTAACTATTTTTATCTATTTGATGAACAATCCCTATGGTTTTCTTGTAGGTTGTAATTCGATCAAGACAGTTTCAAGGAGAAGTTAGGTTCAGGTGTGTCGTTCTTTTTCATTAGGTTTATATCTTACATATGTTGTTTATAGGCATCATATCTTTCTTATTCTAATTTTCTTGCCATTCTATTCTCTCTCCAATGTTCATATTACCACTATACAATTTGTGCATTTTTGGTTTTTAAATTGATTGATTTATGCTAGAGTTGATGACGTTCAGCATTCAAGACAATCTGTTCAGAACAATAATGTGAAAGGGACAAAGGTTTACTCTCAGCAAGAAGAATGTGAATGGGGGCGTTATGTTAGAGGAACTGTATATGCACTACAAAGCAGGGGAAACAATCTTTCCCAGGTTAGAAAAGATGTTATGGTGATCTACAATGTAGTTCATAATTTAAGTATGCCACTTTAGTACGAGTTTGTGTACACTTGCCTTAGATATCAAAATCATCGCACGACTTGTATTTGGAGCATAACGGCTCTGCAATTTAAGTTCTTGTAAATTGTAAAATGTTTATCTTAAAATATTTAGTAATTTTTGGTGTAATTTTGCACTTAAAGTATTTTCTCAAAGTGTGAAAATACCTCAAAAGTAAAATTGCATTCAAAATTATTTTAGGGTGCTAAGTGATAATTGCACCTTAACCCATTTAAGTTTACTTTTTTTTTTGCTTACGCAAGGTATCCCCCAGCCCGATAGGCTAAGGACTAATCCTTCGCTCATTGTGGGTTCCTCTATGGGAAGGACAGCTCCTCCCTTCTAAAAGCAATATTTACAACTACATTGCTAGTATTTTAATTAAATTACCCGTTTGTCCCTCATTTAATTTATAATATAACAAATACCCAATATAATTTATTCAATCTTATATACAAATATATTGTGGAAAAATAATCAAAAGATGTTGATCAAATGAGCATTGTTCCAAATACCTGACGTATTTTAAAGTATTTTTTGATGCATTAAGTATTTTAAAGTATTTTTTTAAGACATTTAGTTATAGAAAGTACCTTTTCATAAAATTTTGCACTTAACAGTTTAAATTATTTAATGTATTGGATAATCTAAAAATACACTTTATAGTGTTGGATGTCTCAATAAAATAGTTTAAAGAAATAGATACACCTGAAAAGAATACTTTAGAATAACACTAACTACTTTTTTTTTTTCTGGATGGAAACTACACTAAATACTTGAAAAGCAATAAATACATTAGAAAAAATATGTTAGAATGTTGGATCCACCTTAACTTTTTATAAATCTCTACATTGTTACAGATTTCGTATTTTTATGACATTCTACTTTTTAAAATGTTTTGATCTTTACCGTCATCGTTATTTCCTGTTGTTAGGTCAAACTTTTTCTATTACTGTACATGTGTAATGTGTGTGTGGGTATGTATAAGGAAATTAAATGTTAAAATAATAAATAAATGTTGTCATTTTGGGAGTTCTTGTAATTAAGTTGTAACTCTAATGTAATGTAATTTAGTGCCTCGTCTAAATACTTTCAGAGGTGACCGAACATGATCCGGGTGATAGAAGGATCATGTCTTCTTTCATACAAGATACTGTTACAAATCACTATCCTTACATGGGTGATCAGACATTCCCTCTTCAGACCATATCAGCACAACCTTCATTCGCTTCTTACCGGAGACGTAACTGAATTTCTACCCTTATAAAATATAACTAGTAAATGGATCATTACTTCTTTAATAAAAATAATACTACTTCTTGAAAAACACGGGGTCGGAGAGTAGTGCCTTACTTGATGAAAAGCGATCATGGCTATTCTTGTCGTCCACAACTTACCACGTGGCGTTTAAACTTCAAATTATACAATGGGATCCTACGATCATGTGCCTTCAAGTATTAGCACAGTTATTACAATTTAAAGCAGCAAGCTAAGTAACAAAAAATCTAAGGCTAATTTTGAGTTTGGTTTTCATCTCAAATGTCAAATTAGCAAGTAAAATTTCAAGCTGCACGAGCACATTCGAAATAAAAAAAAAGGGTTTTAATGGCTTCTAATTGTCCTTTTTATTACATGAATATTAGCTATTTATCATTTAATATATATAAATATATATATTTGCATAACTGCATGAAAAAAAAAAGTACTGGCTTCCATAAATTTAAGCATTTGGACATGTTTCATTGTTTAGGAGTTAGGGATAATAGGACAAAAAGTACTAGTCATCTAACAAAAAAGAAAAAAAGAAAAAGAACCGGTCCATTACATAATTGACGAGAAAATCCAAATTTAAGAAATCGATTGAGTTAATGGACATGCATGATGAGGCCAGATTACTTGTATAGATAGATAACTCGATGAATTATTCGTTTAATTTTTGCACGTTATATGTGGTTGCGTTTGCTTACGCATCTTTAAATTAATTCATGCCTTTTTAAGTGTTTCATTTTTTTACCCTCAAAGTCTGCATTAAGTAATTAACTTCTAGTAACACCGATCGCTTTTTTATTTTATACTAGTACTTTGGAATTGAATATTAAATATGTATTAAAATATCAAATAGTTTATTGAGAAAATGACACTTAATTACCTTATGAATTTACAAAACTCAAAAATGTTTATTAACATTTTAAAAAGACAATAAGGTACTATAACTAAACTGAATTTTTTAAATTTGCTGATGTGAACATTGATCAGCACAAACTAGCGACTCATATTATTATTATTATTGCAAATTTTATTACTCAATTCACGAAAATCCCCTATCTCCTCTGTCACAGGCAGATTCTCCTCTTTCCTCTGTCACTATGCGTCAGTCAGTGTTAGATAAACAATACTGTCAGAGGGGAGAGAGAAACAGTGATAAAAAAAAAGTAGCGAATTCTATTACGAGACTTGCAAATTCCACTACCCATTTTGCGAAATTCTGCTATTGTTCATATCAACAAATTTAAAAAATCTAATTTAGTCATGGTACTTTAATGTCTTTTTAAAATATTAATAGATTTTTTTAAATTTTATAAATTGAGAAGGTATTTAATTAACACTTTCCCTAGTTTCTTCTTAAGTTCACCTAGAAATTTGCTGAGAGCCTAGAGATGTATGACAATTTTTATTAAATAATTTACAGATAATTTTAAATACTCCTTTTAGTCCTAATTATAGAGGTCTTTTATAAAATTATAAAAAAATTTTAAAAAAGTTAATTAAATGCTCTCTCTAGTTTTAATCAGTTTTCTTAAGATTTTTTTAATATTCTCTAAAAAAATTATTTGAATTATATAAATAGAAATAAAAAAATATTTAAATATTTTAAAGTAATGTATGTAATTTTTTTAAAATTTTTTTAAATGTTGTACTGAGAGGAGTACTTTTATCTCTATTGTAATTGTAACGTTCTCTTTCAAGAAAAACCTTCTTGGCAATATTTCGAACTGGTGACCGAAGCAACTGGTTATCACTATGAGAGAGAAAATGTTTATATATTCCATCCCCTCCCTCATAAAATGGGTTGAAGTGTTCCTTCAAACGTCCCATCTCCTTCTCTCTCTTTCTGTCGATGGAATCCGATAGTCGGCGAAGCTTTCGCTCCCGACTCTGAACTCATCGCCGAGGAAATTACAAATGCAATTTCTCTTGGCTCAAGTCCAGTTGCTTCCTTCTTTTACCTCCGCCTTTGAGCTAAATCTTCTACCTCCTTCTTTCACCGTCGTCGGGAACCTTCTCCGGCGAGTTGGAGAGAGTGAAGCAGCTTCCGATTCTGCTTCATTTTGCTCTTTTTATGTTGTGTAGTGTAATCCTTAGTTCTCCGAAGCTCCTTCATCCCTCAAATCTACTTCCGTTCTCACTATTTTTTTCAGAATCCCTCGTCTGTAGCCGTTTTGCTTACATTACCTGCGACTAATTGTTTCCGGTCAGATCGATTTTCGCCGTCGAATTTATCGATAGAAAGAGTATCATTCTTAGCGTTGCTCCAAAATAGTTTACTGTCGTAGTTAATAATATAGTACTGAAAATAAACAGAGTTTAGTCGAAGTTTGACAACCATGTTAGATCTTAATCTTAACGCGGATTCGACCGATTTGAGTCAGAACCATGACTCGGCCATGTTCTTTGACAAATTTCCTGAAGCCTCGTCGAATCAAATGGCGGAATCGGGGACCTCTAATTCATCTGTTGTCAATGCCGACGGTTCCAGTACTGGAGGAGGCGATGATGAATCTTGCTCCACACGCGCTGGCGACGTAGTCACCTTCAATTTTGATATCCTTAAGGTGGACGGTAGTAACGACGTCGCAACAAGGGAGTTGTTTCCGGTCAGTGGAGCAAAAGGATTGGATAGCGACTCCGGGAATTGGCAAGGGCAATCTTCATCGCTCTTTCCATCACATAAGAGCTGGATGGATGTCTCATTCAATAGTCATGGATGTCTCAGCACAGAGGCAAAGATGATTCAACTTCAGCAACAGCCTCAGCCGCAGGTGAAGAAGAGCAGGAGAGGTCCAAGGTCTCGGAGCTCCCAGTACAGAGGAGTAACCTTCTATAGGAGGACTGGAAGATGGGAATCACATATCTGGTTGGTAGTTTCAGATGAATTTAGCATTTCGTATTAATTTCTAGCACGCCCTCTCTACATGTTGGCGTTTCCACCCTTTTCCGTTATTGTATTTTGTGTTTTTGTTGAGGCCTTTTAGTCACGCCGTTGCTTGCCTATGTTGAATCTTGTTGAATCTGATGATTTCGTTAATTTAACCAATCCGATTTTCCTCTTACCATGCGATCATCTATACTATTTTTGGAAGGAAATTAAATAACGTCGAGTTTGTAATTTGGCAACACTTGCTTGAATTACCACTGATTTGTTCTTTTCCTGTGGTTAATTAATTTAGGGACTGTGGGAAACAAGTCTATTTAGGTATGAATTTAGTGTTGTGAATTCCATTAATATTTAAATTATTTTCTACGTTTTACTATATTTGGCAATTTTTGACGAGATTGCTGTTGTAACGTGTAGGTGGTTTTGACACTGCACATGCCGCTGCTAGGTAAACTTTTGCACATGTATATTTTTCATGGGAATATGTTCACTGTCCGCCTCATTTGACTGGGAATTTTCATCTGTAGAGCCTACGATCGAGCTGCTATTAAATTCAGGGGAGTTGAAGCTGATATCAATTTCAATCTCAGTGATTATGAGGAGGATCTTAAACAGGTTTGGAACCGCACAAGAACTTATTAATTTAGGGGTCTCGTATTAATACTTTTAACCATTTATTGAATAATGTACAGATGAAGAACCTCACCAAGGAGGAGTTTGTTCATAACCTTCGTCGCCAGAGTACTGGTTTCTCTAGGGGCAGCTCAAAGTACCGGGGGGTAACACTGCACAAATGTGGACGCTGGGAAGCTCGGATGGGACAATTTCTTGGCAAAAAGTGAGGACCTATTTCGTAGAAACTGAAGTTATTTTAGGATTAGTTGTTATAATTCACGCATCAAATGGTTTGCAATGAAAATTGTTTTCCAATGAGTTCAGATGGGTTATTTTTGGTCTTCTCTTTTCTAGCTTATCCTTTTGTTTGGAGAAACATGTCTCACTAACCTGCATATTTCCAAGAAACGATTGGCAAAGGTGTTTTTATTATGGAGATTTAATGCTTTCATGCAGGTATATATACCTTGGGCTGTTCGACAGCGAAGTAGAAGCTGCAAGGTCCTAATGATACATGAATTACATTCTACCTGCACTGAATTTAATTATGCTAAAGCATATTAAGCTCATGAGGCATTCATCCAACACCTATTTCCTCCTTTTATTTTGTTGAAATCAGGGCTTACGATAAAGCAGCCATTAAGTGCAATGGAAGGGAGGCAGTAACTAACTTTGAGCCAAGTACTTATGAGGGGGAGTTGAACACTGAAGTAATCAATGAAGGTAGTTTTTCTTATAATATTTGATCCCCTTTATATATGGTTAATTTCTAACTGATTTCCCGGCTAAGAAAGCAATATTCTGGGGGAATTGTTTTGGGCTCAGGTGTCAGTCACAATCTTGACCTTAATTTAGGCATAGCAAGCTCAGGCAAAGGTCATCATGAAGGCAGGGGCAATCCTGAGCTCCGGTCTTTTCCTTACAACATGCATGCCAGAACAAGTTCAAGGGTATTTTGAACTTTACTTTGAGATGGTATTTTGAAATGTTAGTCTGAAAGAAGAGTTGTTTTGGGATCTGTAAGATCCCATTTCGCTAACTATAATTCCCCCTCCCTCATATTTGCAGATAGAGACCAACACCAACTCAGTTATTGGCGATCAAGCTATGAAAAAGCTTGTTGTAAATGGAGATCGCCCTTCTGTATGGAGTGGCGTATATCCAAATTTCTTTCCCAGTGAGGTGAGTATCCCTGTTTGGTATTCAGTTTCGCAACTGGGCCTGCTTGCTTATTTCTTGACCACGTGCTTCTTCCAAAAACTTGTGTCACAATTTTTGCGAGTGTCTTGGTTTGAATAAGGAAACTTGGCTGACCTTTTAATTTCATAGCAAACATATAGCAAGGTGACTTTTATGTTCCGGAAATCCTATCTTTCAGTGTTATGCATGTTATCTTCTTATCTGAGTAGTTAAGGCCATACCGTCTCCATTATGTTATATCTACATATCGTTCAATTCTTTGACAAAACTTTTTAGAATTTGTGTGAAAAACTTGGGGGGGGGGGGGGCGGGGGGTCCGGTCCTAAGCATGTTCCGATAGTCTACAAATTATTAGATCT
>JBAGKO010000013.1:7159229-7174252 GCA_037177275.1 Acacia concinna
TATATTTTTGGACGTGAGTGGGTGAAAAAAAAAAATAAAAGAGAAAATGGTTGCATAATACAAATGTATAACAGAAATGTGTTGTGATATGAGTAAGTGAAAGAAAAAATAAATAAGAATGATTTTTTTTTTACAGAGTGACCTATTTTATCTAACTATGGGTTGGGGTGGACTGGCCATACAATACGAGCTAGCTTAAATTACTAGTTACATGTATGCATGAAAATTTGTGCTCATGTTTTTAGGATGGGAGGCACCTATGAATTTAGTAACAATACTTCAAAAAAATAAGTTATTTTTTATTAAAAAAATATTTTTAATAACTGAAAAAGACAGAAAAATACCCTCAAAATTGGTAAAAGACAAATAATTATGTTAAATTTCGAAAACTCCAAACAGATTGATTTGGAATTATAGAATGTTCCATAATTTGAGGAATTACCAAACTACCCTTAACTATTTTTTTAACAATTTTAGTATTTATATTAATAACTCAAGAATCTATATTATATTTATGACTTTTGCTTCAGAAATCTAAAAAGTCTATATTCTATTTTTGAATTTCTCAAATAAGAGTAGTTAATGTAGATATTTGAATTGTTAATAGAGCTACTAAAGTCATTAATGTAGTTGATTGGAGCTCTTGGGATGACCAACATAGTTGATCACCGGCGCTAGAACTCCGATTGTCGCCAAGAGGGTTGAGGATTTATTTATTTAAAAAAAAGGTAGCTCAATAATTTTCCAAACTGTGCAACATTTTATAATTTTAAATCAGTGCTTCTAAAATTGCTGAAATTCAAAATATTTATTCATCTTTTACAAATTTTAAGAGTATTTTCCTGTTTTTTCCCTTTCAACAATCTCACCAAAATAAATAAAAAGCAATTAGCTAATCAAATATATTTTAAATTGAAATTGTTTTTAAAAAACCCCACATTAATGTATTGATTATATAGATTAAAAATAGTTCATTCCTCTCTATGCAGTTGGCAAAAAAATTGCTCTCAGAGCCATTAATGGGATGGATAAAACATTTTTAAAAGAAATTTTTAATATAATATTTGGCCCCTTAACAAATTTACTTTTGTTTTAATTTTAATCCCATAAGTTTTAAACTAGAGATTTTAGTCGATTAATTTTTTTTTGGTTTAAAATATTGACCCCTACAATTAAATAAAAATTTAAACCATTTGTACCTTGAAAAACCAAAAACTATGTTAACAAAACTTATGCAATTAGCATATGCTAAAATCATGAACAACATTACTGTTATATAATTTATTTTATTACAGATCTGATCTGAAATAGTGGGAGATCCTTGACCCAAAAAAAAAAAAAAAGGTGGGAGAACAGCCTTACGGTTGACTAAAAGCTTAAACTCCAGGCTCTCCCAAGTCCTATCAAACTGACACTACTGTACCTCCTTTCTCACGCTATTATTATTATATTAATTTTTATTTTCCTGGAAGTAATCATCATTCAAATGCATTTTAGGTTCATTTTTCCACTTAATTAATTAGGCTTAGATTTAATTTTATACTATTAAATTTAATATAATCATTGGAGCTTTGGGGTGTACCTTGATTTCAAGACAACATTCTAAGAAAGCAAAATAGATTTCTTTAAAAATCAACTGATCATCGCTAACCTCCCAGCACTTTAGTTAGTGCACACACATGCGTAAAATTTTATATAACCCCGTTTGAATTTTATGTCATTGCCAAATGATCTTGTAGGCTGTAGCCTTGCTATGTCACACGTTGGATATAGATACTGTTCATAACATCATGCTATTAATGCCTGCTCTTCTAATTATCTTTTTAAAAAAATTAGGCCTTGTTTAATAGCCTCTCAAACGTTTATAAAGTATAGCTTTGCCCATCCCCAAAAAACAATATATATTTAGATATAATCCCCTACAATTAATTTCATTCACTACTTACCAAAAACAGCAGCTTAAAGTTTAGAGAGATTAACCATAATAACCACATACTTGAAGGTTAAAGCAAGTTTATTATTAAATTTTAAAGGTTGATAGAGTTTTTATAGATAACCCAAGATTAAAAGAAGTTTTATAGCATAAGGAGAGAGAGAAGAGAGAGGGGGAAAGCATATAATATAGATGTTGTTTAAGTAAATTCACAGAAAGCAGCAAGGGAAGTTTAAGCAGATAGCAAGCTAGATCTAATACAACAATCAGTAATCACAATAATAACAAATTAAACAAAGCATTATGTTGTGGTGGTGAGAAAGGGAAGGAACAAGAATTATCATATATATATATATTTATATATATAAAGTAAAAGAGAAAACGATGCATATTAAAAGATTATAGAGAAAGGGAAGGAACAAGATGACTTACAAGTTAAAGACTTGAGAGCTGGAGCATGCAAATCAAGCACCTCCCCTCAGTAATAATATAAGCAGCAAAGAGAATGAGATCCCAGTTCGATGCTGATATATGAAACTGTTTAAAAAACGAAGAATCGGAGAGAGAGGGAGGGAGGGAGGGAGAGAGAGGGTTGTTTACGATGGGGTACTGGTGGGGGTGTGTGTGGGTGTGTCTTGGGGAAATTATAGGACTGTGAGGCTGAGATAGTGAGACTAATTCGGTCAGAGATTGTCGAGAAAATATGGTGGAGGAGACGGTACAATTTTGGTGTTGTCCGGCGGTGGTTGTATTTTTAGATATTGTCAGAATATAAAAATATAAGTGTGATTATTTTTCAATAGCGTTCAACAGTAAATATTTTTTTTAGGTATAAAAATAGACACGTGGTTATAAAATATGAGTAAAAATACACATGTGGTTATAAAATAGGAGTAAAAGTCATATTTACTATTAAAGTTAAAATGTTGACCGTTAAATATAAGTTTTTTTATTAATACTGATGACTTGAATGAGAATTTGACTTTGATTTATAATTTTGGAGGCTAAAAATTCCCAAATGGTGATAGGTTTGGTGAAAAATTTAAAAACACTTTAAGCTAAAAGTTGGAAATAAGGAAGTAAAATTAGAGGCTATTAGTAGGTGGAAAATTCAAAGGCGCTTTGAGCAGAAAGTTGGGAAAGAAGAAGCAAAAATGTGAGCAATTAGTGGAATGGACAATCACTATTTTAACATTTCTAGCCTCCAAAATTTAAATCAAAGCCAAGTTAACATCCAAGTCATCAGTATTAGTCAAAAAAATTATATTTAACTATCAACATTTTGACTTTAACAACAAATGTAACTTTTGTTCCTATTTTATAGTCACATATGTATTTTTGCTCTAATTTTATAACCATATGTGTACTTTTACACTCTAAAAAAGCATTTACCATTGAGCGCTCCTGTAGAATAATCACATGTATATTTTTACATATGGACTCTTTTAGATATAGTCAATGTCATTGAACCGACTAGAACTAGTCACTAAATTGGTTGAGGTAGTGTGTTAAAGATCAATAAGTTAAATTAGAGCTAATATAGGATCAAACTAATGAGGAAGTAAATTTGGCTAAAATTGAGTAGTGGTTAATTACAATATTCAAGTTCTCAATTGTAATATCTCATATTTTAATATTGAAGTTTAGGATTAAGTAAGATTTAATTATTGATGATATTGATGCATCAAGAGGTGGAATTTGATTTTTTTTTTTTTTTTGCTTTCACAAGGTATCTCCAACCCGGTACCAAGATTAAGGGTGGAAGAGCCCCTACTGCTCCACCACACGCCCCTGGTTGAAGTGGAATTTGATTTTCTGAGTCTTAAAAACACTAAAAATAATATCTGAAAATTATATTTTTAATCTTTTTGAATAGTTTTTGAATTTGAGAATTTTTTTATAATCAAATGATAATATTTTTAAGTTATTATTTTTATATTAGAAGGTAAATATCCCAAACTTTTCCATAGAGTCTTGAGTTATAGTTTTTAGGGATATGTAGAATTAGATTGATTAAATATATTTTTTACGCAAGGGTTAAATTGGCATTTTAACATTAAAGAAAACTGAAAACCGTAATTCTCCTTATAATCCATGAGCTGCCTGCAAATCTGCAATGCATCCTTGCAACTTTCAATTCTTTGCGGAAAAAGAAAATATGAAAGTTGCCAGCTGGGTGAATTGCAGATTTGCAGGCGGGCACCTGAGTTACCAAGAGAATTAGGGTTTTAAGTTTTCTTTAACTTTAAAATGATAATTTAACCCATAGGCAAAAAAATAATAATAATAATTAAAATAAAATTATTAAATTACATATGATGCCACATAGGATAGCATATGCCATACATTGGTCTTATGTGGCAATTTTTGTTAAAAAAGATAATGGTGATTATATTTAACAGCAAGGGTTAAATGGCAAATAAATAAAATATTATGGTAGTTAAATTTAAATTTTAAAATATCAAAGGGTTTCTCTGTAACTAATCTAAAATTTAAGGGAGTTTCATATAATGGGGCCATAGTATTTCACGTCCTCCTTCTACTCGAGAAGACATATTGTATAGGTTTAGCGATACTATTATGAAATATGACAATTATTCACCAAAATTTTTTGTTATTTATATTTTAATCTTAATGTAGTGTTTAGCCCTAATTCCCCAAACGATAAACTAGTTATATTCCAACATGATATAAAAACTATTTTAACACTCCAATGGTCATTATAAACACACACTTAAAGCTAATTAGGTCAATTTTACATACCTTCAATTTAATATTTAACTAACTGACCTCAGACTCTTACCTTATGTTTGGATGGAAAGAAAATTTAGAAGAAAAGAAAATTTGGAGAGAAAACTCTAAAAAATGGTATGTTTTTTTTATTATTTATAGAAATTTTGAAATTTAATATTTATTTTCTCCCCACTTTTCTCTCCCATCCAAGCACACCTTAATATATCCTAACATGATCCTTATATTCTGGGACAAAAAAACATGATCCTTACATGAAAAAAAATCAAGTCAAAACAAAATAGAGAGAAGAAGAAGTGATCCTCACAAATTACAACTGGTTGATAGAGGACAGGTGATGGAGAAGGACATGGCAAGGGAAGGGATCAATTATTTTTAATACGGACAACCACACAAAGTCATAACACAAACATTTTTAATTTAATTTATTTTATTTTTCTTATATATATATATATATACACACACACACATATCATCTTTTAATTTCTTTTCTTTTGTTAGTCAGCATCTCCCACCTCACCTCATCTTCATCAATCACCTACGCCTTTTTGATTTTTCTCTATCTCATTAAAATACTGACAGTACAACAAAAAAGATTAAAAAAAAACGTTGGTCCCAATTTCTTCTTTTCATTAAGCACATGTGTCCTATATTGCATATTTCCGAAAGAAAAAGGAAACTTTTTTTTTTGGTAACTGACTGCGGTGATCGGCAAAGTGTCTCTACAATAAGAGGTTTTTCTATTACTCCTCTGTTACGTTAAAATTACGTAGTGTTGATTGTTTTTAATATCATCCATTGATTAAATATTATATCTTGGCTTTTAAGTGTTAAACCTAGAAAACCTAACAAGCCACGAACCAAAGCTTCTCTAAACTCTTCATCTCTTGAATAAATATTGTATCTCAGCCCTTGATTAAATACAAGGTTTTGATTATTTTTTTCTTCCAGAAATGGACGTGACACACAGCGGCATCTATAAGAAGCTAGGGGGGAAAAAAAAAAGAAAAAGAAACTCTGGAAATGCAAAGTTGTGAAAAAAAAAGTTAAACACAAGGTTTTGATTGTTTTCTCTCGAAGCGCACATAAGGCGCAGCAACATATAAGAAGCTGGGAAAAAAGAAACTCTGGAAAATTAAAACTGTGGAAAAACTAAAAAGAGAATGAAAAGCTTTTGAATATTTTTAACACAAACGGTCAAAAAAATAATATTACCTCCGGTCTTATTTATAAGACCCAGTTGACTTTTTTAGAGAATCTTAGAAAAATCTTAAGAAAGCTAATTATATTATTTTAAGACATTAAAATTTATTTATTTTCTTTAAATTATGTTGTTTGACTTATGAACTAATATATAATGTAATAAAATATGATATATGATATAATTAAGTAATGTAATTAGCTTTCTTATGATTTTTCTAGAATTATCCAAAAAAGTCAACTGAATCTTATAAATAGGAACGGAAGGAGTAGTTAATAAGTTAAACAACATAATTTAAAGAAAAACGAAAAATTTTAATATTTTAGAGTAATGTAATTAGCTTTCTTAGAATTCTCTAAAAAAAATCAACGAGCCCTTATAATTAGGACTGAAGGAAGTATTATAATAATAATACTATAATGTACCCCTTCCTATACTTATATAAAGCATATTTGGGAAGTCAATCTTATTATTAAATATAAGACATAATTTTCATATTTACCAATTTTTCTAATTTATATCTATTAATACTCCCTCAACAATAACAAAAAATGATGGCAAATAAAGGATTTAAAGAAGATAACTACGTTATTTTAGAAAATACATGGCATATTAAAAAATTCAACTAGTTTTTTTAATTTAATTAAATTAGATAAATATGTCTTAATTATAATGAAAACAGGAGTTAATATTAAACTAATGTCAAACATTAAGAGATGATTCAATGGTAGAAGTAATAAATAGAGTGAAACTAGAGAGAAAGGTGATCCATAGTAGTTATCCAATAATGTCATTAGATTGAGGAAAAACCATATGAATTAATTGCTAATTAAATTCACATCCATAGATGATCATGGATAGTTGGATTAACAGTCCTTGAAGCTGAGGTTGTAGAATTATCACCATCTTGGTCCTCATTTTCTCCACTAATCTCTTCCAATGATTTCCCCTTAGCTTCTGGGACCAAGAAAGTGAACAACATACCAATAAAGTTAATCACACCCAACAAAATCAAAGCATTCTTCATCCCAATCCCAGTTGGATACCCTTTGTCGACCTTACTTGGATCCTTACTCTGTGACAAAAACAAGAAACCGAAAGCGCCCACGATTGCTCCTGCCTTTCCGGCAGCCGCTGACAGCCCGTGGCAAGTCGACCGCAACCTGGCCGGGAAGATCTCGGCAGGAACGATGAAAGTGGTAGCATTAGGGCCGAAGTTGGCGAAGAAGAAGGTCAGTGCGTACATGACAAGGAACCCTATTGTGTTCTCCTTCTTGGTCCAATGTTCATAAGGGATTGCCAGAGCGAACATGAAGACTGTCATGAAGAAGAAACCCATGAGCTGGATGAAGAATCGTCCTAATATGTCTATGAAAGCCACCGTGAACCAGTATCCCGGCACGGTGCCGCACAGTGCCATCAGTACTTGTGCTCTTGCCACCCTATGAACTTCATGAATGGCGTTCATCTCAGCCGCCGGAGGAAGCCATCCCACTGCTGAATAAATATCTTTCTGGAAAAGATTCTGACTGTAGAATGCAATGTCAAGTAAGAACCAGGAGGCACATGTTCCGAGCAAGTGAATCCCATGTCTACGAGAGAATTCTTTACTGAACAAGCCGAAGTTTTCCGATGATTTTGGCCGCTCGTCGTCTTTGAGTTCGATTTGGAGAACCTTTGACATATCTGCAGCTGCTTGTTTTGCGTTCTTGGCCACCAGAGTGGTGTACCTCGCAGTCTCCGGCATCTTTGCTCGCGAGTAGAACGTCATGGCTGCCGGCAATGCTCCAAACATCAGAATTATGCGCCAGATGTAGTCGGCCTGTGGTGGAAGAGAAGCTTTTGCGTCCACATTATACGGCGGTGCCTTATACGCATGATCAAATGCCGTGGAGACAATGAGAGAAACAATTCCTCCGACCAAAATTCCCAATCCTACAGAATTATAGATAGCAAAACATTATGGAAAACGGTTTAATTAATTGATTTTAGTAGAGAAAATGACGGTAACTGACTCAGAAAAACCAACCTTGCATGGCAAATACGGCGGCAATAAATGCTCCACGAGTCTTCTTGTTGGCGTATTCCGCCATGATGGTGGCGGAGAGAGGGTAGTCACCGCCGATTCCGAAGCCAAGCCAGAATCGGAAGAAGCAAAGGGTAGAGATAACGCCTTTCGGGGTGTCACCGAAAGACAGACCAGAAGCCAATGAGGCAATTACCATAAGAGCGAGAGTCATCCCGTACACTTTCTTCCTCCCCAACTTGTCGCCGAGCCACCCAAAGAAAATCTGACCGGCCAACGTCCCACAGAGGGCGACGCCGTTGACGGCCATAGCCACATTGGGCGGCAAACTCCCCGGCTTCTTAGACCCTTCTTCCGTATAGTAAATACGTCCCAATAACTTGGTAACGTTGGCAATGCTGAAGAGATCGTAAGCGTCGGTGAAGAAGCCCATGCCCGCGATGACGACGGCGATGAAGTGGTACCATTGCGTCTTGGCACCATCGAGGGCCTTAAGCACATTATTTTGTGCCATAACCACCCTCTCGAAACTCAAGAATCCTGAAGACACAACTACGAAAAGCTGCGTCTGAATTTTAAAGGTGTATACAACAAGGGAAAGAAGGAAAGAAAGAAGATGCCATTGACGTCCTTGCCGTTACCTGTTAGTTTGAAAGCCAACTTGTGTGTGGCTGGCAGGCTTTATTTTCGCATTATTTTTAAGTCGAAGATTTTGACGTTAACAGTTTTCTATTTTATCCATGTTAAAATACATTCATCAGATTTTTCTAATTTCTCAATTAAAAATATAGCTTTTCCACAAACAAATATATATATATATATATGTATAGCTTTGATCATTTAATTTTGTACCATATTTTATTTTTCTCTCTTCATTTTATAGTGTTTTTTTTTTTAATGAGGAGAATCTCATTAAAATCTATTTGAAATATTTAAATCTAGATTCAAACGTACACTTTTAACATATCTATAATCACACTAAGAGACTTCATTATAGATTTGTAAACATTCTTAAAAGACTATAATACCCTTCTAATCAAAACGAGGACTAATCATCTCATCCTATCCCAATATCAATCGTCTAGTGAAAAAAGAAACAAGTAAAAGGTGAACTAGGGCCTTTGAGCAACAGAACTAGATAGCTAGAAAAGAGAATAAATAGAGTGATCTCAGCCAATGAAAAAAATCAAGAGGCAAGTTTAGGAAATTGTTGTTTGACCCTAATGTCTAGAGTCTAGTTAGTCTGCATGATGGTATGATTGAAAGTGTCAACGCGTTCATTAAAATGGGCACATGTGCATATGGGGAAATTCCTCCTAAAGCATTTGAGAAATTGGTTTGATTATAATAATAAATAATAAATAATCATTACATTTTTTTCGCTTACACTATGATAGGATTGAAAGAAAATTATTTGTCAAAAAAAAAAAAAGATTAAAAGAAAATTAAGAGGAAGACCGTGTTGACAAGACATGGATGTTAGATTAGGGTATCTCAATCATACGATGTCCCTATTTCCAATAGAGTTGGGAAAACGGATCAACCCGCGAGTTACGAGTTGGCCTGCACCAACCCCAAATCGTTCTTAGTAAAAATGATTTCGAGTGTTGAATCCTGCTAAATTTTTTTTTTATTACATTTCTGTAATAAAGTTTATGTTCATTATATTTTATTAAAAAAGTCAAAAAATTTTGATTTTTGGTTGGATGATTGTCCCAACATGAATTGTGCCAATTTTCCCAATTTTAGAAGCAGTAATTTATTGCTTTTTCGCTGATGCACGGTGCACTATTCACCATTTTTTTCTTTTATATTTTACTCTTTTCAGTTTTAATTATAAGACCTAATTAATTTTTAAAAAATAATTCTCAAAAACTTAATTACCTTATTTTAAAGTATTAAAATTTATAATTTTTTCCAAACTATTTTGTTTGATTTAGGAAGTAATATATAATATGATAAACACAACATATAGTATAATTAAGTAAAATATTTTGCTTCATTCACTTCTCTTAAAAAATTTAATTGGGTATTATAATTAGAACAAAGTTAGTATAAATATCACATTATATTTACATGTAATAAGACTCCATTCAATCCTAATTATAAGACCCAGTTGATTTTTTTTTTTAGATTAAGAAAGCCAAGCGTTAATTAGGTTTTACAATTAGGACTATAGATGGTATAAATATCACACTATATTTATATGTAATAAGACTTTCTCATGTTCTAATTATAAGACCCAGTTGATTTTTGTTTTGAGAGATTAAGGAAGAAACCCAAAATAGTCAACTAGGTCTTACAATTAGCACCGGAGGTATTATAAATATCATAATATATTTAGATAATATATATGCTTGTGTGTAATTTATATAATATGATTTATGCCATTTTCAGTCATTTCCCATTAAAAATAACTTTTAGAAAATTTCAACCAAATAAGTTTTAATTTTGCATAAGCAACTTCTGCAATCTTTGTTCCAAATATAAATTGAATTATCCAATATTACTTTTTCAAAAGTCACGATTGCGATCTTTACTCCGAACACACCCATAATGATATAAGATGGTGAATTGGTTAAAAGAGTGTTTAGAATAGTGGTGAGAAAAGCGATTTATTTGCAATCAAACATTTGTAAAAGTCAAGTTAGATAATGTGATTTATATTTGGATTGAAGGTAGTATAAACTATTTATATGAAACTTGCTTAATTGATATGTTGTAAAGTAACTTGTGATGAGAAATGACTGAAAATGACATGAATCATATCATATATTGTGTTTTATTATATTATATATTAGTTCATAAGTCAAACAAAATAATTTAAAGAAAAATGATAAATTTTTAATGTTTTCAAGTAATGTAATTAGTTTTTTTTGGAATTTTCTAAAAAAGTTAACTAGATTTTATAATTAGGACTAAAGTGAGTATATATTACACGCAAATATATTGTGATATTTATATTATTTTTGGTTTTAATTATAAGACATAGTTGATTTTTTTGGAGAAGTTAAAAAAGCAAAAATAAGTTATTTAATCATGTGATATTTTTTGCTTTATTATATTATATATTAGTTTATAAGTTAAACAAAATATTTTAAAGAAAAACCACATATTTTAATAATTTTAAGTAATATAATTAACTTTCTTATAATTAGGACCAGAATGAGTAAGTTATAATAGAAAAATGAAAAAAAATCAAAAAAGTAAATAGAAAAAAAAAACCAATCATTCATATAAATAATATATCTTTGCTTACACCCATACCAAACACAAAATGTACATCCAAACTCACTCTAAATAAATCTCAGTTTGTAACCCTAGGATAAGAGAGTAGACGAGATTGAAACGAATATTTTATAAAGGAAAGAAAAAAAAAAGAAATGGAAAGATAATATTCATAGAAAATAGCAAAAGGACATATTAGTAAAATGAACAAATTCATAAATTCTTAATAAGGCTTCTTAACCTGATTAGGGATTTAATAAAAGTACATGCCTAAATATAGTTTTAAGTATTTTAAACGGATTTAATCATATGGGATTTTACTTATTAGTTTTAAAATTATCAAACCATAATATATATAATCTCATTAACAAAAAATGCCTCAAAATTTTAATTTTTGACAAAACATTGACATAAATAAGATATATCAAGTTTAATTATTTTAAAAGAATAACAAAAATTGTAATTAAAAGATTATTATTTGAAACTTACCGTGTTAGAATTGGATAATTGAAAAATGAATTTATAAAAAATTAAGGGATCATACGAAAACCTTATAGAAAGTCAGATGATGATCAAATGTGTGTTTTTTATCAACTTCTTATGTCAACATTGAATAGAGATAAAAGGCAGAAATTGTAATAAATACTCAATGTGGTGGCTTATTAAAAAAATCTTCTTTATAAATAGAGCAAGAGAAATTACATGTAGAATTTAAGTTAATTGGATTTCAAAAATATCAAGGCATAACTCAAAATTCAAATAACATATTACAAATTTCCAAGAAAGCATATTTGATAATTGGGTGATTGTCAAAGCTTTATTGGAAGTGTCTCATCCTCTGGATTGAGTGTATTGACATCTGATCTATCATAGTTTACTACCACATAATTGTATATATGTGACGCTATATATATATATCATGGTTATAGGATACCCACCGTATGTAGAGAGGTGGGATTTGAATTGACGCTTCTCCTAGTCATATATGATGGTTTTTCAAAACAACGTCATAAATATGAGAAAACTGAAAAAATGGCCATATACAAAAACACGGAATTTGAAGCGCCATACGTCCGTCACACATATGAAAGTTCTATAAAGAAACGCTATATAAATTAAATAAATATATTTTAAGGGCCGCCATATATAATTGGAATATATATAACAATTCTTTATTGAAAACCCATCATATATATAGTATTTGACGGTTGTTTCAATATAAATGCCTTTAAAACTCTATTCTCATTACGCTTTCATACTCAACAAATTTCATTCGTTCTTCTCCACCACAGCCCACGCACCAGCCACTTTTGGCATACCCACCTAGATTTATCTATCGTTCGTACTCTTCTTATGTACATCTACTGTGTCTACCTCACTACGAATGTGCTAACTGGTAGATCTAATCTATAGTAGATGACAGACTTTGTTATTCTGCCGTTGTACGTGCTGTACGCAAAGTACTGTTATTTCTTCATAACTTTGCAATTTTGACAGTAAATCATATAAAAGTGAGAACTTTCTACCCTTAAGTGTGGTTATTATCGTTTACTGCTAAAATTTTTTATTAAACTAATCAATCTGCACTACTATAGATTTGGATATATATGACACTTTATATGTCGTGTGGGTCATTATATATATGGTAAATCACATAAAAGTGAGACTTTGTTACGTTATTTCGATTCCTATTTTTTTGCTTGTTGCGCTTATTATATTTTGCAAGATCGATCATCATGATTTTTGTTTTGGAATCTATTAATTGAGCTCCCCAGATGAATCTCCTATCCTTTTAAGATCAATGCATATTGTTTCAGATTGTGGTTTAATATGAAAAAAATCATAAGCACCTGAACATTGATTCGTAAGATTCTCGGAGAGCTCAATATAAATTGACTATAAGATAAAATGATGATGGTTAGTCTTGTAAAACAGAAAATGATATACTTGAAGATTGTTCAATAAAAAACGTCATATATATATATAACGGTCGTTATTTCACAACTGTCATTTATAAGTGATATATGCATGACGTTTCTCACTGACGTCATATTTAAGGATATATATATATATATGACAGTTTTTTAACTGCCATATATATAGCGTTAAAATATATGGCAGTTAGAAACTGTCATATATGAACAAAAACAACTATTAAATATAAATAATTCCGTATCAGTGGTTGTTGATCTTGTTGGTGTTGCATTCCCTTTATTTAGGCTTATGTTATTCCTGGATCATTTATATTTATGTCTGTGTCTTCTAATTTACTCACTATTTTTCTAAAGTTTAGTTTTATTTATCTTTTGTGTTTTTGTTTGTTTATTAGTTGTTTGTGTTGCTTATTATGAGATATTGTATCTTTATTTGACAACAATATAATTCGTTGTTGGACCCAAAAAAAAAAACTAGTGTCAATAACAGGAATAATTAGAGTGGTTTCACAACATTGCCTAAATTTTATAATAAATTATACTATTAATGACTTGTAATTAATATTTATTATTGAAAAATATTTAGTTCATGTTCTCCAATCACATGTGGCTATGTGTTCTATATTTAAATTATTATCATTTAATTATAAACTCAAATACAATAAATAAGACACATGGTCACATATAATTGGAGAACCTGATGAAATGGATGTAAAGAATTTTATGTAATTATGGTCTTTTATTATTTTATAGGAACAAAACTTAGGGCCATTTACTTATAGAGAACAAAACTAAAGTCAAGTTATTCTAGGTAGTCAATCAGATTAAGCTGATTAAGCCAGCTGTTTGTTACCCTAAAACAAACTGTTAAAAACCGTTAAGATCCAAAACCCTGAAAAATCTAAAACCCCAACAAGCCATGTACAAAGAGAAGCATTGTGACAGTACCTATTAAGGATAATGACTACAGGCTTGTTTGGTACCAAGGATTTGGAGGGGAGGGGAGGGAAAATTTTTATAAATTAAATTTTAATAAAGTAAAGAAGTGGGGTTAAAAATTTTAAATTATTTTTCATACTTTTTTATATTACATTTTCTTTTTATTAAAATTTTATAACTTCACTTCTTCAATTTCTTTAAATTAAACTTCTAAAATTTTTATTTTTCCTCATTTTCCCTCCTCTCCCCTCATACCAAATAGCCTGTAAAGGTAAAAACCTTTCCTGAGTTACTTGTGAAGATTAACAGACCGGGATGAATAGGCAAAACCCCAGAAAAACAAAAAAGAATATAACCAAAGTACGTTCACCAGAAATTACTGAAGAATGAAAAAAAGACTTTTGTAAGAGTTTCATATGAAATAGTGTTTTAACATTTTGGGCGTTATTTGATGATTTATGAAACTAACACAACTGGCTTAATTAGATTGGATGCCTGATCCACCTACTTTACCTAAGTATAATAATCCTTACTTATATTCATGTTAATTTTTAATTAAATTTAAACACGTGTATTTATGATATGATATTGCAAAAAGAGGAATATTTTCCTCAGTTTTTAAATAATACAATTTATTATAAACGTAACATTTTTCATTATTTATTTTTACCATAAGTTATGAAAAATCATGAAATGTTATTTAAAATAATTCTGGGAAAAATATATGGTTGTTGAGACAGTTGTGTTTTAGTAATGAAAAGTTCTCCTTGACCCCGTTTAGTTATGCGTTGGTTTTTTTATGGGTCTTTGACGTTCTCCTTGTCACCATATTTTTTATTTAATTAAGGGTTAAGGTGCTTAAATAGCCATCAATTTTTTTCAAAAGTGTAAAAATAATTATGAACTATTTTTTAGAGTAAAAGTAACCATGAACTTTTAAAAAAGATGCAAAACCGTTAATTTACTGTAGAAAACCCTTATAAAAAATTAACGGTGCTACAATAACTTAAC
>JBAGKO010000013.1:7179748-7192814 GCA_037177275.1 Acacia concinna
TAAAATTTAGTTAATTTTTTCTAAAAGAAATTAAAGAAGTAAAATAAATTACTTAATTATATCGTATGATATATTTTATTATATTATGTATTAATTAATAAGTTAAATAAAATAATTTAAAAAAAAACAATACATTTTAAAACGTATAAATAGTATCATTTTTTCTTTTAAGAAAAATAACTGAATTTTATAAATAACACTGAAAGGTCCGAATTATAAATCACCTCCTCTGAAGCCATTGTTCTTCCAACACACCAATCACCATGGATATAATGGAGTAAATTTATAGGAAAATCACAACTTGTTTGATTACATGCCACTGCTCCCTTGTGGGATTTCTGATTTCTTCCTAGCCTGGACCCCCTAATCATTCTCCCCTTGAAAACTGTGTGTGTTAGTATATTAGTATACGTGTATATATTATATATATATATATATATATATTTGCATTAAAGAGAAGGACAAGAAGATCTTGCAGGGAGATTGAGGAGTTTAGGGGGAGGGATAATCTAAACTCTAAGCTGAGCATTTATACGAGTGTTCACTTCAATGGCCAAATCGATGGGCCCCACTTGTCCTTCTCCCTCCCACATCAATCAGGTCCCACCATTACAGTCCAGCTCCAACCACGCCCCATCTCAATCCACAAACATCGTCGTCTTCATCACTCTCTCTCACGACCTTTTCCTCTCTCTGCACTCCTCTTTCCCCCCTTCTTCCCCGTGCATTGTTTCCCTTCCCTCTTCTTTTTCACTCCACTCCTAATATAATACTCTCATTAAATTATTTATCCCTCAATTTTCCTCAATTTTTTTATCACTCTCGGCAAAAAGTCCAAACGCTATAACCGTCTATAACAAACTCCTTCTTATTTGTGTTTATATATATATATATAAAATAATAATAATCCTCTCTGTGTGGAAAGTGGGTGTGTAAAGTTGTATATGCTTGCCGGCGATGCCGACGCCGGTCAACGCAGCTAGGCAATGCTTGACGGAGGAAACGGCGCGTGCTCTTGACGATGCGGTGGCAGTTGCTCGTCGCCGCAACCATGCGCAGACTACATCGCTTCACGCTGTATCTGCCTTGCTCGCCTTGCCGTCCTCCAAGCTCCGGGAAGCTTGCACGCGCGCCGGGAGCTCCTGCTACTCGCCGCGTCTGCAGTTAAAAGCTCTAGAGCTTTCCGTTGGTATCTCGCTGGACCGGTTATCTACTTCCAAGGAAGTTGAGGAACATCCTCCTGTGTCGAATTCTCTCATGGCCGCCATCAAACGGTCCCAAGCTAACCAGAGGAGGCATCCGGATAACTTCCATTTATTTCAGATTCATAGTCTACAGAATCAGCAGCAGCCAACGGCGTCCTTATTGAAAGTCGAACTCAAGCACTTCGTCTTATCGATTCTTGATGACCCAATCGTGAGTAGGGTTTTTGGTGACGCGGGATTTCGGAGTTGCGATATCAAGCTCTCGTTGCTTCAACCGCCAGTGACACAGACTTCTCAGTTTTCCCGGGGCCGGTTCCCGCCCATTTTTTTGTGCAATTTGCCTGGTTCTGAATCTGGTCCGCCCGATTTCAGGTTTCCTTTCATCGGAAATTCTGGAAACGAAGGCATGGAAGGGAATTGTAAAAGAATCGTGGAAGTTCTTGTTAGAAAGACGAGGAGAAACCCCTTGTTGATGGGCATTTACGCGAAAACTGCTCTTCGGAGTTTTACGGAATCGGTGCAGAAATGTCAAGAGAGAGTGTTGCCAGCTGAAATAGCCGGGTTGAATGTACTCAGCATTGAGAAGGAAATTTCTGAGGCTCTTAATGAAGCTGGAAGTGAAGAGAAAATGCGTTTGAAATTTCAGGAACTGAGTCGTTCATTGGATCAATGCTCTGGTCCAGGTACCGCCGTGAACTTCGGAGAGCTCGAGGAGTTCGTGCGCGACGGCGTGCCTCGTGGTACTGCCAACTTTGTTGTTTCACAGTTGACAAATTTATTGAAAGTTCATGGTGAGAAAATTTGGGTGGTTGGGGTAGCTGGAACCTCAGATGTGTATTCCCAGTTTGTAGCTCTGTTTCCAACTATAGAAAAGGACTGGGATCTATATTTACTCACTATCACATCTGCCACTCCTTCAATGGAAGGTCTCTACCCTAAGTCCAGGTGAGTGTTCTAGTTCAGCTTCATTAATTAAGTTTTTACTGGTCGTCATTGGGTTTGAAGTGAAGTAATGTGTAGAATCTAGAGCTTTACACGTTGCTAACATGATAAGTATGCGTCATTGTAAAAGGCAGCGGTGGTTAGAAGTGTAAGATGGACTTTTTTGGCAAGAAAGTGTTGACAAATACCCAGGTCATAGGTAAACTAAATGATCAGATGAAATATTTAATGACTTTTACTGGCTTCTATTACTGTTTTTCTTTTCTTTCTTTTTTTTTTTTCCCACTTTTTCGTCCCTGGTATATGGGATTCTATTGCTTTTTTTTTTTTTTGGGTTGTTTTCTTCCCTTTCGTTTCTTTCTTATGGCCTGTTTCTGGGTATGTTCATTTACGCTTGCGTTAGTACTTTTTGTAGGGTTGCTTGCTTAAAGTGAAAACAGAAAAGGAGAATTCATTGGTTTGCTTTTCTTGATTTTTCTATATATCAGACTGCATATCTATCCTCACTTGACGAACTCTAACTTTTCTCCGTAAGCTCTACGAAACCTCTATCTTATCCTCACTTTCTTACCGAGGAACTTGTTGCAATGAAGTTCAAATTTAAAGATTTATATAGAGCCAAAAGAGAAGAGACTCAAGAGAGTAATTTCATTTATTCTATATGTATCTCTTTTGAGTGCATTTGCTGTAATGTACTATTTGCTTAAACAAGAAACAGCTGCACTTTGACTGTTTTTATGTGCAAAGTCAACCATTTAGGCAATAAACAATTACATTACTGTTATCAGTTGGTGCCTATAATGCCACCTTAGGAGATATATTGTGAACCCCAAGCAGTTCTTGTTTCGTATAGATGCTGTCCTTCCTGCCTAACTCTTGTTTTGATTCGATCAGCTCAAATAGTCTGTTTATATGTACTAGCTATAATTATTTCCTTAATTGGGTGATGCTTTCAATGCTTTCTCTGTGATTGTTTTACCTTCTGAGAATTCTTGACTTCTTGTTACCATTGGGTCTCACTGTCCCTGCTCATGATAAACTTACAGCTTGATGGGGTCCTTTGTTCCTTTTGGTGGGTTCTTTTCTTCATCTTCTGAATTCAAACGCCCTCTGAGCTGTACAAATCAAAGTTCCACGCGATGTCACTCATGCAATCAAAAGTATGAGCTAGAAGTCGCTGATATTCTAAAAGTAGGTCCAGGGACATCGGCATCTAGTTCCCCCACAAGCTTGCCCTGGTTACAAAAAGCTAGTGTGGATCAAGGATTGGACGCGGAAAAGGTGTGTTATGATTACTAAAATTGGATTCTTGTACAATGCATGTAAAATTTTGAATTCACTCATTCTTACCCGTGTTAGAAAGACACAGAATGACTACTCAGTGGTGGATCCATTGTGGGGGCAAATTGCTGTTACCAACGGCTAAATCGCTAAATTTTTTTGGGCCATCCTCTGTAATTGCATTTTGTATCAGCTGACATGCTATTTTTTATTCAATCATAACCTCATTTATACAAGGTCGACCCTCATCATATATTGCAGAGTAATGAAGAAAATGCAAGTATGGGTGCCAAGATCTTTGGATTGCAAAAGAAATGGAATGACTGTTGTGAAAGACTTCATCAACCCCGGTCAATACCTGAAGTTGGTACATCCCAAACAATGTCTAAAGTTCCAATCCTTGGGGGCTTTCCATTTAGTTCAAGTTTAAAAGAAAGTAGCAGTAAGCATCCATCTTTTAATGAAAGCCAACATTCTCATGATGATGTTGCTAGTGTTCCTACTTCATCTGACCAGGTTGCTAGAGTTTCAGAGATTCAGCACACTGATAAGCTCCCTTGGATTAATCCTTCCTTGAAGGCCAGTAGTATACTTGACGGCAGATCATCTTCTTCCCATGCTTCTGTGACCACAGATTTGGGATTAGGGACAATATATGCATCAGTTGCTCAGGAGCCAAATACCCAGGAACTCCAAAATCATGAAGAGCGCCTTCAGGATTTGAATGATAATGATATACACCAAATTGCCGGATCCTCTTCATTCTCTGGTTCGAGTTTGGAGGGAAACTTTAACTTTGTAGATTTGAAGTCTCTTAGGCAAGTTCTCATTGAGAAGGTTGGGTGGCAAGATGAGGCCATATCTACTATCTTTCAAAGCTTGTCCCTTTGTAAGTCTGGCAGAGGAAAACATCATAGCATAAATGTTAGAACTGATCTATGGTTTGCTTTCCTTGGACCCGATAGATTTGGGAAGAGAAAAATTGCTTCTATACTTGCAAAGACAATATTTGGAAGCACAGAAAGCCTGATCTCTTTGGATTTGAATTCTGAGGACAGGGCTTACCGACTAAACTCAATATTTGAAAGCCAGAATTCAAATTATTATGACTTAAGGAGGAAAACAGATGTGGGCTTCATTGCTGGGGAGTTGAGTAAGAAACCCCATGCTGTCGTCTTTCTTGAAAATGTAGATAAAGCTGATCTTTTGGTGCAGGAAAGTTTGCTTCAGGCACTGAAAACTGGTAAATTTCCAGACTCACATGGAAGGAAAATCAGCATTCATAATGCAATATTTATTGTAAGCTCAACTGTCTCCAAAGGTAATGATGGCCCTTTCCTTATGGAAGAGGAGCCTGCAATGTTTCCTGAGGAAATAATCCTTGAAGCCAAAAGATTCCAAATGCAATTACTACTGAGAGATATTACTGATAATTCCAAAAGAAGCCGTGGTCCAAATGTTATTGTTACACCAAGAAAAGGGTCCTCTAAACAGACATTTCTGAACAAAAGAAAACAGATTGAAATCAGTGACGACCAAGAGCAAGCAACAAGCAGCAAGATAAAGAAACTAGGCCGAGACTCATTGAGATCCTTTTTGGATCTAAATATGCCTGTAGAGGAGGTTGAAGATGACATGGATCATAATGACAATGAGAGGGAATCCAGACTTGAAGGCTCTCAAGCCTGGTTAAACAATTTCTGTGATCGAACTGTTGAAAAAGTGGATTTCAAGCCATTAAATTTAGACACGCTTGCTGAGAAAATACTAAAAATCATCAGCACGCAACTCGAAAGGGCATTCGGATCACAATTTCTGCTGGAAATTGATTATGAAGTAATGACACAAATACTCGCAGCCGCCTGTTTATCAGACGAGGAAAATGCACTAGAGGATTGGATTGAACATGTTCTTGTCAAAAGCTTCAATGAAGCCAAGAAGAAATATCATCCCTCAACTAAATTTGGAATGAAATTGGTTCCCTGTGAAGGCATTCTTGTGGAAGAGCTAGTTTCTGGAGTGTGCCTTCCAACTAGAATTAATTTGAACTAGAACTTGTTGCTCTCTATGTATTATAGTAATTAGTAGTTACATGTAAAATGTGGCTCGTAGGATATATATATATAATATATATATCTAAATATAAAGCATTTGGTAGTTTGTAGCCTTGATTGGCTCACAGATTTTGTTTTGGGATAATAAGTTTTTGTGATGTAATTCTTAAGATAAACGAATGGTTAACCTCCCAATGGTTCTATGGTCAAAGGCCTATTATTATTATTGTTTACTCTCAACTTCTATTTCTATATGATGACATGATTTCCTCCAAATGTTAGTAATAAATGCTCTGTTTTAGAGTGCAAGCCCTGTTTACAAAAGACAAAACATAACTTGTTTCAGATTTTGTCTTTTTATCCTTTGAAGTGAGAATGCCCATTAACGTAAGCACTATTCTTGGACATTTCAGTGTTACCATTAGGATAATTTCTAAGTCGTTTTTTGTTTTTGGGTGAAGAGCAGTTTATTGCAATTCCACATGTAGCATTTTATATTTTATGTCCATAGGTAACTTGTAGATCTTGTTATGTTTTACAATACCATTTTGTCTTTTTATCACAATAAAAAGAATTAACTTTTGGGGTCTCAAATTTGTCTCAATAATTATTTGGTTTCTAAAGTTTTGCTTTTATCATGTTGTTAAGATTTTAAGCACAATTTTTTTTATATTTATTTTGATCTCATTGAACTAACAATTTTTTTTAGGGAGAATTGTATGAAAATCCTAAATAAGAGAAATAATATTATAAAAATCTTAATAGATAAGTGAAGAGCTATTCCCTAACAAGTTAAGAACCATAAGAAAACTTGTTATATTTCTTTTATTTGAGATCTACATGTAATTCTCTTTTTTGTATACAATTCATAGAGTTTGCCATCCTTAATTTAATATTGTTACTGCACCTCCGTTTAGGATTATATGCTTTCAAATTCAAATTATAAGGACCAATTATATATAATTATGAGACTTAAGGGACTTATTGATAAAAATTAAACGTTAGAAATGAAGCAAATCAATAAGTCAAACAAATTCAAGATGTTTAAATTTTCATTATATACTTTTAAGATATTTCGAGATAAGAAAGGTCAAACTTAATTATTACATGTTCTTTTTTTTTTTCATACTAATTATTACATGTTCTTGTTATAAAGCACTTCCAACACAATCATTAATAGATGACCCTTTATTTAAAGTTTTATTTTTTTCCCCTTCTCTTTTTCTACTTTTATAATTGTTTTCCTTTAGGATCATGTGAAAAGAGTTTATAATATTCTGTTCACAATCTTGTAGGTTGAAACCGCCACATTGCGGGGGGGAACAAAAGCCGAAAAAAAAGAAAAAGAAAGAAACCGCCACATCAAAATTTATGATAAATTGCATTATCCGAAAATTGTAAACAATGTCATTGATCTTTTTTTGCTCGAATCTCATTTATCTTTTGCATTTTGTGCCTTCCGCGACATAGATATTTTGGGTCCAGTGGTGATACGTTCCCCAATCTGCATCAATTAAATAATATTTTAGTAAATATACTTGTATCGACACACACAAATTTCAGTATTTAAAATTCTCAAGTTAATACCTTTCAACTTGTAGCAACCTGCGAGCTAAACCAGCAAGCCGCTGTTTGCCCGCCCGAGCTCACCTATTTAATGTTATTTTTCTTTTAAAAAAACTTATCACTCTCTCTATTTTACTTTCACTCCTTTTCTCCTTCACCGACTCATATTACACTTTTTTTCTTTTATATGTTTGTGTCAGGCAACTGTTAGATTTTTGGCTTAAATCTGCCATTGATGGGCTTAAGTCCGCCTTTGATGGGTTAGACGGATTGCTTCGGAATAAAATCATAATGAATAAAAGAAGAGATTTGACATGCAATTCTTTCTTAAAATGAATTACAACTAAATCATAAAAAGTTAACTAACACACACGTGTGTGTACATGTGGAAGGTTTTCTCTTGATTAGTAAATAATTTAAAATGCAAGTTGGAATATATTGATAAGATTGTTCCTCGAAAGGCAAGTTTGGGGCAATTATGATATTTGCTAAGCTGTAAAACCAAGATGAGGAGTAGACCCAGACGTTTATAAAATTGGCACAGAGACAAGTGAACCTAATTTTCTTTGTTTTTTACCTATTGAGAAACATTATTAACAATGGAATGACTTGCAGAGGAATTGTTACAAAACTTAAATCCTGGAAAATATCTGTGTTTCTTGTAACACGTCTCTATAGTATGTTTAGGCTTGCCACAATAGGAACACTACTTCGTATTATTGTCCTTAGAATTGGACGATGGAAATCGCCTTGATTTAGCCATAAGCACAATACTATCAGAGGAAATCAGTACCATTCCCATTTCGCCCTCTTGTTGATAAATTAGGGGAAAAACTCTATTAATAGATGGCAAAGGATCGATAAGCATAATTTGATATGTCATTGTGGAATAATGATCGTTCAAGCCTTTCAAGAACCTGACTATGAAGTCTTATTGTTGATAGCGATATACCTGCTCAAAGGCACCACAAGAGCATCAAGATTCACAGCTATAAACAGGAAAGGGCCGAAGATTAATCATTTCAACCCAAATGATTTTGAGTTTGGTAAAATACTCACTAACTAAAAGATCACCCTGCATAATTGAATGCATTTCATGCTGAAGATCTATGATCTTGAAGAGATCACGCTATCAAAATTGACCATGCAAATTTCCCAAATATCCACAGCTTTATCAATCCACAATATGCTTTGCCCTATCATCAGTGAAATTGACCGTGTGAGCTATGCAACAACCATATTATTACATCGTTCCCAAATCAAAAAAATTGGATCAGTCGGCGAGGGTGCTGGTATTGTGCCATCTACGAAATGGAATTTATTCTTCGATTGAAGTGTCATCTTCATAGTGTGTGACCAAGAATGATAGTTTGAGCCATTTAAGACAGGAGAAACAAGAACCAAAAAAGAATTTTCATTAGGATGAATGTAGAAAGCTTTGAAGGATTATAAATCGCATCTGTGACTAAAGATGAAGCAAATGCAGTCATAACAACAATGAATAGAAAAATTAGAGTGTGAATTGCTTTGATACCATAAAACAACTTAAGATTCAATGATCAATCTCTCTAAAATGAGAGAGATCTAAAACTGAAGAAGAAGAAGAAGAAGAAAGAAGAAGTTGGAAGAAACAGAGAGAATAGGAAAAACTGAACAATGATATCTCTATTGAATTAGTAAACATATGTACATTACATATATAGGCTTTATATGACTCATGACAGCTGGCTAAAATGATAACTAATTCTGTTGCAAGAGAAGGCACACTAACTAAAATATAAAAACTAATTACTTTAAATAAGATGCTAATACTTGCTGCTCCGCCGTGTATCCTCACACTCTTGTTCAAATCGGAGTAAAAAGCTTGTTGCACCTCACTTTCATTGCACCTCAAAGCTGCTGCCTTTTATTGCTCAACCGTATTTATCATTGTTTTCCAAACTATGTTGTCGTCGTCTTCATCATTTGACTGCGCTCCTTACCGCAATTGCCGTTTTCTTCATCCTCCACCATCGGTCCTCCACAATGTCTTTGTTGTTTCTTCCTCCTACATTGTCTTGAAGAAATGGGTCATCATCCAAGATATACAATAAATATTTAGCCTTTGATACTTTCAGGATATGTGTCATTGTTGGAGCCGTGGTTGGAAGGGCGGTGGTGGTGAGGTGAAGCTAGAGATGATGTAGAATGGAAGAATAAGTAATGAAGCAGGATTGAGTTGAGGAGCAGGTTAGAGTTACAAATGATTCTTTTGATCCGAATTTTGTCTCTTGATTATGGACTTGTTTAACTCTGGTTTATCATGATTTTGTTTTTGGGTTTTTTATGATGAAGGGTTAGGTGAGGGTGAAGGCTAAGCCGTCAATGGGATAGAAGATCTACTACATCATTGTTGATGTATGTTCACATTTTGGGCTTATCAATTATAGTTATAATGATTTTTTTGAGTAGGAAAACTGGATAATATACTGTTTAAACAGTATTACAGAACACTTGAAAAAGAAAACAGGAGACCTACTGCTAATCACCTACATCACCAACCGCCCCCTCTTGAAATGAAGGAGGCAGTTGATCAAGAAAAACAAAATTCCCCACAATATTATGGGATAACTTAGCTAAATAATCAGCAAGGATATTTTATTCCCTCGGGATATGAGATAAAAAGGGTGGTTTAAATATACTATTTTGTACTAGTGTGTTATTTATAAAATGACTGATGAGTGCCATTATTTTAAAATTGATATCAATTAAAGAGTAGAATGTTCACTAAAACTATGCAAATATATTTTAGGAATATTTATTGTAACTAGAATCCAACTTTTAAAAAATTTGTGTCACTGTTTATCATATTTTATATTTAAAAATCTCCATAATTTACGAAGCAGATACACATTTAATGCTGATCATAACCTTAATTAATTCTATTTTAATCATCAATATTTAGTTTGAACCAAGGTTCTTAAACCTGAACTGAACAATGAACCGGTCGGAATACTGGGTCAAGGATCAGTGGGTCAGACCGGAGTCAGCACGGAGTCAATCCGGTACCAAACTGGTGGGAATAAAAAATAAACTTCAATTCTCATTATAGTGTCATACTATCCAAAATCATTTCAATATCTTAAATCAATAACAAACAATTGTATAAAACCAATCATTCTTTATACTTTTTGATATATCAATATAATCTAATATTAATTGATCATCTAATGATATTATACCCAATAATCATAATTATTCTTCTTACTATTTTAACAAATTATCAAAATAGATTGACAATAACAAAGTATTCTTACCTACAATTATTTAATCATTAAGACAAAAAATTATTATTAGCTTTTGACTAATATTGCTATCTACCATATAAACTAAATATTTATTTTTTAAATTAAAAAAATTTAAATTATTTATTTTCTTTTTTTTTTTAAATAAAAAGTGCTAACCCAGGTCAACCCAACAACCCGGCCGGATTGACTCCCGGTTGACTGCCAACCCGGACCGATTTCATGGCCGGGTTGCCAGTTTTCGGGCTGACCCGGTCGATCCGATCCGATGTCACAAAGCATGGTTTAAACTCAATAAGTACGTGAGGCCGTGTTGTTATACCTTAAAATAGTTTCTAATACTAATTCGCATCTCATAGAGATAATTTTTTAGTCCAACTATATGTGTTCAAAGTTCAACGCATCAATATATCGAATTTTTAAGAAAATTCAATATTCAAGTATAATAAATAAAGAACCTGACTCATATTAAAAAGGGAAAATTGTAGTAATGTCCCAAATAAAGAAATTTACATCAAAGTAGCCCCGAAATAGAAATAAATTACTATCAGGTCTTAGAGGAGGTTGTCATTAACAATTCCAAATGACGCAATTAACAGCTTTGAGGTTGTTAATTGGGACTTGGCAGTATAATATTCCTTATATTGGGGACTTAACAGTAGTATTTTCTTATTCCGGGACCACTTTGATGTAAATTCTTTTGTTTGGGACTTTAGTGCAATTTTCACTATTAAAAACTTAATTAACTGCCAAACAAGGTAGTTTTTCTCTCTCTCTCTTTTTTTTTTTTAAAAAAGGTCAGTCCAACATGCACGCTGAATTTTCCTTATATAAAAAAAAGGGTACAAATGCATGTAATTGATCAAAGAGAAGATACTTTATGTCTATAAAAGAAGTGAAAAGAAGAAATAATAAAGGGGGTGACATATGTAAAGAAGAAATAAGAAAAAGGAATAATAAGCGGAAAGGAGATGTAGAAGTAGAGAAATGCAGTGCACCAAGTTTAGGTGGGAGTGATTCTATGAATAAAAACCACAAGAAAGAGATGAATGGATTCAATGCATTAATTACATGATCCAAACAGGGAATAATATTATCCTTTCTCTAATCAAGAGCCTCATCATAAGGTCACCAACCTCCCTCCACTTCACACTCCAAGGCAACAATCGTAATGATATTTATGTCTTTTACCAAACTCAACTGACTGGATGCTGGGCAAGCATTATTTAGACCAAATGAGGTAAGTAAATCCCATGCCATTATTATACTTTATCAATATCTAAATTTTTAGATAAATTACGAGCAAAAATATTTAATTCGATACTTTTCTCCAACGTTATATTTAGTCAGTCTCTGCCTTGAATGGGTGTTTGTGTAGAAAGAAAAAAGTAACTTTCCTATGTTACTTAGCATCAGAATTTAAATAACTTTTATATAGTATGATGTTTGGCTCTGCTTATTTTTTATTGGAGTTTTTTTTAAAAAAAAGTAGCTTATTTTTAGAAAGTTACTTTCAGTGACTTATTTACAAAAGTCACTCCTCCTACCTCTAATTCAAACACAAATAATTTTTTCTATCTATAATTAGTTATTTCTTATACATCAAATCTAAACACAAAATTTTTTTAATAAATAAATTTTTTAAAATTATTTATTTTAAGTTATTTATCATTATAAGTTGTTTCTATTCACAAGACTTCTATAATATCTTAACTACCACGTGTTTTATGGGCGCTCTGTGACTACCCATTTTGTATTGGAAATGAAAGAGGGCGGCAGCAACAACATGATTCCATGGTTGGGAATAAATAATGTAGGAGTTATATTAAAGGTCCTTAAAATAATAACCACGCTACTTATAACCTAATACTACTAACACTAGTAGAACAATGTTTTTTTTTTTAAAAAAAAAAAAAGGAAAGAAAGAAAAAGACGGAAAGGAAAGGAGGGACAAAAGGGGCACAAGAGGCCAAAACGCCCGCCTAGTTGTTGACCTAACGCACAAAACTCCAAAACTCCCTCCTTTGTGCCTCCCATGTTACCTTCTTTTCCCTTTTAAGTTTTTAACCATTCCTTCACTTATTAACACCACCACCACCACGCCACTAGTTTATTTCCTCCCCTTACATCAAAATTATTAACAAATTGTTTTCTTTTTATTTTACCTATATATTTGAATATGAATACAATTGAAAATTTATTTGAATTTAAAACATATTTATGAATTGAATTATTTTTTTATAGGCTCAATAGTGAAGAAGTAATTGGATGAACCATATTTGGAAGGCAAAAGAAAGAGATAACCGACAAGCGGGCACAAAGGGGAGTATTGTATTGTATTGTATTGAATATTTGACTTGAATGAATAATAATAGAGATCGTGGGAGGTGAAGAAATGCAAGGCAATGGACCATGTGTGTATTAGTATTACCATTACTATTACTATTAGCCCTTTATCCCTTAGGATAGGACGCCATGTGCTCATTTACATAAATGACCCCCCAGCCTGCCTGACTGAGCTTCTCTACTTCTCTCTATTTAATTCAGTACAATACAAGGCAATTCCACGGCTTCTTTTGACGGAGGGGGTTTCTCTCTTTGGTGCCTCTTTAGCGTCCGGTTTTGAGGAGCTTCAAAATATATTTTTTGTGTGTTTTTTTTATGACTAGATTCTACATAAAATGAGTGACATTTTGATATATTATGGACGAAAAACGGATCTGTTTTCAATTTT
>JBAGKO010000013.1:7198504-7210722 GCA_037177275.1 Acacia concinna
TACTCCTTTAAATCTTAGTTTTTGATTCCATCATCTTCTATTTTTCATGAATTTCTCTGAAATTAAACATTTACTGATTAATTATTCAGATAAAATTCATACTTTGCATTTTACCCCATAAATTGCACATAAAATAATAAGACTTTATCTTATTATTACTTGAAGAATTTACCCAGAAAATTTGGGATGTTACACCATCGGTAGTCTCACTCTCATCGCAATTCACAAGTCAAGGGTTCCAAGCTTCCAGCCGCAGTGATTTGAGTCAAGTGGAAGTAGTGTCGTGGACCCGTGGTAGTATGGATGGTGGAGACGTGGTGAACTAGAGTGGACTGATGGGATGGTGTTGGTGTTGTGGTTCTGACTTCTATAGACTGTTAGCCAATTATTGTGTGGGCTATGAGATTGGGTTACACACACCCTCTTAAGTTTTGACCCAAAATATTTAGGTAAAGCATTAAAAAAAATTAAAGGGCTTAAAAGGGCTGGCCTTTTTAAGCCCTAGGCCCTACAGGGCTGGCCCTTGTAGGCCTGATTTTGTTTTCAAGCTTCAAAATACAAGTCCGGCCCTCCACTTAAACGGGTTTAAAAGAGCTGGCCCGACGGGCTCGGCCCTTTTTCTCGGCTGTCGGGCCGGCCCTTTTTCCCGGCTCTAATTTTGATCATAAACTACCAACACAAGCGAGGTATATGTCAGTAGGAGAATGGTAAAGTCTCGAAAGTATATTTGTTTAGTTTATGAAAATATTTGCATGGACAAATTTTAAGTAGGGTATGTTGGATAGTATAACTTTGATGGGACATATATATACCATATCCATTCAAAAAGTAAGAAAACAAATAAAGTTGGCATTCCGAAACTGAAAATACATTAATTTTAGAACCATAAAAAAAATTCCTTACATAGGTAACAAATCTAATGGTAGCAGAGATATATACCAAGTGTGTTTTAATTTAAAGCTACACCACCTTCTATGTTCATGCATTTATTTGGCAGCTAAATTCCACATCCATGATTTTTCCATATGCAACAATCCTATAGTTGGAAATATAATATATATGGTCAGTTTGGTTTCATTTCTGAAACTTAGGTTTGTGCAAGTCGACACAAAACTCCTCTCATATACATACTTCATAATCCGTAAAAGCTATTCTTAAAGAGGTAATCCGTAAAAACTATTCTCAAAAGCTAATCCAAACGGACACATAGACTTCATAAGTCAAGTCAAAAAACATGTTAATGTGCTCCCTTATTGATATATTAATTATTTTATATCTTGAATTTTGCAATAAACACAAAAACTTCTGCTACTTAGTTATTTAATTTTGCTTCGCCATGGTCAGTGCCTTACCTGCTAATCTAATTTAAAAATTGGGATTCTTTCAAGGTAGAATTTGCTATATCTAGCCATTAATATCATTATAAAATATTTAATAATTAATTGTAGTGGTTAGAGGAATAGATTACAACTTCCTTATATGTCATAAGAACAATTAATTTCATCAAACTAAATAAATATGATGTTTTATTGGGTTGATGAACCATAAGACTTGAATATTGTCAGAGAAATTTTCAGAAGAACTAATTACATAATTTAAGGGTCATATATATCTATATTTTCAACTCTGAAAATGTCATTAGCAGTAGGATCATCTATCGTTGTTATAAGTTTTGTTCTTTACGCAAATAAAAGTTGACACTAAGACAAGATTTGAAGTAACTTTACAAAAGTTCGCTACTACACTTTTAAGACAGTTAGGACATGTCTCAAGTATAATAATTACAATTTTCTGCGAAAAAGTTTGGGAAATTAAAACTTAACCGGGAGTTTTAATTTCTTTGCATTCAAATTAACTTACCATATTTATCTTGATGGCTAAATTTATCTCTGTTTTTTTTAAAAAAAGAAAATACAAGATAATGAAAAATCATCCAGAAAATAATAAATCTCATAATATTCCTATATCGTATAAAAATATAGTGGGAGTATCAAGAGGGTTGGTTTAACACGTTAACTTGAGTGATTTTTTTAACATGTGGGCTATATTTGGTATGAGGGATTTGGATAACACATTAACTTGAGTGAATTTTTTTTATGTGACCTATTTGGTATGATAGATTTATATATATATATATATATATATATATATATATTTATATATTGGAAAAGTGTGGTTATAAAATTCAATAAAGAGAATAGGTAAGATAAAAGAGTAAGAAACATTAACTACAAACTTTTAACTCACTTTTTTTTTAATTTTTTAAAAATCTAACCAAAAAATTTTTGGTGAAGCCTTATCTCCAATTTCCTTGATCATCATCATGTATGAGACGAAGAAGTGGTGTTTTGTGGGGACTCTACATATTTTTATAGAGACATGAGAAAAAGATGTTTTTATGATCAGTACAATGGTTCCAGGAAGACACGTACCCAAACTTGTTATAATATGCATAGAAAGTGAATATGGGAAACATGAAGGATCGGATGCTGAGGTATTATTTTGTTTTGGGAAAAAGACAAATAAATACCCCATAAATATAAAAACCTTAAAAGATGACTCAAATTTGATAAATGATAAATCAGAAGCAGAAAATTGTTCAATTTTAATAATTCTCTGTTGAGTTTTAGTCATTTTATTTTAATAATTATCTGCTCAATTTTAGTCATTCTCCGTTGAGTTTTGATTATAGCCTCTCATTTGTCATTTACTAAATTTGTGTCATCTTTCAAGGTTTTTAATGTTTAGAGGGTATTTATTTGTCTTTTTTCCCTTTTGTTTTCCTATTTGCAAAACAATTTCTTGTTTTTGAAAATAAAAAACATAAACAACTTGTTTAAAAATCAATTTTCAATTAATTGTAATGCAAAATAAAAAAAAAGATGCTTTGAAAAAAAAAGGTTAAAAAGAAAATTTGTATCGAAATTTTAAACACCCAAAAATATTGAGTATCCAAAAATATTTTGTTGAAAGTGTTAAAAATAGAGTAAATCTATCCTCATTGTTAAAAAGTAGTAAACGTTGCATTAATAATTTTAATGGTAACGGGCAATATAATATTGTTTCATTTTTAATGTTTATAAGGCAATATCAAACCCTAAAAAGTTTCAGATACCCAGGATCAGTGAGTGAAAATGTCAGGGGTAAATATATACTTTAATAGAAAACAAAATGTAATTAAATATGCACCTTAACACAAAACAAAATAACAAGAACAATGGTTTGTTTCTGCTTTTTTTTTATTTTTTTTATTTTAAGAATAGTGTATTTTTTTTTTAAAAAAATATAAAACTCTATTTGGATAATTGCTCTAGAAATATATTTTAAGAAAACACCTTATTTGAAGAAATTATATTGCTCATAAATGACATAATTCATTTATTTATCTCTTATTAAAAAGACGGGAGAGAGCGACAAGCACATTGCTTTATTTTTCTTTCAAACCCAAACCTGTCAGCCTCGTCTCAATTTGCTCATTGATAACCTATAATTTTATATATTTTATTATGTCTTATTTAATTAATTTAGAAGCTATTTTAGGCTGATTTAGATTTATTACATAATATTTAGATAATTAACTAATTCTAGAAGATAATATAAATATAAATTAATAAGATACTATTAAATTTAAATGGATAATATTTTAATTTCTTTTTTTATAATAGATTATGATCTTATTTAATTGGTACAAGATAAAAAAAAACCTATCATAAAATCCTACGATGCATAATTAATTTGAAAATTAAAAAAAATCTAATAGATAAATTTTATTAAACTACCTCATTCACATCTCAAATTGACCTAGCTATAAGAATATAAGGAGGACAACTTTGGCTTTTGTGGCAGACCCCTTCGAATCATCATCAGCACCGCCATTCTTACGTACACCTCTTCCACTCTCACGCACATCCCCAACCCTTATCGCACAAGCTGTGCGAAACCTACCCCACCACTTCACTAATATATTCTCTACCAACCGTTCAATCTCCATCTCATTAATTTCATCGCGTCACTTCCCTTCACCATGACAGCCTGAGCTTTTTTTGGAGGCAACTTGAGATGAGCATGGAGAAGACTAGAGTCTAGGGTCTTACACTAAAAAACTATAAGAGAGTTTAACAATCTAGATTGTAGATATATGTCTTTGTAGATATATGTCTTTTGAATTGGATTGATTTGTACTAAGACAATTGCAAAAATTTTTATTTACATACCTTTAAATTGTCAATTGAGTTTTCATTATGACTTCTCTAATGGATCAACTGACATACAACTTGAGAGTTTTCATGTTTCAATTAGGTAATTAAATTATGTTAATTTCAACTATTTTAAAAATATCCCTTTGGTCTAATTAATTAAAATTGGGTAAATAAAGTTAACTTCATGTAAATCTAGATTGTTCCCTTTATCATAACTGATTCAAATCTCTCTTTTTAATTAATCTTTGTATTTAAGATTTTTATTCTCTTTTCATAAAAAACAACCCCCAAAAAAATTGCATTTTCACTTTTATATCCTTTTTAGTTAATTTAATTGCATTTAGGTAATAGTGTTTTCTATTCTAATTTGGGCCCATTATATTCCATTGCATTATTCATTATTTAAACTCAATTCTAAAGAAATCTGTTTATTGGGAGAATGAGCTAAATTGACTATAAACTATATAATTAGTTAGGATCTAGTTTAATTGACTGCGACAAAAGCAGGCTTACATCACTCATCATCTCCACGTTTGAGTATGCTTAGAACTTGTTGAGGTTGATTTTAAGAACAATTATATTAAACAAGTTTAACTGTTTTTTATTGCTCTCATCCAAATAGATTTCTTATTTTTTTTTCTTAAACGTTGTTTTAAAAAACACTTTTATAAAATTCTTTTGGAAACAAAATTGGAAACGGGAACAAATAAAGCATTGCATGAGTTAAAATTTCATTTAAAGGGCTTTAAGAATAAATAAGGTAGTCATTAGTCTTTGCACAAAGGGTTTTTACTTCTCTTAATAAGTGCCATTCTCATTATTATAATTTTTTTTCTATATGGAATGGGACACTTACCACCCCAACGAACATTCATCCTCAATCTTATTTTCTTATGTTTGGAACTCTGGAATTATCCAATAATTCCAGTTCCTCTTTCTACTTACACAATTTCTCTCTATTCTTCTCTCTCTCATCTTTCTTTCTACAATCGCCTTATCATAATGGCAACTTATTCTTTCTTGAATTCAAGGAATAGGGTTATGAATGCAATAGTAAAATCTGCAGATGAGATTGATAAGGCTTGTCTTTTATAATGATATTGATGAGGCTTGTCTTTTTCCGCAGGAAGCTGTTGGTCATGGCCAAATGGAGCAACGGCAGAACATAACTACTGACCAGAAATGTCATCCATCTAATATGTTTCTAGATTTTTAACTATAAAAAGTCTCCACAAAGAGTTGGTCAAACTATTGCAACTTAACGTTGAAATTGACAAAGTTGCCCTTCAATTCCTATGTCTGCCTTGATACTGCCTTTCTTAACACCGTCTTTGACACCATCTGGAGCATCTTTTGGTGGAATAATGTGACAGACCTATTCTAATGGTGCTGTTCCGACCCTGCAACTTCTTATAGAAGCAAATTAAAACCATCTTTAAGTGCTAGAGATATTGATTTAGGCATTGAATTGTTTGAACTTGAAAACCATCAACATAAGCAACAGCAGTTGATAATAGATGAAAGATGAAACAAGGCCATGCCAAATAATTCTTCTTTCCCTGCTCGCTTGGGTGATCTTTCACCCAAGTTTAATAGGCTCCAAGGAGTGAAATCCACTATCTTTGAAGACATTTTGTGCCCCTTACGTTTCAGGGAATTTCACTTGATTCTGTTGGACCTCATTTACAATCTCTGATATGAACCAAGTTGCTGCATAATATGTATCAGCACCTGCAAAATTATTTTTCTATAGCTTTCAACTCGAGTTGGATGGAATCGCTATCTTTTGGGGTTGATCCTTCTAGAGCTGAAGCCAGAACTGCAGCTTTGAATCCAATAAATGTTGGCTTTACAAAGCATAGTTAGGGTTTCATTGAACGTGTAAATGGCTTTGTAGTCTGGACTCTGGTGACATGAAAGCTCTATTGTAAGTGGAAAGCAGCAGATTCTATCATTTTGTGATCTCAGGCTCTGCTTCAGTTATTTTTTGATAGCTTCATTGAATGTAGTGTGGCAAATTCGCATCCAGAATTTTCTTCACCTATTCTTTCTACAGCACTGAAGCCTTCTTCTTCTACCTTCTCTGATTGGGGTTCCCCAGATGGTGAATTAATTGAGCCATCCATGGAGAAGAGCTCAACAAGCTTAGGAAATTAACCCAAGTTCTTTTGGATCTTCAGCTTCCTGCTATGCGGCTATGGAACAGTTTAATTTTTTTGCTGATAATTTTTGTTGTGGGTAATTTGTTGTATTGATTTGTAATTTCATAGCCAGACTCCAAGAGTTACTGGAAATGTAGATTTTGTGATGAATATGTTCCCTCAAGTCGAAATTATAAGGGTCTGTTGATTTTTTAGAGAATCTCAAGAATATCCTAAGAAAGCTAATTACATATATATTGTGTTTTATTACATTATATATTATTTTCATAAATCAAACAACATAATTTAAAGAAAAATGACAAATTTTAATATTTTAAAGTAATATAATTAGTTTTTTTTATGATTTTCTTAGGATTCTCCAAAACAGTCAACGTGGCCTTATAATTAGGACCGGTAGGAGTAATAGTGAATAAATTCAGAAAGCCAATTTTGGATCTTGTAGCTGAATCTGAAATTTTACATTTTGCCATGTAAGGAATGATATCTTTTTTTAATCATCGAATTATTTTTTTTTTGCCAGGATATCAGCAAATTAATTACATTTTTGTAGATTTTCATTTATAAATGTGTAACAATAAGTGCTGTGGAAAATTTTAAATTATTGAACATTTTTTATCCTCAAATATATAAGTGCATAAATCAAGCAAATACACACACATACATATTTGGATGCAGAAATGAATTATTCCACTCAGTCTTGTAGACAGTAGTTAGGATATATACTTTGCGCTAAACATAAGATATTAATTACTTTAGCTCCCACTTATAATTTTCTTCCCTAAATTATCTCAATTCATTGCATGTATTAAAAGGGTTTTCTTAAGGAGATAGTTCTAATACAAATAATAAAATAGGGTGTAGTTTTAAAAAACCAAAACCCTTTTTCCATATAACTAACTTAACTAATGTCTTTAGTCTTTATAAATTGATTATTTAGGACTGAGTAGAGTATTTTTTTTTCCAACAAAAAGTTTAACTCAAGTTCCAGCGTTGTGTAATAGTTTTTTTTTTAAACCCTAATGTTAAGAAAGCTTTGCATTTATGCTGGTTTACTTCGATTTGATTTGAGTTAGTTGATGTGTAATGTGGTTTAGAAAATCAATCGGTTCCCAAAAAAAACAAAAACAAAACTTTTAAAAAGAGATCGATAAAGGTATAAATGAAAAGCTGTATATTTTAGAAAGTGAGGCTTGAGAGAACAATAAAAATTACATATAGCACTAGAATTGATGTAAGAAATGTGATTGATTCACTTGCAAGTTTATGTTTATCAAATCTTATCCAATATTCTGTACCTAATCTATATAGCTTTTGTGAACAATGTGGATGCCACTTTCCACAAAGAAAATTTGAGAATCATTGTGGAGCAGAAACCAACAAAAGCTTCACTTAGTGCCTCTTGCCTTTGTCATCATCCTTTTACTTAGTGGCATGGGTGGACCCTATGCTTTTTTCACTCACTAAAATCACTTGGTTCCTTCAATCCCACGGAATTTGTTTTTTGAAATAATAATAAAAAAAAGTTCCTATTGAAAATTTGATTGGCAAGAGATTGAGAATAACAAAAATACACGTCTACTTTGTTATAAAAAAATTTATCTGGTTCTTACCAAATTTTTAATAGAGAAAATTCTCCTTTTTTTTCTTTCAGACTAAAAATTTCTTATACTACCACAGAATTGTATATGTATAACGCTGTATATATTGCGGTTATATGACACCTGTTATATAGGGGTGTTCAACATTTTCCCGTCTCGATGTTTCTGTCCTGAACCTGAGCAAATCGGGACGGGATTTTCCTGTCCCAAAATTTTTAGGATGGGAAAAGTTCGGGATTGGGAAAAATTTATTTGGGATCGGGAATGGGACTTCCCGATCCCGAAAATATATATATTTATATATTTTTTAAAATTTTCCTAAAATTATCCAAGTACCACTAAGTTAAAAACCATTCATTTTTGCTATTTTACAACATTAATTAAATAAGTATGCCTATTAATTTTTCATAATTGTTATTTTCAAGATAACATTTAATATAGAAGAGTAATGCATACATTATTCTTTATTTTTAGTAGACTCATGTTATAAAAATAAAAAACTTGAAAATGCTTTAAGTATATTTTTTGAGGAAACTATTCTCCTTTTATTTTGTATTAGAGAATAAATTCTTATTCCTTTATTTTTATTTTTTTTGGCAATGTTTATTATTATTTTTACTTTTTACATAGTGCTATCTTTTTTTTCGAGAATTTCTCGATCCTGTCCTGTCCCGAGAACACCCCTACCGCCATATATAGAGAGGCGGGATTTGAATCGATGCTCCTGCCTACTTATATATGACGGTTTGAAAAAACCGTCATATATAAAGATGTGGAAATTGAAACACCATATGTTCATCACATACAAGCAACCACCATATATAATTGTACATATTTGATGGTTTTTAAACAATAACCTCCATATAAATGCCTTTAAAACCCAACTTGATTTAATACTTATTAGCAAATTTCATTCATCGCGTGTACTAGCTCTTCTCCACCACAGCCCACTTTTGGACCTACATGGATTTGCCTGTCGTTTGCGCTCTTCTGTTGTATGTCTACTATGTCTACCTCTCTTCGAACGTGCAAACATGGTAGATCTGATCTATAGTAGATGTATGACAGACTTTGTTATTTTGTCATTACCCGCGTTGTATGGATTCACTGTTCTTTCTTCAGAATTTTGCTATTTTTGTCGTGAATAGCATAAATGTGAGAACTTTCTACCCTTAAGTGTATTTATAATCGTTTAGTGTTGAAATTTTTTATATATCTAATCGATCTGCACACTCTACAGATTTAGGTATGACGTGCGCTCAGCTGCACTCAATCTATATATATCATGTGGGTCGTCATCATTGTGTAGTGGGCTGTATATGTGCTGAATTGTGCATAAAAGTGAGTCTTTTTTGTTACGATAAACTTATATCCCTATTTTTCTTATTTGTTACATGCCCTTATATATATATATATATATTATGTTTTGCAAGATTGATGTCACCATTTTAGTTTTACAATCTATTTATTGAGCTCACCGGATAAATCTTCTGTCCTTTCAGGATCAATGTATACTGTTTCAAATTATGATTTAATATAATAAAATCATAAACAGTTGCACATTGATCTTTAGAGGGCATAAGATTCTTCGGGGCTCAATATAAATGAACTGTAGGATAAAATGATGACGGTTGGTCTTGTAAAACAGAAAGGGAAATATTTGACACTTGTTTAATAACAACCCTCATATATTTTTATATATAGCGGTTTTTATTTAAAAACCTTCATATATAAGTGGCGTATAAATGACGTTTCTCGTGAGAAGACCGTCATATTTGTGAAAATATATGTGGCGGTTTTTGAACTGCCATATATATATATATGGCGTTAAAATATATGTTGGTCGGAAACCGCCATATATGAGTAAAAACAACCGTCAAATATAGATAATTCTGTAGTAGTGTTAAAATGATCTATGTAGAAAAATAATTAATTCAAAGGATAATCAAAATTAATTTATATTACCCTTCCAATCATAAATGTAAGACCTAGTTTGAAGGTGAATTTTAGTCTTAAATGTAAGTTTTTTTTTAACTTTATCTCTTATAATTATCATTTTTCTCTATATTAATTTTTTAAGTTATAAATTGATTTATAATATAATGATGTACATAATATAGAGATATCATATTATATGTGTGTGTTATAATTAAGTAATTTATTTAACTTCCTCAATCTTTTGAATTAAATAAAGAGATCTTACTTTAAGAACTTAAACAATACTAAATATTATAGTTATTATTAATGTTATCTAAGTTATTCTACTTGGCATTAAATGTTTTAGAAGTTTTCATTTCGCTTCTGCCAGAATTTTAGGAGTCACTTGCGCTTAGTTTTAACGAATTCTTTCTGAAGTAAATTGAATTATTAAATTTATTCCTATTTAAAGAATAGCCTTTACCATTATTATCTGTTTTTCTCATCAACATTGATATAAAACATAAAATTTTACCATATTTGTTGTCAAAATGAAGTTTACCAATTATTAATTATAAATAATTGATTTAACATAGATCGTATTAGTTGATTAAAATCGGATTTATTAGGAAGAGAAAATGTGGTACAGAAGCACCAAAATTTGCTTCCAATATAATTCAATTAATTGATTACTAAATTGATTTAAGTGAAGCCAATTAAGAAGAGATGAAGAGAAGAAATCTATACCAAATCTGACCAATTTTTACGTTGAGAACTATTTTTTATAATTTTCTACTTTTGAGAATGGAATTAAGAGGGACGAAAACAAAATAGAGATGTAATTAATTCAAATGCAATCAATATGAAGATCTTCCCTTGGACATTTTGCCATAACATCATTGCTAGTTCATCAAAAAGTGTAGCTAACATTGCAATACAAATATCCTTTCAACATTGATCATTAGTGACGATTATAAAGGTCGCCAAAGAAAATATGACTTTTGACAACAACATAATGAGTCACCCCAAAAAGATTTATCATTTAGCAATGACACAAGAGTCACCAACAAAAGTGTAATCAAATGCGGCAACAAATAATAGTCACTATTGATACTTGTACTTTTAGGAGTTGTTTGGTAGGAGGGGAGCGGAGGGAAAGGGGGGAATAAAAATTTTAGGAGTTGAATTTAAAAAGTTTAAAGAATTGGGGTTATAAAATTTTAATAAAGGAAAAATATAACATAAAAAAGTATGAAAAATCAATTCAAAACTTTTAACCTCACTTCTTTAATTTTATAAAATTTAAGTTATAAATATTTTCCTTCCCCACTCCCCTCCAAATCCCTCATACCAAATTATACAAACCCTTAACGGCGATATATAGTGTCTCTACAAAAAAGTATTGAATCCGGTAACGATATTCTTTGTTTCTCTTTTCATCTTCGGATTCATATCTAACGATCCAGGTCATAAAATTTAAAATAGTTTTATATGACCCTTTCCTATTTCTTCTATAGAGTTAAAACTAAAAAAATATTTGTTACTTTCCCCGACAGTCATTGTCACCAGTAAAAGTCACTTAGCTTGCCACGGCAACAGATTAGAACTTTCTTGAGTTGCCATCGAAAGTTCAGTGACTTTTAGTTCTTGTTGAAACGTTTTACACATTTTTTTTTATGTATTTTAATGTTTGTAAAAAACTACTCTATTTATACAATAATCATTTTTAATTTACTTTTTTTTGAATAATTGGAGTGTTTCTACGTATAATATTGTATTAGTGAGAGAGGGATATTGTATTTGTGTGTGGCATGGAATGGAGCTAATATAAGAGAGGGGTGCGTATGACATAGGGATATTGTAATTGCATGTGTGAGTGAGAAAATTAAAGAGATCGTGTATATGTTTGTGGGAGGGGTGTGAACCTGCATGAGAGAGTAGATGTTTAGTAAGGGGAAACAAGTAGAGTCTCATGTGTTAGAGGTAATGAGATTGAGAAGAATGATATAATTAAAAGTATGATAAAGTGTTACAATAACATTGTGTTTGGATGGGGAGAAAAGTTGGGGAGGAGAAAATGGAGAGGGGAGAAAATGGAGGGAGGGGAGAAGTGGGAAGAGAATATAATCTCTCCTTGTGTTTGGATAGAGGGGAGAAAAGAAGGAGGAGAGAAAATGTATTATATTTACAATGATAATAGTGCCCTTATTAGTTTTTAACCCATTTTTGCAAATAATACCATGAAAAGTAAATTTCAATAAAAATTTAATACCATTTAATTAAACACTAAAGCCAAATTAAAATAAAATTGTTTTAATATTTTATTTCAAGCCAAATAACAA
>JBAGKO010000013.1:7210822-7224645 GCA_037177275.1 Acacia concinna
TATTATTATTATTATTATTATTATTATTATTATTATTATTATTATTATTATTATTATTATTATTATTATTATTATATTTTTTATTTACCTTATGACAGCGTTTTGGAAAGCAAAGATTGAAGACTTAAACAAGTAGCCACAGGCAGAAAAGAAAAAGATGAAAGAGGCAGCCGCACGTAGAGTTGATCATCGTCTTCATCATTATTCATTGCAAAAATAAAACACAGAGATTTTTAGGAGCAAAGAAAAGGCAAGAATTAGAAAGAGAGAGAGAGGGAGAGAAATTGAAGGCTGGACCAGGGGTGGCGCCTTTGTCTACTGATCATCTTCTTCTTCTTTCCTAGGTCCAACAGGAACAGAGTGAAACAGAGGGAGATTGCCAAACAACAAATATGGAGATGAGGAGTTGGATCAATTGGAAGAGTTGTTTTGCAATTGCAGCATTACAATTGTGTGTTCATCGATTCTGCTTCTTCTTTAAGATGGACAAGGAAGAAGAGAAGATAGGGAAGATTGCAGCATTACAGTTGCTTCTTCTTTTTTTCACTCTTCTTTGTTCAAATGGTTCTTTTCTGGTGTGAATTTAATTTATTTTTACCGTTATAAATTTTAATCAGTGATGTGTAGTTAATTTTCCCTTGCAACCTGGAGTAGCTATGAGCTTGTAAATGAATTAAACTTTATTTTTCATTTATTAGTTATGTTTTAAAGTTAGTTTTGGTTACTTAATCTTTTTTTTAATCTACTTAGTGCTTGATCACCATTAAATATAAATGTGAGTATTATGATTTACTTTGACAAAGGGAATTTTAATTAGGCTATAAGATTAAATAATATGGGATTAGATTGCGATCTAATTTGTGATTAGGATAGACATATACCGAATGACCCCATATAATTGTTGAAGAATATGTTCAAATTATTTTGCCTCTTAAGTAATTATGTTAGACATAACATTTTATATTTAAGAGAGGGTTGTACGTAGACAGAAAGACACTTATAGCTATTTATACTCGATATTAATGAAATTAACATCAAGACTAATTAAATTAGTGGAAATAAACTGTATGAAACTAATAAGTGATTAATGACTATGACCCTTTTTAATATTTGGGGTAGTTAGTTTATTTGAATTTGATTTTAAATTTTATTTAACTTATTTGAATTCCACTTTGGTTTGCTCAAATTAATTGAAAGTATAACATCAATACTTGACCTAGTTTAGGTACCAAATCTTCATTGGGAATGATATCTTACTCATTTCTTTATTACTTGATATGACATGTGCACTTGTAGAGTCAAGGGTTGCAAATTTTGCACCTATCAAATTTGTTGTGCCATTGAGCGGGGACTTGAGTGCCCATACTTTTTGTTTAAGCTTGAGTTGTGAATATTCTTGTTTTACTTTGTTTTGTGTGATTTGCTTTATTTTCCTTGTTTTTTGTTTGCTTTAAAAAGAATTTTTTTAAAAAAAATGGATTATTGGCACTCATTTGTTTATAGATTGACAAATCTTTGTTCCTTCATAGAGATGCATTTGGATGACATGAGATAAAGCGACGTAAACACTGGTTGGATTGAAAATGTTGATTCTCCTCGATATAATTATTTGTCTTGTGTTTATTGTGGAGATTGTCATTTATATGCGCATTGTCCATATAGCACCACTAATCATTTTGTGAGAGATTATTTCACTAGGAACCAACCTTATTTTGGTCATTCTTTTTGTCCTAATGGAAGTTTTGAGCAAGCTTGGGATCCACATTTAAGTTTTTATTCAAAGAAAATGTCCCCATCTTTTCACTCTTACCCATATTTTGAAGGAAACACTTATGAGGATTGCAAAGCGTCCTACTTAGAAAGAGTAGTTTATGATTTTCTTCATGACCAAAAAGAATTTATAGCTAGTTTTGAGTCAAACGCCAAAAATATTAAAGCCTATGTGAGCCAAATGCGACAACACATTGAAGAAATAAAAAAACTAAACTCCTTTAATCCCCATTGGAGCTCCCATGATTATTCTTATGAGGAAGTTGAGGAGTGCGTTGAATTGCATGAGAGTATAGATGTTCTAGAGAGTAATTATGAGCCTAAAATTAATTTAGGAGAGAATAATGGGTGTTCAAGTGAGGTTCTGGCTGTGGAGCCTACTCTTTGTGATTTTGATTTTGAGGTTAATGAAAAGATCGTTGTGCATGACTCTTCTATTGACTTTTTGACTTTTAATGATGAGAGTTAAATGGATTTTGTTGGATGCTCTCAAATTTTAGCTGTTCCTAGATTTATTTGCAAGAATGTGCATGATGTGCTCTACTTGAATTCAGTGAATACTTGTATTATGGAATTGTTTATGATTGAGGAAGTACAAGTAATTGACATGAACTATCATTTGCTTTGTCTGAAACCTTGTTGCTTGAAAAGGAATGATGACAATGTTATTATGGTGTTTGACACTTATGATTAGTGGTTTGTATTGAGAAGTCTAGCTAAACACTATAAACTTAACACTTATTGGGAGGCAACCCAATGTTTTGGTTTGACGTTTTGTTTTGATTTCATAGGACTTTTGTTAGCCCTTGATGATGTTTCCAGGACTAAGAGGGGAGTTTTCTTCTACTTTTCTTTGTTTTGTTTATTTGCTTATTGATAACATGTTGATAGGAATGAATGTTGTTTATAATTTGGATTTTCATGTGGTACACATGTGGTAATGACTATTAATTTGATTGGTTGCACTTGTTGGATTTGTTCATTTGGTGAAACTTTGAGATCTTAGCAAATTTTTGCTATCCCTACACTTGAATATAGTTACTTTTCTTTTCTTTTTTTGATAAAAAAATATAGTTACTTTTCTATTTCCATTACTTATTGTTACTTGTTCACATTGACTACAATGTGACACTTAAGTGTGGGGGTGTGAGGGTACCATTGGATTTTTAATGACTTGTCTTCAAGCTTTTGATTTTGAAACTTTCTTTGTTTTCTTTGGAAAATTTTGATTTTTTTTAAAAAAAGCATTTTAAACATAAATTGTTTTCTTTTGGAAGCTTGGATTTTACAAGTGAATATTTGTAAGGTTGGTTTAATTTGAATTTGAAAGGATTTAATTTGATCATAATTCAATTTTATCTTCTTGGAATGTTAGTAAATTGACAAATAATTTGGTTTAGATAATTAACTTTAGGATGCCAAAAGTCAATGAGGAATTTGAGCCTATACTTTCATTTCTTTTAAGAGAGTATACTTATTGTGATTTCATCTCTAGAACTTGTCTTTAATCTCTATTGAAATTCGAATTCCTTTTGCATGCTCAAAAATGATCTAGGCATTCATTTTCATAGCTACTTTGGCCAAATAACCATCCTAATGATTGAAATCTTTTGTTTCACCCATTTGAGCCTAAACGTCATTTCATGAAAAATTGCATTAAATAGCCCTTTGTTTAAATTGATGCAATTGTTTCCCTCCTTACCATTCATCAAATTCTTTAGTAAGTCCTAAGTCATAAAAAAAATGAGTGAAGGAATTAGGGAGATAAATAAAAACAAAATCAATATCATATGAGTTTACTAAAAGTGGAAAGAAAAGTGAAATAGAAAATAGAAAAAAGAAAGAAAGAAAGATGTATGAAAAAAGATATATATATATATATATATATATATATATGAAAAGAAAAGAAAAAGAGGCAAATAAAAGTGTAACAAAAAAAGAGAAAGAAAAAAAGAAGAAAGAAAGAAAGAAAAAGAGTATGGAATTGAAGAATATACTATTCCTTCTTTCTTCATGTTTATCATTGAAAAACTTAGCACTAATTAAAGTAGGGTTAAGGTGCAAAAATAATCATAAACTGTTGTCGGAAGTGCAAAAATAACCATAAATTATTTTTGGGTACAAAAGTGACCATAATGTTAAAAAAGTGATGCAAAACCGTTAAGTTTACTGTAGCGCTATTAATTTTTTTTTGAAGGGTTGCTATAGTAACTTAACGGTTTTGCATTACTTTTTTAACGTCATGGTCACTTTTGCACCCAAAAATAGTTTATGGTTATTTTTTCACTTCCGACAACAGTTTATGGTTATTTTTGCACCTTAACCCATTAAAGTATTCCTCCATTTATCATTTTTATTTCATCATCCTACCTTATTCATTACAACCCTTGGAAAAGTTGTTTTAATGTGTATGTGCAATAGGGTAAAATAGTGGAGATTGAGATGATAAAAAAGCTTATGGTAGATGAGTTATAATAGGTGAAATTGAGTGAAACATAAGCCCTTTATTATCTTGAGAGAGGAGTGCAAACAATTGCTTGTGAGGGGCATTCCATTGCAATTTATCTTTGCCAAATTAATTGTCTTGATACTTGCATTTTTGGAAGGTGGAAAAAATTTCTAAAAATGTTTGATCCTTGGAAGTTTGAATTGATTCCAATTTTGTAATGCTTCCTTTAAAATCTTGCTTCCATGATTTTGTTTTAATTGTTTGTATTTTCTTAAAATCTTGGCAACAAGATTTGATGCAAGTGTGGTGCTGTGATAACTCTCCATATTTTGTACATTTAATGCTTATTTGTAAAGATATTTGGAGAGTTATCTAAACAATTTTAAAAGATTTTGTTGAGAGGAGCTGCATCAATTGAAATCGTTGTTCTGCAATTGGAGCATTAAAGTCGTGTGTTCATCGGTTATGCTTCTTCTTTAAGATGGACAAGGAAGAAGAGAAGATTGGGAAGATGATAAAATATTATTGAGCTTCTTTTCTTTTCACTCTTCTTTATTCGAATGATTCTATTTTGGTCTGAATTTAATTTATTGTTGCTATTATAAATTTTAATTAGTGATGTGTAGTTAATTTCCCTTGCAACTTAGAGTAACTATGAGCTTGTAGATGGATTAAACCTTATTTTTCACTTATTAGTTATGTTTTAATGCTAGTTTTGGTTAATTAATCTTGTTTTTTTTATCTACTTAGTGTTGATCACCATTAGGTATGAATGTGAGTAGTATGATTTACCTTGATGATGAAAATTTTAATTAGGCTATAAGATTAAATAATATGGGATTAGATTGCGATCTAATTTGCGATTAGGATAGACATATACTTAATGACCCCATATAATTGTTGAAGAATGTGTCCAAATTATTTTGCCTCTTGAGTAAATATGTTAGACATAACATTTTATACTTAAGAGAGGGTTGTAAGTGGACTGAAATACACTTATAGCTATTTATACTCGAGATTACTGAAATTAACATCAAGACTAATTAAATTAGTGGAAATAAAGTGTATGAAACGAATATGTGATTAATGATTGTTGGTTGCCCTTTTTCATATTTGGGGTAGTTAGTTTATTTGAATTTGATTTTAAATTTTATTTCACTTATTTGAATTCCACTTTAATTTGTTCAAATTAATTGAAAGTGTAAAATCAATATTCAACTTGATTTAGGTACCAAATGTTCGTTGGGAACGATATCTTACTCATTTTTTTATTACTTGATATGGCATGTGCACTTGCAGAGTCAAAAATTGGAAATTTTGCACCTATCACTTGCAACAACTCTTTGGCAATTAGGGAAGGGAAGAAATCTGTGGGTGACAAATGCAGCTACTCATCATGAGTGCATGTGCAGTAAATAAAAAATGCAAATGGAGGATTCCATATGAGAACGAGTTAAAGATCGATGTTGATGGGGCTTTTGATCATATTTTCAATTTTGGAAACAAAGTAAGGAACCATGAATACTTGTGGATCCCCAAAGAAGCAAGCAAGGCTGCAAAATCTCACACTCTTATAACATGGTGCTTATTATGGCATTGGACCACATTCTTGTAATGCTTGAATTTTTAAGGATAAAGATGCAAAAATACACATGGTATTTCTAAAAGTGTGCCCAACATTAAATATTTTTTTTGGATACAACAGTTATTATGTAGTTACAAAAGTGGGGGAAAAATATACATTAATCGTTAAGTTTAACTTCTTCTTTTTTACTTTTAAGGCTTATATTGATGATGACGTAGTTAAGGTTTAAGCCTAAATGACAGTGGATAAAAAGGAAAAAAAATACACATCTACCCACTAATATTAATTTATTATTTTGATGTGACAGTTCTTTATGTATAACCTCAAGCAATTTAAGCAGTTTTTTTATTTCTTTAAAATAATAAATTAATATCAGTGGGTAGATATTGATTTTTTTTTCTTTTTATCTACTGTCACTTAGGCTAAAACATTAGCTGAATCATTATTTACATAAGTCTTAAAAGTGAAAAAAAGTCAAACTTAATTATCAATGTGTAATTTTATCCCACTTTTATAATCATATAGTCACTATTACACCAAAAAAAAAAACATGTGGTGTTGAGTACACTTTTGAAAAAGCTATGTGTATTTTTGCAACTTTACCCAATATGGTGTTGATTATGGCATTGGTATTGCACATTTGGTGATCATTCTTAATTGGTATTGGCTTGTTGAAAAATTATATAAGATCATGTGTTGCCAGATTGTGTCTATTGTTGAAATAGGGACCACTCTTGTATTAAAAATCCTAAAATATGAGATCAACAAGTATGTACTTACATTTAAAAAAATATAAATAAGTAAAACAAAATATACTCCAACAATCCTAATGGATATTTAATATGAACTAATTAAAATCAATAAGATAGTTGTGGTTCTACTTCATTCCTTCCAAATGTTGTTTCTTGCTCCCCACGCTAATTGTTTTACTTCACATGTCAACCTAATCAAACTGAAATGAAAAATGTAAATGTCAAAATTTTATAGAGTGCAAACAAAAAAATTAATTGACGATGAAATATAACAATTCTATAGTCACCTCTTAGGGTCTCTTTTTCTTTGACGTTTTTTTTTTCTTAGACAACTTTTAAGATGGCCTTTAACACGGGATACACCTTTTCGTTTCAATATCCTTTTGCTTGAAATGCATCTTTTTCACCATTTGCCATGGTTTGACTCACATCATAGTTTGGAATAGGATAATTTTTGCCTATTATTTTATCAACTTCCTCACCTAATTTTATAGGTTTTTTGGCTAAAAAAGTGGGCGCATTACTAGACTCGGTAGCCTTATTTGATCTCAACTACAATTAGCTATAAATCCTTGAAACGATTTGAGACATCTAACTTTGGATCTTCTTTAATTTTATGTTTACTATTATCAAGAACAGATCCACTCCACGCATGTTTAGTCCACCTCTTGAGAATGTACCTTGGAGGAATAACTAGTTTATTGCACAAGTAAAGTACTGGAAGAGCATGCCAACATAAGATTCTGGTGAATTCATATTTCTTACAACGCATTCAATTCTTTCATCTTCCAAATCATATGTTAACTTGTGATCTCTTTTATCTTCCATTACACACATTGTATATTCAAACATGTTTGAAACGGTTATAGGCCTTGAAGAGTATGTTACATGACTTCTCATATTCCTTTCTAACTCAATGAAATATATCTCGTGTATAGATTTCTTTGGAATTTTTGGCAAAAGGACATTAAGTTTAATGGTGGCAAAGTTTGAATCATTTCATGATTCTCCTCCAATTCCTTATATCTCATGTCTTCTATCAACCTCTCAAAATTTCTTAAGAAACCCAACACAATTAATATAGGCTTTATATAACCTCTTAATAGACCATTGAAGCTTTCACTTAATTGAGTTGTTGTAGCTCCATCAAAAAGGCATGCCGCCCATATTATGTTGATGACCATTTTTCTCTTTTTCCAAACAAATCCTACAACTATTTATTTTGATGAAGATCGTACTTCTCAAGGACTCCCATACATTAAGGAAATTATTTTCATATTCATAATCATATATGCAACTTTTAAAATCTACAGCAGAAGAATCTGATTTCATGTAAGCATGGTTAACATGCTTGCAAGCATTTTGTGACAGATGCCAAGCACACAAACAGTGATATGATTTAGGCAAAAATTTTGCAATTGCTTTTGCCATTGCTCGATCTTGATCCGTACATATTGTACTTAGTTTCTTTCCAGACATAGCCTTCATAAAATTTCTAAATAACCATTAGAATGATTTACTAGTTTCATTATACAATAATGTAGCACCAAAAGTTACAGTTTGTCGATGTTGATTGAATATAACAAAAGGTGCAAATGGTCTCTCAAATTATGATTTGCACAGTAGTTAGTATAAAAAGATACCACATGTCCAAAATAGGAATAATCCACTATCATCTTTGCATCAGCCCAACAAATCCTTCAACATCAAGTTGAATTTCATAAAAAAAACGATGGATTTTCGAGTAAGCTTCTCCTTCTTTAATTTCTGCCATCCTCTTACTAGTCAAAATGGCTGCTAATATCTTTGAGAGTGCACCCAATATTTTCACGTCCTCCAATTTGTCAACTCAAGCTTTCAAAAATCAATTTTTGACGTATTCTAGAATGGTCTGCTTGCTCAATTTAGATTGCTTGAGCACTAGAGATTTTTCTTTGAGAAGGCAATTTATGCTTACTCCTAGGAGTAGCCAAAGCATGATTATGTTCTTCTTTGAAAGACAACATTGCACCCATTTATTTATCGAGTAATAATCATTTGAGCGGAACAAGTAGTTCTTAAATCTTTACGAGCTTTTGTTCCTTCATAGTAATTCACTTTAAACCCTTCTTTGAAACAAACAAATTATGGGAAGTGTGAGTGAAAGAATGGATGGCCAAAAAAAAAAGACTGAGAGAATAAGTGAGGAAATATATTATTAAAAAATAAGTAGGAAAATATATTAAAGCAACATATAAATAATTAGGAATAAAAAGAGAAAAAAGTGAATTAGATTTGTAAACAAGTACAAAGATGGTATAAAAATCATCAATATTAGAGGGAGTATTTTGAATCTTAAATATCTTTTTTTTTGGGCCAATTTGAATCTCAAATATCTAATCTAAATTAAGATACTATTGTCTAAATCAATATTTGTGCGAAATTATTTTTCAGAAAAAAATTCTAGACAACGTATTAGTCAATAATTCAGACGTTATATCACTGCCGTAGAAGATCCTAATTTGCTCATTACGCTGTCATATGGGATATGATATATCTAACCATCATAATAGCCCAACCTTTTAGTGTGAAATGGAATTGCTACTCTATATATATCCATAAATAGAGATAAATTAATTATTTACTACTCTACATGATAAATTTCAATTAAAAGAATGCAAACAGCAGCATCATTCTTTCTAGAGCAATAGTAACAAGATTGTTGTTTGTTACGAGGGAAGGGGAAGCCAAGAGAGGGAAAAAAAATTTGAATTGGATTTTAAAAAATGACAGAATTGGGATTAAAGTTTTGAATTTATTTTTTTTATTTTTTGATTTTATATATTCTTTTTGTTAAATTTTTATAACCCCATCTCTCTAAGTTTTTGAATACACAAATTTTCCTTCCCTTCTAAATTCCTCATGCCAAATTAGATGAACTCATACACAACAGAAACTTGAAAGCAAAGGCGGATAGATTATGACATAGCAATTATAATAATAACCTTTGTTAACAACACTTGTAATAATGACACTATTATGAAGCATCTTTAATCAACAGTTACTCCTACTAAAATGTGAGAAGTAATTCCATATAAAAAAAAGAAGTGAACGGTAATGCTGCGAGATTATTTTGACAAGACAAATTGATCATCATCTTTATTCATATAGTAGTATGGTAAATCCAAAACATTGCTAAGCCGAAGTAGTGACTAAACCCCATAATGGAACATCCAATGTATAGCATCAGAAACTAAAGGTTTTAAGATGGAGAACCCCATCCACCACCACCTGGAGTCAAAATCTGAAGAATATCACCTGGTTGTGCCTCGATAGAATTCTTTCCTCCAAGATAAATCCTTCGTTTATCTTTCTTCACAAGGTAGTTAGCCCCACGAGCACCATTTTTTCTTCCCTTTAGTCCTCTCGGTACATGAGCACGTCTCTCTCGGAAAGAATGCTAACAGTAACAGGACGATGATGATATATTACTGCAGCAGGTGTTACAGCTTTTAGTGCATTCCAGTTACCATAAACTTTTGAGCTGGTCCCTCCAAAATCAAAAATTGCTTCTCCTTTATTAAAATCTGTAGAATCCCAAGATTTCAGGGATTGATTTATTTCCTATTTATATTCTTTATTAATCCTGTATAATCAGATCGAACGAAATAATTACCCGATTCTATTTTTTCTATATATATATGTAACCTTTGAGATGTAAATATCACAAGAAAAATCATTCTCAAGTCTCTGATTATCTTCATGGTATCAGAGCCCTGAAGAAAATCAGAGATTTTTTTTTCTACAACATCAGTAGACCCCTTCGTTGCACATTCAACGTTGTCGATATGTGTTTCTTGGCGTCCAACTTCAGTCGTGATCGCCATCATATGTGATCACCTTCGTATTCACTATCGATCTGTTCTTATCAAGTCTCAGTGCTATCGCACTCTGTTTTTCAGTGTTATGAGCTCTCATCCGACTTAGCTTCTTGGCTTCTCAGATCCATCTCAGCGTTTCAGGTTCTATATTAGGTCCAGCTTCTCTCTCGCGATCTCTTAGGTTTTTCTAATCAGGTTTTTTATTTAAAGGTTGCAGTATAGTCCCTCCAATTATTGTGTAATCAATCAGCCACTATGTCAAAAGCTTCCTCCTCTATTTCATGCTCCAATGACCTCTCGACTGTTGTTCTAGTCCCTGAAAAACTTACCAGCGACAACTACAAGGAATGGTCTCAATCTAGGATCCTTGCTCTTGATGGAAGAGACAAACTTGAGTATATCATTGGTGATGCTAAAATACCTGATATATATGAAATCAAGGCATACAAAAAGTGGAGATCTGAGAATGCTTTGGTACCTTCATGGCTGGTTAATCAATGTCCACATCAATCAAGAAGAGTTTTATGTATCTTCCTTCAGCCAAGGATATTTTGGAGGCTCTCAAGGAGACATATAGCTTTGTAGGGAATAGGCCCCGTATATTTGATTTTGAGAAGAAATTGTGGGATCTCAAGCAAAACCACATGTCTCTTGATGACTATTATCTTGAGAAATCGGCCCTGTGGCAAGAATTGGATGCTTTAAAGAATAAAGTCCATCATTGCAAAGAGGATGCAGCTAAAGATCATAAGGACAAAGCAGAAGAAAGAGTATATGAGTTACTTGTTGGCTTCAATATGATTTATGATGATGTTCAGGCTCAGATTCTTAGTCAAGAACCCTTGCCTTCTTTACGTGAGACTTACTCCTTGTTGCACAATGAGGAAGATAGGCACAAGTCAATGCTTCAAAACAATTCCATTGCACCCCATACAACTCCTGAGGCTTCAACCCTTGCGATTTACTCAACTGAATCAGCCAATCCTAAAGGCCGACCATATTGTGATCATTGTAAGAAAAAAGGGCATTCAAGAGATAGTTGGGTCCTTCATGGTAAACCTACAGATTGGAAGCCAAAGAAGGGGCGCGGTAGAGGCTATGTTGCTGAAACTGTCAAAGAAGAATCCACTTCTCAAAGTGATAAGCTAAGCAAGATCTATGAAATGCTGGCAGTAATATAGAACACCAAACAACCTACTGCCACGATAGTAAGAAGAGGTAATTTCTTTCAAGCTTTGGCTGTGATAAAAGGATTATGTACTATAAATTTTTGGATTGTGGGCTTAAGTGCCTCAGATCACATGACTGACAATAAGACTCTTTTCTCATCTTCTACTCCTATCACCAAGAGAGTGACTGTACGCATAGCTAATGACTCTGAATCTGTTGTGACTGGAATTGGTTCTGTTAAACTTTCTGCTAAGCTTACTCTTCACTTTGTACTATATGTTCCAAATTGAATGATGTCATGCTAACTTCTTTGCTACTTATTACTGTCTTTTTTAGGATCTACTGATGGGGACAACGATTGGGAGTGCCCATGAACGTGATGGTCTATATTACCTTGATGGATGTAATGCTAAGTCGTGTAATAAAGTGTCTCTCCCTAGGACTAGTGACTTGGAGTTATGGCACAAACATTTAGGTCATCCAAATTTCAATTATATGTCTCAGATGTTTCCATCTCTTATTTCTAACAAAGATACATCTTCTTTTCATTGTGATTCATGTGAAAGGGCTAAACATCATAGAACCTCGTTTCAAAAAATTCCATACCAAGCATCCAAACCTTTTTCCACAATTCATAGTGATTTATGGGGACCGTCACGATCACCAAATAGATCCAAATCCAAATGGTTCATCACTTTCATTGATGATCATACACGTGTCAATTAGGTCTATCTATTGAAAGATAAAACAGATGTATACCAAACCTTCCTCAATTTCCACAAAATGATTGAAATCCAATTCCAAACCAAAATTTAGATTCTCCACACAGATAATGGAACTGAATACTTCAATCAAGCCTTGTCCACTTTTCATTCTGACCACATCATTGTCCATAAAAGCACTTGCTCCAATACACCCCAACAAAATGGCATTGCCAAACGAAAGAACAATCACATTCTTGAAACTTCTAGAACCATTATGTTCAGTAGCAATGTTTCCAAATATCATTGGGATGATGCCGTCCTCACTACCACTTTCCTTATTAATTGAATGCCAAGCTGACCATTGTCTTACAAAACACTACTCCAACTCCGTCATAAATACTATAACCTTCCATACCTAAAAAACACCCTGCCTCTCAGAGTGTTCGGTTGCACATCTTAAGTTCATCTTCACCACACTAATAAACTTGACCCCAAGGCTCTTCATTGTATCTTCTTAGGATATTATAATTCCCAAAAAGGCTACAAATGTTATGACTCGATCTCCAAACATCTCTTTGTTACATGTAATGTTACCTTCCATGAAAATATCTTTATTACTCTCTGTCTACAATTCAGGGGGAGAAAGAGGATGAATTGCAGATACCAGAAGATGACATGGTCCTTACAGCCTATACACCTAGTTAAGAGCCTACTTCTGAGACTACTTCTATCCTTGATACTCCTGATACACCTAGCCTAGAGCCTTCCCAGAGCCTACTCCTGATACACCTAGCCCAAAGCCTAATGTGCCAATCCTAGAGGGAGACATAAACAAATGGGGTAATACCTACGTAAGATGACACAAGAGAGGTAAAGAGCCACAAGATCTTAGCATTCACCAAGAGTCAAACAAAAACCAGGTCATGATGTAATAGTGGTAACAGAGAATTTTGATCTTGATCTTCCCATTGCAATAAGAAAGAAGCAAAGATCATGTACTCAACATCCTATCGAGAGGCTTGTTTCCTATGAGGCTCTCTCTTCTAAATACAAGGCATTTTTCTCTTATCTTGATAACATCAGGGTACCAAACAACATTGATAAGGCCATGGTTGTACCTGAATGGCGACAAGCTGTTTTGGAGGAGATGGAGGCTCTCAAATGCAATAGAACTTGGGATGTGGTAGATCTAGCTCGAGGTAAGAAGCTTGTTGTGTGCAAATAGGTATTTACCCCTAAGTATAAAGCGGATGGAAGTCTTGAGAAATACAAAGCTCGATTAGTTGCAAAAGGTTTCACCCAAGTATATGGGGAAGATTATACTGAGACATTTGCACCTGTAGCCAAGCTGAATACAATTAGAATTCTTCTATCTGTGGTAGTTGATCTGACACCATATTAACATGGTTTTCTTGAGTATTTTGTTACTAAATTGCACACTTTTACCCTCATTATACATTGTAATTAGAGTTTTTGGATTACATAGTTCATACATTGCATTTTGTTGTTTTAAGGGTAAAAATGGCTAATTTT
>JBAGKO010000013.1:7235458-7249846 GCA_037177275.1 Acacia concinna
ATACATTTTTAGTGAAGACTAAGAAGAAGAAAAAATAAAAGTGGACCTCAAACTTTAATGGAGGTGAAGTTACGGGATAAAGAATGAGGGAAGAGAGACAAAGAGGGATAAAAAAAGACAAAATTCAAATGAGTGAAAGTGAAAAAAAGGAGCGGGATAATAGAAATAAGTGAGAGAAAAAAGCCACAATTTTTACTTTTTTTTAAAGAACATTAACTTCTTGTGGTGTTCATTTGAAAAGCGCCACAATAGGGTTTTTTTTTTTAAAAAAAACAATAGGGTATTTTTAATTAAAATGATATTTTTTATTTTTAAATAATTAAAAAAAACTTCCTGTGGCGCTCATTTAAAAGAGCGCCACAATAGGGTATTTTTTTAAAAAAAACAATACGGTATTTTTAATTAAATTAATTTTTTTAAATTTTTAAATAATTTAAAAAAAAACTTCCTATGACGCTTATTTGAAAGAATGCCATAATATGGTATTTTTTATTTTTTAAAAACAATAGGGTATTTTTAATTAATTTAATTTTTTTAAATTTTTAAATAATTTTAAAAAAACTTCTTGTGGTGCTCATTTAAAAGAGAGTCACAATAGGATATTTTTGTTTCTTTTTTAAAAACAATAGGTTATTTTTAATTAAAATAATATATACTTTTTAATTTTTAAATAATTAAAAAAAACTTCATGTGGCGCTCATTTGAAAGAGTTCCACAATAGGGTTTTTGTTTTTAAGAAAAACAATAGGGTATTTTTAATTAAAATGATATTTTTTTTAATTTTTAAATAATTTTAAAAAAAACTTCATGTGGCGCTCATTTAAAAGAGCGCCACAATAGAGTATTTTTTTTCCTTTTTAAAAACAATAGGGTATTTTTAATTAAACTAATTTTTTTTAAATTTAAAAATAATTTTAAAAAAATTCTTGTGTCGCTCATTTGAAAGAGCACCACAATAGGGCATTGTTTTTCTTTCTTTTAAAAACAATTGGTATTTTTAATTAAAATAATATCTTTTTTTAATTTTTAAATAAGTTTTTAAAAAATTTCCTGTGGCGCTCTTTCAATAGGGTATTTTTTTTCTATTTTTAAAAATAATAGAGTATTTTTTATTTCTTGTGTTGCTTTTTTGAAAGAATGTCACTATAGGATCACTCACATTTGTGGCACTCTTTCAAAAAAGTGCCACAATAGCTTCATTAAAAATAAAATCCAACTTCCTGTGGCATTTTTTCTAGGAAGTGCCATAATAGGTGCGTCACTTTTGACTATTTTTGTAGTATTGTTGAGATACAAATCAATGAGGATGATGCTTTGTATATTAGGCTTGACCACAATGAAGGAATATGGGTATCAAAGAGGGGGAACTTGGTTCACAAATTTGTTAAGGAAGTGATTGTAACTAAAAAAAAGCATTATTATCAAGTCAAAGAAAAGAAAGCGGGACACTTGATTATCTATATATATGTACTTAGCTTGCAATATATATATAACATATATATATGTAATAACATTGTTCATTATTAATATATATGGGTAGGGATCAATGTTTTGGATATATATATATATATATATGTGCATATGTATTATATATTCCTTCAATTCATATTTAATCAATTTTGTACCTATGCAGGGGGCCGATTGAAAGCTCTAGTGGGGTGAAAACTTTTTTTTGGATATAATATATGTCAGTTATTATAATAACAATCATATATCAAATAAACATATTACGGTGGTTTCAATAAAAACTATCATATATAAACTTTCATATATGGCGGTTGAACTTTAACAATTATTATATATATTTTAAATATATGACGGTAAAATATATGGCGGTGGAATATGTGGTAGTGATTATCATGAAAAGCTCAAATTCTCAAATTCGTACATGAGAATGAAACCAAATAGCAAGTGTTCTTTCTTGGAACAAGAGAAGAGATTATATAGCTTGACGATGAAATAAGAGGCAGAAGTCACACCGGGGACACAAAAACTCCAGTTCAAATGTTAAACGTCCTTGTATTTAGTCAAAATTTTTTGTTTTGGCCTCAATATCTGGTCAAAGCTTTGAATTACGCAACCTGGTAAATAAGAAGATTATAGCATAATTGGGCTGACTTCCATGGGATTTTGAGAAGAAAGTCGAGCAGCCCAATTCGCTAACAAAAGGATAAGTTATAAAGATACATTACTACCAAATACAAAAGAGAATGAAAAAGTAAAAGCCTCGTCCATCATATTGACTTCACATGCACCAAAAGAGAACGTCTCCCAAAAACAACCATAGTCTTGAGAATTTGCAGGGCACATTGAAAAAACAAACAATGGGTGTTGTAGGATGTCTTTCTAGAGTACATGGATCACCTGAGTGCACCATCCAGGTTCGGAGCTTCCCCTGGGAAGTTGAAGAAGGCAAGGGGAGTATTCTAGATGCCTTGATCGAAGTAATGGCTAGAGTATTGTAGTGCCATTTTGAATTGATCATATGTATTTTTGTATTCAATGTATGATTATAGTGTGGCAGGCTCACATTTGAGAAAAGTGTATGAATATATTTACATCACTTTAACTAACGTATGCTGTTTTAGCAAAGCCTTCTAGGTTATGATAATTGCCATGTTACTGTCTTTGGTTAAACAAATGGTCAACATTGCAATAATTAACTTAGATGACATTTTTACAACATTTTGAAAACTTTATACGCATTTTTTAACAAAAGAAAAAAGAGTTTATAGTATCAAACGAACATTTAAAAAAGTTCATAAAAATTAATGAGAAGTATCTTTATGGAGTAATGCCAAAGTCAAATGTAAAAGAACAAGATATGTGAAAACTTGCACCTTATTTTTAAGACTACGAGTAATAACAATAATATGAGCACCATTTTTCATGTTCCTATTTTCGTATTTGCTAGCCTAGTGATATCTCTAATAAATGCATTGATATTGGTTTCAGAAGAGCCACCATTTGCTATTGAAAGCTGACACACACGTTGAAGCTCTTTGGCTCTCATTCTCATATCTCTTCCTTCTTCATCATTCAAATCCATAAATTTCTTCACCAACCCACCAATCTCCTCTCTACTTATCAAACTTTGAGGATCAACATCTTTATTCACTCTCCACCCAACCTTCCAATCTTCCACTATCATCTTACTATTTAGCAGTTGATCCCCCATTATCGGAAAAGTAAGGAACGGAACGCCGGCAAACATGCCTTCTTTCGAAGAGTTCCAGCCACAATGACACCAGTATCCACCTATCGAATCATGCATTAACACTCTAAATTGGTCACACCATTCTATCACCAAACCCTTATCTCCACAGATCTCTCTTAGCCTATGAGTCTCTTTTCGCGCTATCCAAAGGAATCGAACGCCGCTTAAGCGTAAACCGGCTGCGATTTCGTCAACCTGAGCATTTGAAGCTGAGAGGAAGCTTCCTTGTGAGATGTACAACACAGAATAAGAGGGTTGTTTGTTGAGCCATTGAAAGTAGGTTTCTTCAGATGTAGTAGAAGAAGATAGGTTTGATGAGTATGGTATTGCAAGGCCAATAAGGTAAATGGGTAAAGAGAACTCAGATTTTAGGACATGAATGGCTTGAGGTTCAAGGTCGTAAGCTGTAGAGAATAATAGATACTGTACTTTGGACATAGAAGAAAGGAGGTTTAACCGCCATTGCAAAGCTCTATCTCTGGGAAAACTTCCATCGATAAGAGGGAAATCCACCAAACGAGTTGAAGAAATTCCAGGAATATAATCCACACGTTTATTGCCAACTTCTGTTGCGAAAATTCAAGCAAATCAAACAGAATTTAACAAGTTAGTACGTTAATAGTGTATTTCATACCTCAAAAATGGGCTCATGCTTAAAAAGGCATTGTCTGAAAAAAAAAAGAATTCTTTTATAAAAAGATATTGGTCCCAAAATTTGGCCCTTAACCTCTTGGGCCTGGGCGCAGATCCAATACATTTTTCTTTTAAATTTTTTAAATAATAAAATATTTAAATTTATAAATTCCTAAAGATACTCTCTCATCACATATATAACATAAATAAAATTATTATCTAAACTTTAAATCAACTTATTTTTATGGTTCATGTCAATAAGTTATTGTTCAAACTTCAAAATTAAACCAAAAAAATCTATAAAATTCAATTCTTAAAATAAACTAAGAACTAAATATTTTCAATATCATCACCAATTAGGATCATAAACAATTTTTAGTGAAAAATAATTAAATTGGCGTTAATAGGCTAGCCCTCAAACGTAAATTACCAGTTTACCACTCAGTTATGCCCCAATTCCATTAGGACTAATCCTTAACCATTTAAAAACCCATTTATTGTTTCAAGCTTGTGTTGCCACTAACAAGTCTATCTAAATAAAATAAAATAAAATAATGTCCCGAAACTAAATATAAATAGGTCCAAAACCTATTTTCTTAACTATATATATACAAAATGCAAGAGGGGAAAAAATGTCGGATTATTTTGTCATCTTCAATTTCGTGTAGCTTTAGTCGAATTTTCTGCTCTATTTTGGTTGTCGTTTACTACACAAAATCCAGATTTAAAAAAAAAAAATCGTAACTTTCCTTAAAAATTTCTCAACCAAGATAAAATAAGGAAGAATGACACTTAAATATCACATAAATTTGAAAAACTCAAAAAGGTCTGTTAATATTTCAAAAAGACACTAAAGTATTATGGATCAAATTAGGTTTTTTTTTTAATTTTTCTGAAGTGAAAAGTGATTCGGAAACTAGCGAATTTCATTACTTTTATGGGTAATCTCATTACTCTTATATCGAAAAAAATCACCTCTCTCATTTGTTTTTTAAATTTGCTGAAATGACAAGTGATCCACAAACTAGTAAATTTCATTATTATTATAGGTAATTTTATTACTTTTATAGCGAACATCCCTCTCTCCTCTGTCACGGGTATATTTCTCTCTCCTCAGTCACTATACGTCAATCAATGTCAGTGTCAAATGAACAGTGACAGATAAATAGTGACAGAGAGAGAGAAACAGATATCAGAAAATTATAACGAAATTCATTACTTTTTTTAGTAATCTCATTACTCTTATAATAAAATCATGTTAGTGTTCACATCCAAAAATTTAAAACATTCAATTTAGTCTATATATTTTTAAAATATTATCAGACATTTTTAAATTTTACGAATTCACGTGTTGTTTCAATGGAAATCTCTAAAAAAACAAAATACTGACCTAATACATTGATGGGATAATGTCCTCGTTGCTGCAAGAGATTGAGGTGTTTGACAAAAGAGAAATACGACGCAGACATTGGCCAAAACGACGCAAGTGGGATATTCCTCCGATCCCCAACCTCAACGACCCAAGGCAGAACAGCATCACATACTATGAGTGTCGGCGGAGGCTCAAGCCGATGGAGGAGCTCCTCAAACGGAGCTTCCATTTTGGTCATGACAGCTTCAACGAAGCTGATAAAGTTAGCCGCTCGGTCCAGCGCGGAGGGAATAACATTGGGTATGGTGCGGAACCTGAAATTACGAGCCGTGGCTTGGGAGCCGATCAAGCCGAACCATTCTTCAGTTACGACGAAGGTGACGTGGATGTGGGGGTTGTTGAAGAGAAGCGAGTTACAGAAATTGAGGATGGGGTTGAGGTGGCCTTGACCTGGGTAGGGCATGGCGACCACGTGGCAGGTTACTGTTGGTGGAACTTCCATGGAAATGAAAGTTGCAGAGATGTGAGGACTGAGGAAGGCGACTGAACTAGGTGAAGATGATGAGCAAGAAGCTCTTTTAAATTCTCTTTTGGCGATAAGATTTTATCTGCGTGACATGAGAGTATTAAAGTTCTATACGGGTTGGTTGAAACGATCAACCATTGAATAAAGAATTTTAAAGGATTTCATATACTTTATTATTCTTAAATATATATAAGTCATACTTGGCTTTTGAGAGAAATTAAAAAAAAAATTATTTAATTATACCATGTGGTGTATTATTAAATTATCTACTAATTTATAAATTAGATGAAATATTTTAAAAAATAATAGATATACATATTTTGAATAATTTAATTAGTGTTATTATATCTAAAAAATATCAACTCCTAACTTTTAGAACCAAGTACTCTTTTGAGAAAATGTTTTTTAAAAAAGAAAGGAAATAGGGAAATCCTAATTCAGTACAGCGAAATCAGAAAATTTTAAATAAATCTTTTTGTACTTTTTTACGTAATTATGAAAATGCCACTGGATTTTTAATAGCACGAGTATCATAATTCACAACACGAGTATCTAAATTAACAACACCAGGTATTACGTATTTATGCTATATTTATTTTTCTTACATTTTTTAAGATTTTCCCTACTTTTTTTCCCCCTTTCCATGTGCTCAGTCTGAAACAATAGCAGTGCCTCATATTTATATTTTAATAATTTTCTTTTGTTAGATTAGACTCTGATCTTCTCTGTATTATAAGACATGTTTTAGAAATAATAAATGGTTCTTGTTATTAGACAATAAGATGGGTGTTAGCTATATTTTCCTAACATTACCCGTTGAAAATCTTATACAATTTTTCTTTCTTTTCGAGATGTAATTCATTGTTTTAAATATGCCCAAATTTAAAATTTTTTTCTCAATTTCAAACAAATTTAATGACTTAACCAATTTTTCTGTTAGTTTTGATGAGGAATTATAATTGCCTCATAATAAAGTCTGAATGGAGTATATGACTATGCATAAATCTTCAAATTTTTTTCCGCCTTCGTACATAAATCTTTTTGTTTTTCTTTTGGAGACTTCGTACATAAATCTTCTATTTACTCATGGATTAATGTCTTTTTTATTTAATTTTTTTTTCAAGAAAACATACAAATACCCCATCTGATCTTATATAATAAATTTTGTTATATATATATATATATAAGATAATTTATTTTTTTAAAAAAATTAACGAAGTAACATAAATTATTTTAAAGTGTTTATATTTATCTCTTTTTTTTTTCAAATTAGTTATTAATATAACTTATCAATTGATATATAATCTACTTATCCATAACATATATTGTGGTTAAGTAATATATTTAGTTTCTTTAATTTTTTTGTAAAAAAAGTTAATTGTATTTTATAATTAAGATTATAAGGAGTATTAAATACAAATACTATAATGACATAGATAAAAAATTTGGTTAAAATTGGTGAAATGAAAAACATTCGTAAACATGTATCTTCTTTTTCAAAGGCAAAAAAAAAAAAGTATCTTCTTTTTCAACTATATTCTTATTTATGGAGAGAGCATGAATAGGATAGAGAAAATGACTAGGAAATAGGGTTACGCATACGAAAAAAAAAAAAAAGTATCTTGTATATAATTTTGGTCAGTATTATAAGTTTATGGCAAAAAGGAAAAAGAAAAAAGAAAAGTATCTTACATTTATTTCAACTAATTTTTACATACTAAGATGAGCAGTCAAGTCGTTAAATATATGTGTCTTATTACCTTCATAAGATTCATAAACGTTGTCACGTTTGTCCTTATTTCAAAGAATATGTATTAAAAAAAAATGGGAAAAAAGACTAATAAATACCCTCAAAATTTTAGAAATATTGAAAGATAGTAGAATTTGGTAAAAAACAAATAAGGGGCAAATGACTTATGTGGAATGCCAAAATTATTGGCAGTAACTAAAACTAAACATTTAATTTTAATCATACACTGTGTAGTTGTAGTAATTGCTTGTTTAGTTGTAGTTATTGCCAATAAGTTTAATACTCAAGATAAGTCCTCTGTCTCTCATTTATTTTTTTCTAAATTAAATAATTTTTTATGGTTTTTGAAGTTTTGAGGGTATTTCTTTATCTTTTTTTCAAAAAAAAAAATGTTATACACTGTCCCTCACTTATTTTCTTATTTATTTATGGTAAAATTATAAAAAAAAACAGTTATTAAAATTCTTTCAGGTGAACTTTATATTTAGATCAAAATCGCTATTAAAAAGAACCCAGCACCAAAGTGATATTCTTTTTTTTTTCCAACACCAAAGTGATATTCCTTTAGTTCTATATAGAACACACTTCCGGCATTTTTCAAAAAGATTAATACAAAAATTTTAAACATTATTAACTCTTTTATAAAATCCAACAACTTTCTAATTCTACCTTACTTAATATATAATATACTGTATGGGAAAAAAAGCCAATACAACAATAAATGAAGGGTTAACTTATACTCATATGATCCTATATATAAGGTAGAAAGAAAAAAAATTGGTTCTATTTATAAGCCTATGAGAAAAAATTTTGTATGAATATATAATTTTACTCTTCATTTATTATTATATTAACTTTATTCTCATGAGTGTAATGTATATTAAATAGGGGTAAATTTGAAAATTGTTGAGTTTTATGGAAGAGTTAATGAAATTTAATATTTTTTTTAGTTTATATGAAAAATATTAAAAGTATCTTATATATAGAATCAGAGAAGTACAGTCATATAAAAATTTTATCTCTCCCTCTTATAAATAGAATTAAAATTTTTCTTCTCTATATCTTTTATATATAGGATCAAAGAGCTCTAAAGTGGTCTAATTGGCGTTTCTGACTTTAATGTTTGTGGGGGAAATTTCTCGCACGCCAGTAATGACCAACCTTAATTTTCTTTTCTTCTTGTCTCTCGATGGGCCCCGCGATCTTTAAACATGTTAGTATGTTACCCATTGCCCAATTCAGAGTTTGGTGATGGAAAATGACAGTTGACTATGAAACTCAAGTGGAAATTTCAGGAGGAATGACCAAGATTCATAAAGATTAACAATTTTACAGATCAAGACACCACTGGGTTGTACCGGGTTGGTGGCAGGCTAGGCTCCGTAAAATAAGGATTAACAATTTATAAAATTTCAAAACTATGAAAGATTCTTGAATTTTTTTAAAAAATATTCCTTGTCATAAAAATTAGAAAAAATTTCAATCAAATACCTTTTAAAAATTCTAAAACTCAAAAAGGGCTGTTAATATTTCAAAAAGACAATAAGGTATCATGATCAAATTGAGTTATGCAAATTTGAAAGAGGGGGGAGAAAGGCAGTGATCAAGACAGATTTGTTATCTGCATTATAAGTATTATTATTTCTGCTACGTTCATGTTAGCGTATGCAGATGTCATATTAGTCAATTTAAAAAATTCAATTTCATCCATAGTACTTTAATATCTTTTTAAAATGTTAACAACTCTTTTTAGGTTTTACAAATTCATATGGTTTTTTTAATGAAATTTTCCCTAAAAATTAATACATAAAGTTATCCAAAAATTTGTTTAAGAACTTAGATATGCATCTTATCTTTAGCAGGTGCAACTCTTCTTTAATTGAGCAATTACAATTAGTTAACAATATAATAAGTATGTTTAATTAAATGTAATTGCTTTTTCAAGTATGCCTTTATTTAGGAGGTGAATATAAGAAAATAATAGAGTAAATATAATTATAACTAAGCTTTTAATTAATTTTTTTCCTTCACACTAAGCTTTTAATTAAATATAATTACCATATAAAATTCTCCATTATCTGTTCACAAGGACGTGGCTCATCTTCTGCTCTCTTTTAATACTATTTTTGTGAATCTTTTTCATTTGATGATCTTTGTGAAGATTCTATATTTCGCTCTTGTTGTATGCTGAAATTATCCTTGTCTGCTTAACGTAAAGTAATATATGGATCTTTTCATAAAAATAATAATAATGCACTACATATAATTAATAAGGGGTGAAAATTGAAAAAAAAAACAATTCATTAAATGTCCAAACAACTATTGTTGGACTTTTATAAAAAAGAATAAGGCAACTTAAATTTTGCCTCTTACAAAAAAGACCGGAAGGAATACAAATCAAAAAAAGCATTTGCACTTAATTGAAGATATCTTACACACATCATATCTATACACACTTACACACATTCACAAATGCTGAAAATGAGTTGTATTTGCTCAAAGACTTTGTTATTAGATACATCTACGCTATAAATTTTATAATTATGGATTTTCAACAATTTTCCTAATATATTTTTTAAATACCGTGGATTTAAAAATATAATTACTTAAATATCCTCTTCTTTTCAATTATTTCCCTAGTTCTATGAATGTAAATACTTCAATATTAAGTAAAAATTGTTACAATATATTACGTTTTTAATTTAATAAACTAGCTGTAGTAACATCACAACTTAATTGTTGACTAAAGTCCTTAATATTTGAGTGGAACTTGTATATTCTTCTTTCATACAAGAGTAGGCCATATTATTTTGAAAATGGAAGTAGAATTGCCCTTTTCTTCTTCTTTCCCTAACAAATGTATCGTTACTAGATATCATTATTGAACTATGCATGGCGCATATCAACGTTGAAGAAAATAAATAAAATAGAAAGCAGTGAGATGAAAGAAACTTAAAGTTTAAAAGTTTAGTATTGGTCATGAATCCATGTGTTGGAAAAGCATTGAATCCACACTATTACAACAAAACCATCTGGTGGCACTTGATTTTATAGAAATGTGGTGCTTAAAAAATGTCACAAGTTTTGGTACGTACAATATCTTCCTGTGGTGCTTATCACAAGAGGATGGCCTTTTATTGTGGCACTCTCACACTAGGTCCTTTAATTTCCACATGTATACCTGTGGAGCTCACACGGTGGGAGCTCCACAGAATGGGGCCTTCCTGTGCCTCTTATTTTTCTCTTCATGTTTAGGACATGAAGAGAAAAAAGAAGAGCTATGAAGAGAAAAAAGAAGAGCTATAGAAAGTCAAATTCTATATTTTAATTTTTGAGCATAATTAACAGTTTCAGAATGAAGATAAACAAGCCTTTAATGATTGTCATTGAAATATCAAAATATAATACAAACAGGTAAATAATTAAAACTAATAACTACTAATTATTATGACATAAATTATGAATTAAAAATCACCTTATAATTTTCCTTATCAAATATTCACACAAATTTTCTATTATTTCATTGACTTGGTTATCAGTCAAGCTCTCAGCATGTTCAGCTCCATAATACTACAAATACAAAGTGTTACAAGACAAATTAAAAGCACAAAAGATATTACCAAACAATTGAATTAGTTAAAACAAAATTTTCAATTGAGACTAGAATCACTTACATTGTGAGGAACAAAAGTTTTGTTGTGGCTAATTACTATTAACACAAACCTTTCACTCAAGAGGGGATGAATTGCGTGATAATAAAATTTATTGTAATAAAACAATGTAATAAGGGTTCAGGTGTTTAAATAACTATAAAAATATTTTCAAAAGTGTTAAATGAACTATTTTTGGAGTAAAAGTAACCATGAATGTTAGAAAATGGCGTAAAACCGTTAAAGTACTATTCAAAACCGTTAACTGTAACATCCTGATATTTTTAGCTCCCTAGATGAGGATTTTAAGATAAGTAAAGGGTCAGAATCTATAGAGGAAAAATTCTAAACTTTAACTTGACCAAATCTTATGGGAATTTTTTGGGATTTTATGGAAATTTTCAGGTCTTTTGGACTTGACTGAATTTCAAACTTTAACTTTGCTAAATTTTTACTTGTTGCACACAAGTTCTTCCCTTGATTTCACTTCAAAAGTTAGGAGATCTCTCTCTCCTCTATAGATTTTGACCCTTTACTCATCTTGAATTCCTCATCTAAGGAGCTAAAAATATTAGGATGTTACATTTAATGGTTTGAATAGTACTTTAATGGTTTTGCACCATTTTCTAACGTTCATGGTTACTTTTACTCTAAAAAATAGTTCATGGTTACTTTAACACGTTTGCAAATAGTTTATGGTTATTTAAGCACATTGACCCTACTAATAACAATAGTTCAGGTGAAGTGAATAGATTACTGTCTCAACAACACGATTTATATTGGTTCAGTCTAATTCCTCGACCTACGTGCAGTTACCTAAAGACTCTTCGAGCTTCCACTATTCTTCAAAATTCCAATGGGCTCTTGGCGCCTTAGTACACGCTTTCGTACACCACTCAAAGGACACTTCCCCTTACAGTATATAGTTCAAGCTCCTGACTCAAGGTCCCTCTACCTTGAGTGTTACATACACGAATCTAAGTCTCGATGAATAACTCTCTCAAAGAGTGAATGTATTTAAACACTGACGAACAATAAATGCTATGTATTTAAGATTGGAGAAAATGTAATAGTATCTCTATCAATCTCTTTTCATTTGGTATAACTTCTCTCTTCTTGAATGTAGCCATTGAGAGACACAAAGGATTTCCCTCTTGAGTGTAAGAATGTAGTTTTTGAGCAGAATGTTCCTTGAGTGAATGTTACCTAATTTGAAACGTCATTAAATGCTTCTGACACAATGAATGCTTTTCGACGTTTTAAGCTTATTTCACTCCTTCTTTAATTCCCATCTTTGCTAATACTTGAGAAAAGATATCTGGAAGCGTTAGAAGCAAATGGGTATTGATAAATTCAATAAAAGAATCAATATGAAAATTACGCTACAATGCTCTATTTTTAGTTTTCTAGAAATTCAAAATAACCTTGAGGCTGTGAAGTTCCCTCGAGGTAATATGAAAATTTTAGATTTAAATGATTCACTCAAGGTTTTCATTTGATAAAGAATATAATGTATTTGGTTAATGAAACTTTCTTGAGGTTTTCATAATTTAAGAATTACCTTGAGGTTTTAGATTAACTCAAGGCTTGATTCTAGAAATTCCTTTAAACTTTCCTTGAGGTTTAATGGATACCATGAAGTATCGGGTTTTAATGAGATCACATAGCATCTTAAAATTGAGAGTAAGAATCAAACTTACAAACCTCGAGGTAGAGTAATTCACTCGAGGTGTTACTAACTTTCCATTGATTATTGAGGTTTAGATCATAACATAAAGCTTTGGCATGTGACCTCACCAACCAAAACCTTATAGTTATAGGGAGTTTTGAGCCAAACCTCACTTTAGAGTGAGGTTCACTGAAATGTTGAGGTTTGCAGTGAAACCTCACTGCCAGTAAGGTTTGCCTCAAACTCACTGTTATAGCGAGGTTCGGTCAAACCTTGACAATCAAACCTTGGATCTGAGAGACTTCAAACTTATATTTTTCAAATCAAATTGGATATATCTCAAGTGAGTTTTATCTTTGATGAAATACCTTTTAAACCAATCTTTATGAAAAGTTTAGTTATCATCAAAATGTAGGATCTAACAATTACATCTTTTATAAATTTCATTATATAATACCCACAATCAACATTATTGAGCTGAATGGGGCACTGCAGCAATATAATAGAAATTTGTTTTAGTTTTTTTAATAAAAATTGTATAATAACAAAAGTTTAATAAATTGTGACTAATACTGTAATCTTCTCTAGTTATATCTATCGACAGGGTCAGGAGATCTAGAATAGAAAGGCAGTGTAACATCTTAGTTTTTAATGAATTAATTAAATAATTAATTTAAAGACTTAATAGGAGTTTAGAGTGTCTAGAGAATTTAATTTTATGTATTTAGTGTTAACAATAATAAAAGAAAAATTGTTTTAGGTAAGTTATATTTTTAACAGAATATAATCCAAGTCAAAATTTTCTAGAAAAGGGAATAATAGTATTTTTGAGATTGGACAAATAAAGATTCCTAAAGTTGATTTAAATATTTGAAAAGATATCTTATGTATAGTAGATTTGAGGATATATTTAGACTACAAGATATTATAGGAAATAATTCAAAGATTTCTAAGATCATGATATTAGATTTAAGATTTAGAAATATTAAAGTTACTTATATTATAAGAATAATAAATAAATACACAAATATGATAAGAAAGAGATTTAAGAGCCTATATATAGGTGATAAATTAGAATTAAGGTAGGTTAAACAATTTTTGCACTAACATGAGGCAGTCTTAGTAAAACAATCATTTCACGTTTGTTTACTATTGGATCAAAGTGAATTTTGGGCAGTAGGATCATGACATCCAAGGCATTAAATGCAACGGTTGGATCCATATTTTTACCCTTTTAGTCAATCAAACTAAGGTTTGAGCATGAGATAGCATTATTTGGACTTTTATAGTAAATTTTGCGTTAACAAGAGGTAACCACTTTCCTCTCTTTGTAAATGTTTGTGACATGTTTGTGAGTAATTTTTACATAAATAACTATAAAGTTACTATTAATTTTTACATAAGTAACCACTTTCCTCTCTTTGTAAATGCAACGGTTGGATCCATATTTTTACCCTTTTTGTCATCATCAAAAAGGGGGAGAATGTTGGAACCCTTGTTTTGATGATAACAAAAGTCATTGACAAAAGTATATGCGAGATGAAGAGGCTCTGGAAAAGTTTTGTTTTACT
>JBAGKO010000013.1:7294080-7307289 GCA_037177275.1 Acacia concinna
TGAGAAGTCCCACATCGGGGAGGCGTGGGTGTGCCGAGTGCTATATAAGCGTGGGCGCTGCACACCCCATTGAACCGATTTTCTGGGGAGAGAGTAATGGCTCTGTGACAACCCGCTGCCTTTGAGACCTTTGATAGTAACACAAGCTGGTGCACCATCTTCCACACGCCATCTCCTTTTCAATTGATGCCTACCACATGTCAAAAGGTTATCTCCATTAGTCCCACGAACCACATCATCTTTCAAAACACAATTTTGTTTAAAAAAAATTAGCAGTCAACGGTCAGCCACTAACAGTTGACCGTCAACAATCAAACATTGATGGTTGACGATGACATGGTGATATCTTATTAGCCCACACGTACTATTGTTATGGCAGGTTGCTCTCATGGCGACTAGTCACATGGTGACGTGGTGTGTTGACTAAGATGCCACATCATCACTATGTGGCATTAACATTGACACGTGGCACCCTATTAGTGGTACATGTGTCTTCGCCATTGATGACGTGTTTGTTGACTTGACCTGGTTGGAGCTCCGATAGGTCATTATGATCTATCAACTTTTAAAGGTCATGTCTCCTTCATTGTAGCTTCGTTTTTTGCATTCATAGTTTTGTTGGAATTGTTGTAGAACAAACTACAATTTTGTAGCCTTTATTTTCTTTATGAAAGTCAGTTTATGGGAGAAAAATGCAAGTGAACAAATGGTAGTAATTTGACCCACCAAATTCTATCATCTGTTTCTCCCTCATCTAATCTTTGTTTGACATATTTTAAGTGTCGTTGAAATGGTCTTTTCGAGCTCTACATATATATGACCTTATTTCAAACAAAATGATATGATTTTGAAAACTCAATTTTCGTCAACGTGGATAGTATTCCATAACATTATTTTGATATGTTTAATCTTCTTCTACGAGCTTGTCTGGCCATAGAGGGGTTAAGTTCTTCGCTTTTTATCTTTCACATATTCAAAAACTTAACTTTTGAAGAGGTAATCAAAAGAAGAGAAGAAGAAAATGAGCTTTGATATTTTATATTCCGTTTAAGAACCCAGCATCATATATACATCCACATGCGATCCAGAAAGCATGCATAAAGATTCCAGTAAATGACACTGAGAAAGTTAATTCCAAAAATCATACAGCCATCATGCATTCAAAACAAGAAGCACAGAATAACAACTTCCAGCCAAATATCTTTTGATGCGAATGAAAATAAGCTTTTAAGAGAGGCTTTAAACATCATTTTGAGTGCATATACTTTCAAAAAAATATGAGCTCGATCATGCCTAAATCTTTATTAGAATGTAGTATATGGACATTAGAGAAGAAGAAGCTAAGCATGCAAGTTCATTTGTATATCCAGGGTATCACGCGCTAGCTTACAACAAAAACACTAATAATCTCTTATAAATAATTGATTTCTTCTTTCTTCCCCTTTTAATATGTAAATAGACATATTACAATCTGAATTGCTAACAAATAATTCTCCTATGATGAGTTTTTTATTCAATTATTTTTATTATTAAAATTAAACTAAATATTTCAGAATTTGAGAATATTTTGTCAGTAACTAAAAGTTCACTGTCAACATTTTTGGTTAATAAGATTAATGTTATTTAAGGTAAATTAAGCGACTAGAATGAAAAAAGATATAACTTTAAAAGGCCAAAAGATATATTTTTTCCTTAAAAATAATTATGTCCCTTTTCTTTCAAAATTAAAAACATAAAATTATAAAAGAAAATAAAATTTGAATGATTAAAGTTAAAAAATTTAAAATTAGTCTCCCTCTCTCCTAATAATAGGACTCTTTTGTTTCACAATATAAAACATATTTATTAAAACCTATGTGTGTGTCATTTAATTTAATTGTGGGAGTAATTAACAAATTTTTATCTAAAATGTCCATAGAGAATATCAAAATTACGTAAAAGAAAGAAAGAAATTCAACTACTACGTTTGAGGATCATTTTGGCAAAATAATGTATTTTTAATAATATTTTATTATTTCTAACTAACATAGCTGAATTTCTTAATTCTTCAAAAACATAAAATAATAAGTAAAAGGATTATTTAATTAACAACATAAGAGCATTTACTCATATTGAGAATAAATAGAAAATAAAATTATGAATGCAAGCTAATGGTGGCTATATAAGTGCCAAATTGGAATCAAGACAGACCTCAAAGTCTTTTCTTGAGAGGAAAGTCACAGGTTCTGAACCTGTGGCGTACACACCAATAAGTGTGGGTCAATGGATTTAATAGTTCCATTAAAAAAACAAAAATAATTATTTAATGCTATTTAAAATCAAGTAGCAACCTGTGGTTTAGCGCTTGTGACTAACAACTCCAACTTTCTTACTCACATGCAAGCATTCTATTTTGTTGTCTTTCAGCCGTAATCATTCACGTGCCAACATTCTCTGTTCCCTTCTCTCACTTTTGCTTTTGTTTTATTTTGAAAAAATAATATTTAAATACTATTTAAATTTACAAAACTTAAAAATGTCTGTTAACATTTTAAAAATACATTAAGGTATCATGACTAAATTAGATTTTTCAAATTTGCTAATGTGAAAAGTGATCTGCAAACTAACGAATTATATTACTATTCTTGCAAATCTCATTATTCAACTTACAAAAAAAATCCCCTCTCTTATCTGTTTTTCAAATTTGTTGATGTGAACAGTGATTAGCACAATTAGCGAATTCCATTACTATTCTTACAAAACTTCATTACTTAACTTGTGAAAATCTCCTCTCTCCTCTGTCACGGGCAAATTCCTCTCTTCTCTATCAATATGCATCAGTCAATGTCAGATAAACAGTACTTTCAGAGGAAGAGAGAAAAATAGATATTAGAAAAAACTAACGAAATTCATTACAAAACTTGCAAATTCTATTACTCATCTTGTGAAATCATGGTACTATGCACATCATCAAATTTTAAAAAACCCAATTTAATCTTAGTACCTTAGTGTCTTTTTGAAATGTTAACATCTCTTTTGAGGTTTTTGAATTTGGGGAGGTATGTTTTTAGAATTTTCCCTTTATGAAATTTGTTGTTATTACTTTTGTTTTTGATGTCATTTTTGATAAATCAAATTGTTCCCTGTTAAATTATTATTGTTATTGATGTTCAGCAAGTTTTGCCAAAATAATTTTTATATAAATCAGCATGAAATTTTTCACTGAAATTAGTTGTCACTACATTTATTGTTATTGTCAATCAAGTTAAAGTTATACTTGTTAAATTATCATTGTCATTTATATTTTTAAAATTATGGTCATTTAGAAAAAGATAATTCTACCAAAAAAAAGTTAATCATACACCAATCTTTAAAGACTTCGTAATAATCAGACCATTTTGGGATACTATTTTTTTTGAAGGAAAAAAAAAACTATTTTTCTTAAAAAATGTTTTGTTCATTGAAAAAAAATGTTTTGTTTTGCAGCCCAATTTGTTCACGTGCCAACATTCCAAGGTCTTGTGTGTTTGAAAGTTGAAACATTAACATCTACTAGCGTCTTAAATGTTTAGTTGTTTATTCAACTTAATTACATTTTTTGGGATGCAGGTATTTTGCTACAGTTTTGTACCCCGTTCTACCTTTGCTACCTAATGCATATTTATGTTTTCATTAAAAAAAAAAAAAAGAAAAAAGAAAACTTACTCTTTTTTTTCCTATAAGTGGCCCCAATGTTTTATCCACGAATGAGTTACATACAAATAACGGAATTTATTATAAATCATATATATTTATATTGATATTCATGGTAATAGCCACATAAGACAAATTCTTTGAGATTATAATGTGGATAGATATTTTGTATAATTATGAAAACTAATTCATAAAAAATATTGTTAGTCCTATAAATTTTACATGAAATGTACTTTTAATCCTTTAACTTTATAAAGTATACTTTTTATTCTATAATTCTAACATTGTTAACATTGCTAATAGAAAACGTTGGCGGATTCAAGTGATTAATAATAACATTTAATTACATAAATTTTGATTTTTTTCAGTTTACCCATATTTTAAAATTAATATTAATAGTATTTAAGTATGCAGTCATCATTTAAATTAAATTTACACAATTGTCACTTAGGGGTTGTTTGGTATGAGTGGAGGAGAGGGAAAGGGAGGGAAAATAAAAATTTTAGGAGTTGAATTTAAAGAAATTGAAGAAATGAGATTATAAAATTTTAATATAAAGAAAATGTAATATAAAAAAGTATGAAAATAAACTAAAACTTTTAATCTCACTTTTTTAATTTTTAAAATTCAACTTATAAAAATTTTCCCTCACCTCCCCTCCAAATTTCTCGTACCAAACAAGCCCTTAAGTTTGTATTTTTGGTTAGCAATATTAACAGTCTTAAAAATATAAAACTAAAAGTATACTTTATAAAGTTGATGAATCACCAATGGCCTCTAGGCCGTGTGATATAATTAGTGCCTTATATAGCATCCAATTTGAATTTAATCTCAACCGCATGTAATAAAAAAAAGTTAATGAATAAAAAATATACCTTATGTAAATTAAAATGATTAAAAATATAATTTAGCCAAAATATGTTATATGAGATTACAACTAGTTTTGGCATTATGCCACGTATTGATTCAAATTTGACAACTTTTTGGGCCCCACTGATTACAAAAATTATCCATTGATTTTTTTGATAAATTTCAAAACCATAATTTACTCAATGAAAATTATGCTAAATTAATCTACCCAATCATTTTAATTACCCCACAATACTAGAAAAAATAAATAGGAAAGTACATCCTCCAAATTTTGCTAACTTTCTGGAAACTGTACTTATTATTTTTAAAGTTTGCATTGCATAATTTCGTTTGTATCCTCACTCTATTGATGGATAATAAATGTTACGTTAATGCCCAATTTTATTCCATAATTTTTTACTAAGAGGGGTATCCGTTTGAAGGTTTTTTGGACCAATATCACTATGAAAATATTTTTAAAAAATGAGTAAAATTGTCATTTATTAAAAACTAATGTTGAAAGTTTACATTTTTAATGGTAAGGGGTGACATTATTATTTTTTAAACCTTTTGGGACAATATTGATCTAACAGATGACAGCATGTAACCCTATAATGTTTCAATCTAGCTAAAAGAGTATAATTAAAAAAATAAAATAACTGAATTAAAAAGGTGACTATATAAATTTTTATGTTAATATTTAAACTTGCAATGTTAGCATTTTTTTTATGTAGAAAAATTTAGGTAGAGGTAGACGTCAATACTCTACGAGAGTCAGGACAGACCCCCCAACCTCTTTAAAGATTTATAGGAGGAAATTACATATTGCTCTAGCAATGAGGTCTCCCCATCAATTAAATGGTTCAAACACACTCCCTTTTTATTGGGGTAGCAATATCTTAACCAACTGCTCTAAACCTCATTGGCTGCAATGTTAACATTTTTATTAATGAAATTAATGGTATTGAAGTGAGAGGATTAAAAAATACTTTGTAAAATTAAAAATAAAAAATAAAACCTTAGTCATAAACCAAAAATGTATTTCGGTCTTTTTTTATTTGACCTTGTTATTTCGGTCTAATTCTTAAAGCCAATGTATCATCTATCAAATTGGAATTATTACAATCTTCTTTGTTTTTTTTTTGTTGCCTGAAAGAGATACTATTTTATTATTAGAATTTCATAATCATAAAGGCTATTGACTTTTTTTAGAGAATGAAAATCCTAAGAGAGCTAATTACATTATTTTAAGACATTTAAATTTGTTATTTTTCTTCAAATTATGTTGTTTGACTTATGAACTACTACATGATGTAATAAAACACAATATATGATATAATTAAGCAATGTAATTATATTTCTTAAGATTTTAATAGAATTTTCTAAAAAAAATTAACAAACCATTATAATTCGAATTGGAGGGAATACTCTTGTAATTGTATATGCATTCCTTTAATATATTTTTTAATCAACTATATGTATTACTTTAAGCACGTAAACCCATCAGATTCAACCGAAAGTCATTGACATGTGCTCTTGTGATGTAAATGATAAGCACATATACTATAACCTTATAAGAAAGGTTCGTGAATTAATAAGCAGACAGTAAGAGATCAAGCTTCAAATAGTGGATAGAAGATGTAACAGCACGACTGACTTCCTAGTGAAGAAGGGATTAAACTCAAGTCATGGCTTTGAAGTGATACATGCAACCCATGCAAGATTGAAGTGGCACCTTAACCAAAATTTTCGGCATGCACTTATAGATGATGACGGATAGTTTTTAAAGTTTGTTTCCTTACTCCTTTATATCAAAAAAAAAAAAAAAGAAAAGAAAAGAAAAGACCCATAAGAAAACTGTAATTATGATTTGATATGGAACCGCAATCACAGTATAGGAATTTAAATACGCAACTCACTCTTGTATAAATTAATATATGTTTGATTTGAAAATTTTCAGGTTTTTCTTGTTCAACAGATTTTCAAATATTTGGATATTGATTCTATGGACTTCAACTAAGGTATTTTGCTTCTCGAACTCCATAAAATTTTTGTTGGTAACTTCATATTAATTTTATATTCTAATAATGAAAAATATTATTATAAAAATCAATTTTGAATTTTTATATATATTTTATATGAATTGTGCATAATGAAATAAAATGACGAGTTAAAGATTAATAATATTAATATTAATTCTTTCCCACTTCTGATAAGGAAAAAATCCCTTTCATTGATGGATTAATTCATGAATGAAAGTATGGGGCATCAATCATGGGATTTAATTAGTTAGGCGTTCAAAATTGTAAATATTTTTCAACGGTTATGATGTAATTTCATTTAATTTTTCCATGTGAATAACATCTCCCATACTTCTACCTCACATGCTGCCATTTGTTGGATAATGAGACAAGTTCAAGTTCACCTACTGGCTATCTACCTTACAGTTCCAAATTAAAAATTCGGAAATATTACAATTACATTGGAAAAGAAAAGACGCAAAATATGGGTTTTCATTACAAAATATGAAATAGAAATATAATCACCAATTTACTCAATTTCACCTAACTTATGCCTTAATTCCATAAATTCAGGAAACAAATTAAAATTATTATATCACTACAATCACAATTTTTTTAAATTGCAATTATTATTATCTAAAAATAAATATGTCTCCGTGTGGGTTAAGAGCTGGGGAAAACTTTCTTTAAGTTGATATATTTAAACTACTACGTAAGCCAACCAAACCAAATAAACCCTTTTACAAAATTCAACTCTAAAGAATAATAATAAATAAAAAAATATGAGCAGCAAAGCATCATCAACTACTATCTCCGTTCTTATTTATAAGACTTTATTGACTTTTTTAGAAAATCTTAAAAAAAATCCTAAACAAATTAATTACATTATTTTCATATATTAAAATGTATCGTTTTTCTTTAAATTATGTTGTTTAACTTATGAACTAATATATAATGTAATAAAGTATGATATATGATATGATTAAGTAATGTAATTAGTTTTCTTAAAATTTTTCTAAGATTCTTTAAAAAAGTTAATGGGGTCTTATAAATAGAAACGGATGGAGTAATAATTATTGGACCAAAACAGACATTCAAGCTCCACCCATTTTTCTAGCTATATATGGTCAGTGACATGTAGCGTTTTTTTAAAAAAAAAAAAAAGAAAAAAAAAACAAGTGACATGTTGCGTGTGCTAAAGGAGAAAAATAATAATGACCTACGAAAAGGGTTGATCCCTACAAAATGTTGAACTAAAGTTTGAATTCCTATCAGAAGAAGTGCACATTTATCATCCGACAATAGCTCAAACAATATTACTTTCAATAGAAGGATATATATATATATATATATCTAAAACAAATTACAAAAACCTACTTAAAAATTACATAAAACTATAAAAGATCTTATAAAAAGAAAAAGAATTACAAAAACTTGATTAAAAACATGTGAGAGCATAAAGAACTTGGTAGAAAGGAAAAAATGGTATAGATATCTAATTAACAATTGATTAAAACCATAAAGACTTACAGATTAATTATTTCTTTTGAAATTAAATCCCGGAGTTTCTTCTCCCATTAATTTATAATTTCCCCCCACTCCTTAATTTACGATCAATATGTGTACCACAGCATCACCAACGTAACTAAAATATTATTGACCATAACGGACATTCATGCTCCACCCATTTTTTAAATCTATATATACAATGTTTGAATTCTCTTAAGAAATTTGCCCACATTTACCCTATATTTAAATCTTACTTTTCTCCCAATATAAACATACACTTAAGCGTGGTGCCTTAAACATAATTGTTTCTAATAAAAAGATAAGCATGTTTACCTAGGAAAAATATTTTCGCATTAAACTGCGGAGTATATTCTCCTCCCAATATTTTTTAATTTTTCCCATTCCTTAATTTATGATAAATCCCATTCATGGGTTAGTCACATGTTTCATTTGATGAAGTATAAATATGGGACACATTCAATCATCTTCTTCACAGAGTCCATTCACTTTCCTATAGAAACTCCATGGCCAAAATTCTAATTAGCTTCCATACATTTCCCTTATCCATTATTCTCTTTCTCCTTGTCTTCTTCCTTCAAACCCATGAAGCCGCCATTAACAACAACAACTTCACCATCCAATTACTTCGTAGAAACTCACCTTCTTCTTCTTCTCCAACCTCCTCCTCTGTCCTCCCTTCATTCCTCACAAATCCGGCGTCGTCCAAAGTCACCTCCAACAACGGCGACTACCTCATGAAACTCTCACTCGGAACACCTCCGGTGGACCTCTACGGCTTAGCCGACACCGGAAGTGACCTTATTTGGACACAATGCCTCCCTTGCGATAGCTGCTATCCCCAGAAAGCACCCATGTTTGACCCCACAATGTCCCAATCCTTCAAGCTCATTCCATGCGGTTCAGAGCCTTGCGGCTGGATGTACGGCACGTCGTGTTCGTCGTCGCAGGGGAATTCGTGTGGGTACAGTTACGATTATGCAGATTCGTCGGTGAGTAAAGGGGTTCTAGCAGAAGAAAGGTTCAGTTTTGGTGGGGTTGAGAGTGAGATTGTGTTTGGTTGTGGGCATGAAGATTCAGGGACTTTTAATGAGAATGATATGGGAGTTATTGGTTTAGGTGGTGGACCTCTCTCACTGGTTTCACAGCTCGGAGCCACCTTTGGAGGAAGACGACGATTTTCTCAGTGCTTGGTTCCCTTTCACACTGATCCTAATCTTGGAGGTAAACATTTAATCTCAATATTTTGCCTTTTGGATCACTGATAAGTAATTTTGAGTTGCTAGAAATAACACATATTCAAAGCATTGATTTGCTTATTCAAAAGCGCATTCACTCATGTTAAGACAAAACTCACCTTCAGTTGGAAAAACAGTTTTTAACCGCTAATCTAAACAAGCATTATTATATAGTTGATCTGGGCATGATTATGTGTGTACATTTTAAATTTTGTGGATTTTTTTTTTAAAAAATATGTTTAAAAATTATTAGGAATAGAATTTCATGGATTTAATTTTATTTTTTTAAAAAAATATTCATACTAATTTTATTTTGTTTTCCTAGAAAATTTTAATTCATTCTTACTGTTGCTATTGACTATTGGTCTCCTATGAGGCTATGACAAATCAATTAAATAGAGGAGGCGGAGAGTTAGAGGCACGTTTGGGGTTAGGAGGAGACGAGTTAGGCCATCTAGATCTTCTTCTTTTTTACAAAAAAAAACATGAAAATAGGCCAAGCTTTTTAGTCTTCACCATGCTTTATTACTTTTCGGTTTTATTTTTGTCTTACAACTCGTTTAGATTAATTACTAAGAATAATTTTTATAATTTATAAATTAAGTATGGAAGAAGAATTTTATTTGAACTTACAGAAAAAGGTTTATAAAATCACGGTTTCACTATTTGCCAAACATACACAAATAGACTACTTTTTTGTTATATTAAATAATTTCTTACATGTGTGTGTGGATAGCCCTTCCATATTCTTTATTAATAATTTACTATACCCCCTCTACTTATTAATATGTACTCTAAGATTTATTTTTCTAATTTGAGTATATTAATAAAGTTAGTTAAATTAGTTCATATAACCTTTTTTTTTTTGAAAAAAAACAAGCGTCATAATCATCTTCTTAAATCCCCTATCCATGGGCTCTTATTTAATTAGTTTTAAAAAGAGTATTAATAAAAGTATTTTAGAAAATATTAACACATAATAAATATGTCTTATATTTATAATCATGATCAACTCCTCAGTAATATTACACATTAAACACGGGAGAAATATAAAATTGGACAATATATATATATTATGTCCCAAGCTAACGGCCGCCATTTCTTATTTATTCTAAAAATGTTTAAGTCATTTCTTTGAACAATATCACCCGAATCAGATTTAATAAAGTTGATTTTCTCAAATTATGATTTTAAACATTTAATTATCAAAGTTCCATTCAATAGCTTAGGGTTAAATCAAGGTTTTAGCTAAAAAAATACATTTTCTCATCAAGAGGGGTGTTTATATCATTTTATTAATAGAACCAAGACAATGTCGTCTATAATTAATTATAAATTTAGTCCAAACAGGCAATAATTATAAGACTCAAAATCATGGTTTTCTTTAAAAAATAACCAAGTTCCTATAAAATCAATTATGACTTCCCAAAACCAAATACTCTAATGTCTAATCCATGCTGAAAGAATGTACGCAACCTATTTGTTTTTATTATTTCCTTTATTCTTTGTCATTGGTATAAATATCACAAAATATTGAGAATTGTAATATTTTTTATGAAGAACAAACTCCACAAATAAATTAATACATACTCATTCCAAACTTGCAGGAAATCTAATATTTGGAGAAGGCAGTGAAGTCACAGGGGAAGGAGTAGTGACAACGCCATTAATATCCCAAGATGGTGAAACTTCATATACAGTATCACTCAAAGGCATAAGTGTTGGTGACACATTTGTGTCATCCCAATTGAACGTAGTGATTGATTCAGGCACACCAGCAACATATTTGCCTCAAGATTTTTATGAGCAATTGGTTCAAGAACTTAAGGGACAGAGCAATATGGTTCCCATTGAAGATGATCCAGATTTGGGGTCACAACTTTGTTATAAGTCTGATACAAATGTTGAAGGCCCAATACTTACTGCTCATTTCGATAATTCTGCTGATGTTCCTTTGATGCCTACCCAAACTTTCATCCCTCCAAAAGATGGTGTCTTTTGCTTTGCCATGGCTCCTTCTACTGATGGCTTGTTTATATTTGGGAATTTCGCTCAGTCTAATCTTCTTATAGGCTTTGATCTTGACAATAAAATTGTGTCCTTCAAGCCCACTGATTGCACCAATGAGTAGATAGTCAAGAAAAAAGAAAAGAAAAGAAAATATTGATTGGATAATAATACAGAGCAGATGATTTCACAATAGCTATGAGGTAGAAAAACAGAGCAAATGAAACAGAGTATTTGGTTGCTCTTCTCATCACGACTTTGTACTTGTTTTAGTCATTAGAGTGATTTTAAGGCCGTCAATGTAACTGGTGTAATAGTTAATTGGTAAATTTTACTTGTACTTCATTGTTATTTCATGATCTATTCATTAATCAATGGATTGAAGCAACCCATAATTTGTACGCTAGCCCCAAATTAAGCTCAAAGGCGACAAATTTAAAGCAACCTAAAGTTTATATCTATGTAAGGGCCAAAACCCAAATCTTAACTTAATCAATTGAGAATATCCATTTCTTCACCAGACTCAATCAAAACGAAATTACTCCTGTTGGCAAGGCGAAAAAAAAGGTTTACCAGAAGCCTTCAAGCCAATGAGCCAGTCAGGTCAAACCTTGGCACTTGGGGAAGAGCGTGATGAATCAGACGTGAAGATGCAAACCGGAGGAGGAGGAAAAGGAAGACGAAGAGAAAGAATTTGAAGAGATGTACTTGAAATGTCGACGTCGTAGCCGAACACGAGGCCTCCGGTGGCGGCCATGAAACCTAGTATGACGACAATCGAAGTGATCTTGGCATCAAAATTTCTACCAACATTGCTGCTAGTAAAGAAGAAGAAGATGATTGTTGATGAAATTGCGTGCCTGAGTGAGGAAATGCATGATCAAACCCATAATGTCCAGAGTTAAGGCAACTTACGTTGGCGTATCTCCTCTGAATGGCGAAGCTTTTAATCCGAGTCACGTCCACGAATGTTGACCTTAAGAGCTATTCTGCAACCATCGGGTTGATTGGAAGCGGCACTCCCTAGGTTAAAACGGATTCTTCCTGCGAGCACAAGGTGAGCAGAACAACAAAAATACAATTCAACCAACAAGCGAAATAAGAAGAAGCATAGAGGAACGCAGAGGGAGAGAGAGCCTGATGAGTCAAGAGCTGGATGCAAGAACCACCTGCATGTTCTGCCTTTTTATAGGCTCCTCACACATCCGAACGTTGGGTAAAAATTGAATGAAAATAATGATAGTTAAACCATCAGTTTTGAACGTTGCAACAGTTTTGTAATGTGGAAATAATGGCCTTTAGTTCATATGTTTGCAACTTGAGGCATTCGTTTTAGAGATATGGAAATAATGATATTCTATCCATACGTTTAGACAGTTGTGTAAAATAAAACCTGAACGTTTCCAGTAAGCCTTTTTCCAAAATATAATTCAGACTTTTTCAAAAAAAAATATTTGATAAAAAGTGCCTAGTCCGTATTTAACTCACCCGCAGGGGGAAATAGACGGATTTCAACTGCGTTTGCCCACTGGAGGCCTATCGTTGTACACGCGAGCCCACACTCGTCTTAGGCCCTTTTACAAGCCCAACATCACAAGGTATCTTATATACCATTGAACTTCATTTTTCTCAAGTAATGTGGGACTATTTTGTTCTCTTTGATACACACACATATGTTCCAACAATCCCCCACATGTGTCAAAGAAGAATACCTTTAGCTGAGTTGCACACATGGGTATAATCGTTGTATCTAGTAGTCCTATGGACTATGAACTAGACCTAGACTAGTAATACTTGGCATACAGAGAAGTCAGTGGTCTTATAGACTATGAACTCACAACTCTTTAGTGTATGCCAAAGGCGTTAATAGTCAGATTATACCCCCATTTCATTGC
>JBAGKO010000013.1:7363028-7379444 GCA_037177275.1 Acacia concinna
GATTGGGTAATTTGATTTGTGTTTGGAATAAAAATTGCAAAAATTATTTATAAGTTACTCATACAAAAGTAAAATTTGTTTGGCTGAAATTTTGTAAAAGTAACTTTTGATGGAAAATGACTGAAAAGGGCATAAATCATATTATATAGATTACACACATATATATAAACATGTTGTGATATTTATATTACCTTTAGTCCTAATTATAAGGTCTAGTTGACTCTTTTGGCTTCCTTAATCTTTTCAAAAAAAAACCAACTGAGTCTTATAATTAAGACTGGAGGGAGTCTTATTTACATGTAAATATAGTGTGATATTTATACTACCTTCTTTCTTAATTATAACACATAATTGACTCTTTTGGCTTCCTTAATCTTTCAAAAAAAATCATGTGGGTCTTATAATTAAGACTGGAGAGAGTCTTATTTACATGTAAATATAGTGTGATATTTATGCTACTTTCTGTCTTAATTATAAGACCTAATTGACTCTTTTGACTTTCTTAATCTTTCTCAAAAAATTAAGTGAATCTTATAATTAAGATCAAATAGAATAAAAAATGACAGAATTTTTTATTTGTTAAAAAAAACAACTCAAGGTTGCCATCAATCGGATGAAAAATAAGAAAAATGATACTTATGCAAAAGCATGCGATTGAGTAAATGGAAAGATAGCCTCCAACGTTGCTCCAAACATCCATTTTTTTGTTTCCACGGCAAACGTATATAGGAGATTGTGCAATTGTATCTATCGCCATGTGCAACGTCAGTCCAAACACATGCTTACTCAATTTTACTTTTCTAAAAGTCACTTTTGCAATTTTTATTCCACACACATCCCCTATCAATGAGCTTAACATTATGTTTGGATGAAAAGAAAATTGGGGAGAAAACAAGAAGGAGGGAATACAATGATGAAAATGGTCCTAAAATGATAAGAAAATTTATTATTTTTTAGAGTTTTCTCTATTAGTATTCTTTCTCTAAATTTTTTCTTCATCCAGACAAAGTGCTGGTCACAAGCTAGTCACTTTAGAAAGATTTCAAAAAATTAATGTATTGTTTATAAGATGATTTAATTTATTTATGAAAAGTTGTACATATGTTCAAAGGATAATTTTACTTTTCATAAGAGGACTCCATTTGTTTATAAAGCAAATGGCATTATTGTCTTTTTATCTATAAAACTTATTTCCATTTTAATCCTCAGCCTTATAATGAAATTTAATAATGTTTAGTTCCTTGATTCAAATAAATTTAATCATATGACCTTTACTGAAAATTTTCCTTTCTTTTATTTCTAAGACGAGCCACAATCCTCAAGCATAACAAAATAATCAATTTACATCACTGCATTGAAGTGAACTAGTTGGCGTATAGTAATTTATTTAAATTTTTAGTTTTTTTTTTAAAAATCAACGGAATCTTACAATATTATAAACCTAAAAACGCATGGGTTTGTAGATACACATGCAACTTGTATAAATTCCTCTAACAATTGCAGAAATCATTGCAATAATCTAGGAACTTTAAATATGTTGGAATAAAGGATACAAAAATGCATTGTACAATCATGATTGTGTTGAAGCAGTTAATTTGTTGATGAGGGGATCTGAGAGCTCCCACCCCCTTTAAGGATATCATTGACGGTGTTAGAGTATAACTATTTAGAAACTATCAAATTTTGATCAACTATCTTTTTAGGGAATATAATCCTATAACAGACCACTTAACTAAGTTAACTTAATAGTATTATAAAGAATTTTATTTTCCTTAATCGCCAACAACCTTCATATCAGGAAGGAAGTAGTCGTTGATGAAAGATGATTGAAGTGTCATTTGGAGATGTATAACTGTTTTGTTTGCTAAGCATTCAATGGATTCAAGTTTTCATTTGAAAAAATAAAGGAAAAAAAAAAGGGACCAGAGGAAGTGTATCATTGAGAATCAGTAGGCCATGGTTCATTCCATTGGGCCCACAATAGTGGTAGTACACACTGGTGCATTGGACGTTGGGGTCATGTTTGACAATAAGCGAGACAGCTTCGGTTGGGATTGTACCATTGTCACCCCGCAGCGGTCAGAAATTTTCATTATTGAAAAAATTCAAACATTATAGTCCATTAGGCCCATTCCAGAAACATCTTTCGTTGACCTATTGGGCTCATTTCATGAGGCCCACAAGGACCCACATCCCGCAACTTAGACTTGACTGAGTCCTTTTTACCCCTATGAATAAGGAAATATACTGTGTCCTGAAATAAAAAAATTACTGTCAGGTCCATAATCTGACAGTAATTTTTTCATTTTACGGGACTTCTTTAAATATAAATTTATTTATTTAGAATTTTAATATAATTTTTTTTATTTTTAATGCTCTTTTCCATTTTCATTTATCTGTTTTTTTTAATATATACTATCAGCTAATGTTCAATGCTGAATCCAAATATTAAGTATTCAAACAACATTTGCGGTTCATTTTAAAAGTAACTTAAATACTATTTGTATTTTATTTGTTTATATATATAATTTATTTGTATCATTGTATAATTTAATGCGTTCATCCATTTTTGTATAAGCTAAAAATTAGATGTTACATAAAAATTCAGTGGCAATTTTGGTTATTACTAACAAAAATTAGACAAACATTCATTTGGGATTTCTCGTTTTTCCTACTTTAAAATTGAATTTCTTTAATAATTTTTTTTAGAATTTTTCTTTTATTATTTATCATTTTTATTACATTTTTTAAAAAAATAATAAATCTTTTTAAATTAATAAATTAATAGTTTAAAAAAAACCTCCCCTGTACTGTTCGTGAACAGTGCGCATTTGCGCAATGTTCACAGGAACAGTGCTCAAATCGTGCCAAAGTTGCACGATTTGTGCACAAATTTTGCTCTCTCCGTGCCCATTTTTAATGTAAATCGTGCTATTGTAGCACGATTTGTGATGTTATATTTAGCTAAATACTTTTGAAACTTTAGCATTTCATTAAATAATTTTTTTATTATTATATATTATTTAAAAAAAACCCATGTCTTCCTCATAGGTAACCTGCAAATAAACATTTTATCAAATTATTTTTCGCTAAAGAAGAAATAAACTAATTAACAAATCAGGATAGAATCAATTGATGTAAGGAAATTTAAAAAGAATTTACACACAATTAAAAATAAATCTCTCTTCTTCTTCTTCTTCTTCTTTTTCTTTTCTTTTTTTTTTTCCCTCAAAAATTTAAATCTCTCTTTTTAAGTTTAGTTTAGTAAGAGAAAACATGAACACGAGAAAAAATTGTTTATTTTGAAACAACGCCCAAAACCCACAACAAGAGAAAAGAAACGCTCATAAATGCCACGGAGAGAGAAAAACTGGAAGAGGAAAACGTGCGGGAAAAAAAGAAAGCAAAGTCACACCTTGCTTTGATTAAAATTTTACTTTTAATAATTTTAATTTGGATATTCTCTGGAAATTATCATCTTTTATATATATATATATATATATATATTATAAAATTATGCATTGATTAATAAAATGCATGTGATTTTCAGTTATTATTTTTTTATAAATAATTTTCAGTATTTTACATATCTATATATACTTGTTTTTCGTTTGTTCTTCATAAAAGTCAATTTAAATTATAAATCACATTACACTAATTTTAAAAATCAAACAACATATAACTTCAACCCCAAGATGCTTTTTCTTTTTATTATTATTCTTTTGACAATGGTCACAGACCATATTCATTCATAATATTAGATATGGTTCTCTCCAGTACGGTAAAGGAGTAAAGAGCTGGAAACCTCATATTCTTTCTCTGGAAGAATCAGTACTTTCTCACTATTGATTAAATATTTAAGATTTTAATATATTTTTTGTTTATACAACTAATTATAATGTTACATTTGAAGGATTAAAGAAGATATTTTATAAAATTTAGATACTAAGATAAAGCTGTGTAAATGAGGAAAAAACAACTGGTGAAAAACAAATTAAGGTACATTGCATCTCTTTTATATAGTTGACTATAATTAGTGGGTTCAATGCACCAATACACACATAAATCATATATCTAATTCCACTCCCTGGAATTAATACAAACTACCAACAAAACTCCTGAAACCACCGTCCCTTCCTCTCATATCGGAATGGCCAACTTGGACTCATACCCTCCGGCGCTCCGCCGCCTAATAAGCCACAACTGCGACCACCACTGTGAGGAACTGAAGCCGGACACAATCACCACCGATATGCATGACTTGCCACCGCCGGTGATAGATTTCGAATGCTTAGTGAACGGAGATTATGAAATGATGGAGAAGCTAGATGAGGCTTGCAGGGATTGGGGGATGTTCCGGTTAGCCAATCACGGAGTTCCGGTGGTGCTGTTGTCCCAGATTCATGTCCTAGCCAAACAGCTATTTTGCATGCCCTTTGAATCCAAACAAGAGTCTTGTAATGGGAGCCCTGTGAATTACTTCTGGGGTACCCCTGCCCTAACAGAGTCTGGGACAGGCTTATCCGGAGATCCAAACAAGATCAATTTCTTTGAAGGCTTCAATGTTCCTTTGGTACGGCTCCATGAGTTTCGCCCTCAGCTTCCTTTACTTGAGTTGTTCAGGTAAGCCCACGTACTACATCCATTGATCATAATAATAATAATAATAATAATAATAATAATAATAATAATAATAATAATAATAATATATCATCATCATCATTTAAAAAATAGAAAAAAGAGAAAATTCTACAAATATTTTAATAAATGCTTTTAGGAAAAATATTTTTTTATAAATTGCTACAAGAAATTGTTTTTTCTCCAGTGAATTACTTTAAGAAGTTTAAAATATATAGGATCTAGTTCACCCGATTTATCCATATCTTAGATATAGGATATTGATTTTCTTTATCTTATTCGATTAATAATATTTTAATTCATCTTATTATATTATAAAAAACTGTTTTTAGCGACGGAATTCCATCGCTAAATTAAATTTAAGGATGGAATTGTATAATTTTGTTGCTCATTCATCGTTTTTTTTTAGTAATAATTAAGTTAATATATTTGTCCATATCTATTGAGAGTGTTCTTTTTAATTTTAGAAATAAATATACAACACATTAGGGTCATCATTGAGCGAAAAACATTACAGATGAGAGAATTTCTTCGGGACCAAATTTGAAATTAACTCATTCGTAATTTTTTTACTAATTTATAAGCTAATTACTTAGATTGAATACCGTTCAGATTCAGGCAAAAAAAAAAAAAAGAATATCGTTTAAGATTAAATGAAGTATTATACTCTTTTCAATTGTTTTTTAATTATAAAAAGTCGATAAAATATAATCCTTTTTATAAGATTTTATTTAAAATTATTTGAGTATATAATGAGTTTTTACTATTGTTCTACTAATTAGATCCCCTTATTCTATCATTTCTCCCATTCTTAACTCATACTACATTATCTTTGTACTTTCTTTCATTACCCATATATTTCTTTCTTGTGCCCTTTAAATAAGGACACACTTTTTTTTTTAAAAAAAAACTGCTAACATGTTTATTACTTTTAAATAATTGTAATTAATTTCTTAAATCATTTGATTGGATTATCAAGTTACTCCCTGCATTATTTTTTATAAGAGGCACGAATTAAAACTATCTTGATCTTTTTTAAAAGATAATACTTACAATTGTTTGAGCATTTAGTGTATTTTTACTATTTTTGTTTCTAATTAATCTCTTGTTATATCTATTAATTTTCCTCATCTTTTCCCATACTGCATTTTTTATCCTTTTTTTTTACTACTACTCTAATTCTCACTTTTACATGATTCATTATAAATTGTGGCATGCTTAAAAATAAGAGAAAAATTCAAATAAATATCACTTTAACTTCAAAATTTCTAATCAGTCTTATTACATATAAGAGTCTTATTACATATAAGGGTCTGTTTGATATGAGAAATTTAAAGGAGAGAAAAAGGGAAGAAAATTTTTTGTGATCTAAATTTTTTTTTAAAAAAAGGAGAAACGTGGTTACAAAATTTAAATAATTAAAGAGAGGATGTAAGATTAAAGAGTAACAAAAATCAATTAAAAACTAATAACCCCGTTTCTCTAACTTCTTCTAAATCCAATTCTAAAAAAATTTCTCCTTGTTCAGTTTCCCTCCCCTCCCCTCCCCTCCCTACATACAAAATAAGTAGTAAGAGCACATGGATTAATTAACTATAACAATTGACAACCTATTTTTATAGGAAGTCACTTATTTAAAATTTTAAAATTTAAATGATATTTTCTTGTCTTTCTTCCTACAAATAAATCTATATTTTAACTAATTTCTTAACACACTTAATTAATTTGAACGAGGGAATAATATATACAAATAAATCCATATTTTACCTAATTTCTTAAAACACTTGATTAATTAGATCACGGGTGTCCTTAGGAAGCTCAGAAACTGCTTGCTTTGTCCAGCTAGCTCTACAAGCATGTAGAATTTTACATTGTAACATCATTTTCTCTATTAATGATATTTGTTCATTATCTTAAAAAAAACTTATAAACTTGGTCTATCCCTTTTTGTAAAATAAAGTTACTTGAAATTTTCACTTTTGTCATTTCCTTTTTGACTAATCTTCACGGGCTTATAAAAAAATTTTAAACATTTTCTTACCCAAACAATTTAAAAAGTTAAAACTATGAAATTTTGGGGAAAATTCCAGAAAACTACCATTTGAATTACAGAAACTCCAAAAAGTCTGTTGAATTTAAAAAATGACAAATTCCTACCAATTACCAACCTGAGTTTTTTAAAATTTGGATAAAAAATTGTGAGTATTATTATTTCTATTACGATTCTAATTATTTCCCATACGAAGTATGTCAAAACACACCAGAATCAAATTTTATTATTTATGTTATGAATTTTGTCATTTTGAATTTTAAAAAACCCATATTGGTACCAGATAGAAATATGTTATTTCCTAAATTCAATCGAATTTTTTGAATTTTTGAAATTTAAATGGTATTTTCTAGAATTTTCTCTAAATTTTGTTTATAAAATTCCAGTAATTTTTAATGTTATATTTACAAATTACACTAAACTCCAGTATTACATTAATTAATATTGTCTTACGTATGTTATCTTTATTAAAAATGGGGCATACATAAATTTTTTTTAATGCTGTTTGAAAATTAGCAAGTGACTTAAACAAACGATTAAAAATACATTCTAAACCTACACAAAATAATGAAACTTCCTTTTGAAATGTTTTTCTTACTTATTTGTGGAAAAAGTTTGATTAGTTTGTGGTGGTGCTGTGTGTGTGTGTGAATCAGAGTCGTGGCAGTGGAATATGGAAAGCACCAATCAAGAATCGTCACGTGTTTGTTTGAAGCAATGGTGAAGAAGGTGAGTGGTGAGAAAAATATAAAGAAGCCAACAAGGTCGTACGTGGCAGACAAGACAGCCTTTGTACGTGTGTATCGTTATCCTCCTCGTAACCCTAATTCAAACAACATTAATAATAATAATAATTGTGGTTCTTATTGGGGAATGGAACCTCATACAGACAGCTCTGTGCTGTCCATTTTAAGTCCTCATGCTCAAGATTCTTCACTCGAGCTCCTTAAAGATCATCAATGGCTTCCTGTTCAGTCTATTCCCAATACTCTCATTGTCAACGTTGGCGACATGATGCAGGTAATGCTGTTTGTTTCTGAATTTTCTTTCATACATGTGCATACTCGCTTCTCTTTGCATTGGGACTTCCAGTATGTTTCAAGTTTCACATTGATTAAAATATTAATTTTTATTAAAATTTTTTTAAAATTTCAACAATTTTTAACTTTATTCCTATATAATAACTACACACTTTTCAAAAAAAAAAAAAATGCTCACTTGGGTCTTTTTTATAAGAATCTAAAATTTAAATTGTTTTGATTTTTTATATAAGAGCCTCATAAGAGTTGTCTAAATATTTAATGAGTTTATTTTTTTTCTATTTTCCCCTCATAAATAAAAAGTAAAATTATACACTCATGTAAAAAATTTAATGAGGTGTCTTATAAATATGACAAAAAAATACAATCTATCTTTGTCCTATAAATAAGGCAACGAGTATGTGGTTGTATAATTAATTAAGTATAACTAGATTGGCATTGGCATTGCCATTGGCATAACGCCTAGGACTAGTTTTGGTGTTCATTGAAGTGATGAACACTTGGTTATGATGAGATCTATACTACTATCGATATGTAGTTTTTAACGATATACGAGTATATACTATAAATTTTCAATGGAAGTAACTTATAATATCACATATTTTTTGAAAACTAATTGTTAAAAGGTTATTTTTATTTAGACTTTATAATAGTAAAAGAATTTTTTTTCTAAAGAAAGTAAAAGTTTAAAAAAAAAATCCCTTCAAATCTAATATAAACGGAATAGACTGTCGTGCTCATCAAGGGTGAGCGATGAGCACTAAAACTCAACGTTTCTACTCCCTCTCCTTTATTCCCAATTATGTAAGGTACTTTTTTGATGTAATACAATAAGTTGCCCATAATATAAGTCACATTTTAGGGTATTTATAAATTTTTTAAAAAGAAATCGCCCTATTTAAAGTTTAATGCAATTTTTGTCAGACAATTGTCCTTTTCCTACCATCATACTTCAACTTGATAGCATGATGGTAATTGATGTACTTATTTTGTTTACTTAATTTAATTGCCTTATTATTAAAAAATTAATGCAATTTTTGTTTACATGAGTAATTCGTTGTTTTATGTATGGATATCTTTTAAAAAATTTAAGATTAACTTTAATTCAGATGTCTTTATAATTTACTTTAATTTTGAATCATGTCACTCTAGTTTATTTATCTTGAATTGTGGACCTTATATTGTTTGATCCAATAATTTTAATCTATAGCGTTTATGTAATTTTATTTATAGAAATGCACAAGGGTTTTAAAACAGTGTTAAATAACATAAAAGAAATTAAATATCATAAAGTTTATGCAGTTGTATAAGTTAGTATAATTTTTACACTCAAGAATGTCTATATTGGATCAAGCTACAAGACTCCAATTCAAACAAAATAAACTATAAGGGCTCAATTCAAAATTGAGACAAATTATAAAGACTTGAGATTACACACACACATGCACATATATTGTAGATTGATTTTGAATGTGTTAGATGTTACTGCTTATTTATGGTATGTAAGGAGATCAAGGTAAGGTGGTTAGAAGTGCCTTTAGGAATTATGAATTAATTCAAACAAAACGAATACAGTACAAGGATACAATTCAAAATTATTGAGGTAAACTATAAGGACTTATGAATTAATTTTCCTCTAGAGTAATTTTTAACCACTGTTTTTAAAATTACGGCGAGGTGATTAGAAGTGCCTTAAATTGTAGATTTATTTTGTGTGTTAGATTATCTGCTTCTTATTATGTCTCTTGTATTGAAGGACAGGCCATAAGTGATGAGAGATACAAGAGTGCAATGCATAGAGTGAAGATAAACCAAGAGAAAGAGAGGATGTCTATGTGTTACTTTGTGTTCCCAGACGATGAAGTGGTGATTGAGAGCTCCAAGTATAAGCCCTTTACATACACCGATTTCAAAGCACAAGTTGAAGATGACATCAAAACCATTGGCCATAAAGTTGGACTTCCCCGGTTTAGGATTCAAGCTTAATCAAATATTACATAAAATGACACGATCAATCGCTAGCTGGTGCAGTATGTATTATAAATATGCACAAATAAAGTGGCAAAAATATGATTGATGAAAGCTATAATTATGTATCTGGGTTTATATGCTAATTTCAACCGTGAATGAGATGATGGGGGTTTATTACTTAAGGAAAGATATTAGGACGTGTGGTGGAGCAATTAGACTACACAAATGGGCGAAATAAGTCCGTGTCCTACCCTGTTAAAAAATACATCTGGATCGAGGCATTTGAACACTAAAGCCTTGATCTATATTAATCGATTATTTGAATACATGGTAATGGAATTCAGAAAATACATAAGATATTGGGGTCCAAAGGTTTATGAAAGAAGATGGGCTTATTTTTTTTTGAACAATCTAATTTTAAACAAATTATCATATAACCAAGGTATTAAAAACCGGACCGGTTAGTAAACCAGTTTAGACAATAGTTTAAGGGTTAGTGGGTCAGACTGGGGGTTAACCCGTAGTTAGACCGGTGATAATTAAAATAATATAATATAATTAAAATAGTTAAAATATTCATATTTTAAGTAGATATTTTTATATAGTGTTGGTGAGTTTTTTTTACTTGTCATCTCTATTGAATTTTTAACAAGTAAAACTGTTGGCAAAAAATATTCATTTATAAGTAATATATATTTTTAATGAATAGATGGACACCTTACACCTACGCCACTCCCACATAACTGCATAACACACTTCCTATTTCTTTCTATTTTTTTAATCATTTAAGCCTTTATGCACTACTCTCTATGCAATCACGTGAAGTATCACACTCTCTCTCTTGATTCTTGAACAAGCATTCATAATTATATAAGACTAGGCAGCAGTCTCTTCCAGAGTGCGAAGCTCTCTCTTCTTCTGTTCGCTCCTCTCTTTTCATGCTTCCTCCATTCTTCATCACATCTTCCCCAAGCACCAGCCAAAGACGACACACTAGAAGCCATGGAATCGCAACAACAATGATGGAGCAAAAAAGGCAATGGTAACATCGACGTTGTCGTCACGAGCATGACCACCTGCAAAGTCCAATAATGAGGCTAACACGTCTTCACGGTTTCTAGTTGCAGCCATGGTTCTCTCATTTTCTTTTTTTCTTCTTGGCATGACTGACCAACTCGGGTGATTCACCAACTCGGTGGGTTATCCCGATTATCTCCGAATTCACACCGAGTTTAGCCGAGTCACCCAGATCGCTTCTGTACTACTTTTGGAGGTCAACTGGACCAGCATGGTGGGCGGGTCGCCGGTTTCCGGCCTAAATCGGCCGGTCCGGTCCGGGTTTAAATACACTGCATATAACTACAAAAAAAATTGCTTATTAGTAGCAATTGCTTTGTAGCAATTCCCAAAAAAAATATTACAAAAATAGAGATTTGTAACCGCTACAAATTTGTCATGATAACACTCATGCCAAGTGGCATGCACGAATCCCATAGTAGTTTGTAAGATAAACTACTACAAATTTTGGAACCACATTTGTAACTGGTGATTTATAGTGGTTTTGTAAGCTAACCCACTACAACTTTTGGCTCTAGAGCCAAGCTGGGGCCACCATTGTTGCAGTTATTTTATAGCAGTTTAAAGGTTTCTCTATTATAGAAGATGAAGGGTCGAACTATTTTGGTGTTTGTAACGATTACAACGAATTGCTACAATATGTCACTAATACCAATGTATGGTTTCATAGTTTATAATGGTTGATGTAGTAGTCTGTGAGATAAATACTACAAAATGTTACAGACTCACATCGATACAAAGGGTGTCACCTCTCATTGTACCACTTTTGGAAAATGCGGTTCCTATGTGCTCTCTCTAAAGGTTTTCATCATATATGAGGTTTTGCCCCAGTTAAGCAGTCAAAGTTAGTAAAGTTATTTCTTTTATGTCATTTTTTAGCTAAGTAGATTTGTTTTTAGTAATATATTTGTTGTTTAAATATATTTTTGCAATATTTATGAGCTACTGAGCCAGTTAGGGTAAAACACATTTTGGTTAAAATATCAAGACAAAGAAAGTTTGTCAAATGCCTATATGAAATATAATTTCAATGCAACAAGTTTTTTCCTTCCTTTTCTAGCAATATGAAATTGATGACCAGGTCCGCCGCCAACAAAATGTTGTGTGAGATAAGCAAGGTATTAAAAACTGGACTGATCATTGAATCGATTGAGACACTAAGTCAAATGTTAGTGGTTCAGACCGGATAATTAACCTGAAGCTAAACTGATGAGAAAGTCAAAATTGTAGGCTTATTAGTATGAAATTCTACGTGAATGAATTTTTTTTAATGAAAAAGTGGCATAACTGGTTCAATTATCGAACCCGTCCGGTTTACCCCTAGTTTGATAAGGTCAGACCGATCCAATCAAACTCTACAAAAATTAGTGAACCGGACTGAACATATGGCCGATTCACCTGTTTCCGGTCTGGTTTTTTATTCCATGGATATAAGTCTTCCCTTGGTGTGTTTAGCTGGAGGTTTTTCTAAATTAAGTTATATGTGATAGTTGAATATAATAAAACCCTGTTTGATTGGAAGGATGAGGTAGGGTTGGGAAAAAAATTTGTCTTATAGTGCTATCTCCCCTCATTTCTCAAACCTCTAAATTTGAGGTTTTCTTATGAGAGAAAACTCATATCTCGGCCTAATCAAATTGCTCATGACTATTTTTTGATATACCATAATTACTCTCCTAACCTAACCTCCCTTCTTCTTGAACTAAACAAGGTCATAACCTCCCATAATCTAACTTTAATGAATCTTATCTAACCTCACATTTGTTGAGCCAAACGCACCATTAAGAATGTACTTTGGGAAGGAGAGATTTGCTTGAGAAAAACAACCTTCAATCTATTACATAGAACCTTGGACAAATTTTGTATGAGACATTACATAAGGCTTGTTTGGTATTTTTTTGGGGGGGGGGGAGTGGGAGGGAGAAAAAAATTTAAGTTGGATTTTTTAAAAAAATAAAAAATAAAATTGAGGTTCAACATTCTTAATTAATTTTTCTAATTCTTTTATCTTGCATGTTATCTTTATTAAAATTTTGTAACACCACTTCTTCAATTTTTTTAAATCCAACTCATAAAAATTTCAACTCCACTCCACTCCCCTCCCCATGCCAAACATAACACTACAAAAAAAAGTATTTTGTAGTGATTTATTTTTAGTGGTTATATAAGACCGCTACAAAATGCAAAATTTATAGCGGTTTATGTTAAAATCGCTACAAATTTGTTGCAAGGTGAAGATTTGTAGCGGTGAAGATTTGTAGCGGTTTTAGTCCAAAACCGCTATAAATACTAGCGCCAACTTGGCGCCATGTGGCGCAAAATTGGAGCGACATTTGTGGCAGTCAATATTTGTAGTGGTTTAAAACCGCTATAAATAGTAGCGCTAACTTGGCGCCAAGTGGCGGTGAATTTATAGCGGTTTTTTAGAAAAACCGCTACAAAAGTCCAACAGTCATGAAATTTGTAGCGGTTCTACAGAACCGCTACAGAACGCACGCGAGATACGAGGTGGCATCACATTTTGTAGTATTTTATGTAGCGGTTTTTCCAAAACCGCTACAAATGACTGAGTTTAATCGCTATAAATGCCTCCTTTGTACGGTTTCACGGGATCATGGTTTACTAACTCAAAATTTGGTGTTTATGGTACCTTCGGCAAGAAAAGTTATGCGAGTATTCGTGATGGCAATATATAGTTTGCAGGAGTCCCTTATTTCGGCAAGCTTGTTGATGTCATCGAAGTAAATTACCAGGGTCATTTCACGATCACACTCTTCAAGTGTCTGTGGGCTGATACCACAACCTCACGGGGTCAATTGATAGAGTCAAATATTTACATGTCCTTCCATGATTAATCTTAGGCTTTTGTGGGACTTAATTGATTATTTTGGGCATAATTGATTATTAATGTGAGATTTAATTGCAAAGGGTGTTTTGGAATTAATTGGTCAAATTGTCATATTTTAAATAATAATTTTTAAATCCCATTATATGATATTACATAATTGCATCTTAATTGTAGGTTATGACATGGCATATGGAAGATTCAAGAAAGTCCCTGTTTGGATGCACTTTAATTTCCAACTTTGGAAAAGCCAATTAAATAGCATCAGCCAAACAAGGCCTTAGACCAAAAATCATATCAGTCTTACGAGGGGAATACCTGGATTATTTAGGGATTCATTTCCACACTCTTCGGTAGGGAGCTGCCGCATACAGAGAATAAGAAGCAGCCGCCATTCATTCCCTTCTATTCATCCACTCCTTCACTCCTCCATTTCTATCGCCATTCATCTTCACCTCACCTTTATCTCCACCCTCCACCTTCACCCTCTCTTCCGGTGGCCTCCCATATCTCGAACAGCAGAGGCAGAGTGGCAGAAACCAGAACAAGAGCTGCTGGAAATCCATTCGGCTGCAGCATTAATACCTTCATCGTCCAGCAAGCTTCCATTCTATCCACTGCCAACTTCCATCTAGAACTCACTGTCAGCAAAAATCCCTTCCACCGTTGAGCTGCAGCTTCATTATTCCCCCGTCACAATATATTAAGCAGCTGCAGCAGGTTATTATGGTGGGCCCAGCAGCGAGCAAGCTTCACCGTCAGCCACACTTCAACACATTTATCCACCGAGCAGCTGCAGCAATGATTTCTACGGTGAACATATATTCCAGCTGAAGCAAGCATTTCCATGGGTCCCACTCTCTCCATCATCCATTCATCTCTCCATCTTCAACCTCGATTCCTCATCCTCTGTTCTGCGTGTTTCTGTTCTGCTTCTGCGATGTCTGATGTGAATCAGAAGCTCGGTGGAGCTGAAGTTGAGATCATGAAGAGCTGCTGATTTCTTGTGTCCAATGGTGAAGGAAAATGCTAGCCAGAGTTCCTATGCTACTAGGGGAGTTCTTATTCCTTAATTTCATCTTCCAACTCTTTAAATATACAAATTGTAATTCTAGGTTGCTAGCTCTTATAATTTGTGTATTTCTGAGGATTATGGTTGGTAAATTGTAATTGGACGATAATACCTATGTTAGATTGGTACTTCTGAGATTGTGATGGAACTATGGCCCTTGTTTTGCCATTTGATTGCATTTTCACTTTTCTCTTGAATTTAATTAAATTGCTAGGGTTCTAGGATTTAATTGAAGGTAGGGAGGAACTTGTAGATCTAATGTAGGCTAAGTATGATAGACAAGGGTTCTTGTTGGTCCTAATACTTAGTTTAGGTAAGAATTCAATCTAAAATTGGACAAGGAAGGCTAGTTAATTCATTCACCTAGGACACTAGTTTCTTGAATTTGCCTCCATTCACATTTTCACTTCAATCATTTAAAAAATACAAAAACAAGCATTTCATTTCTTTTAGTTAGATTAGATAGAAAAATCCAATACTCTTTAATCCCTAATTAAATTGTTAATTTACACACTAGTCTACTTAGGAACTAACACAGGCTCCTTGAGAGAAGAATGACTTAGGTTAACCACTAACTATAGTTAGCTTAGAATTATTGATAGGAGTAGACGACTAATGCTCGCTTGTCAATCATACACTCTAAAGCCACCGCATTACAATCCTAAGCCATCATGTTTTTAATTGTGTACAATCTATTGCAGACATTGATGACTATGCTTATCCTATTTCGAGTAATTCACAATCTCCTATGACATGATACACTGCTTCCTTTTGACGCACTTTTTCCCAACAACAAGGTACCCTTTTGAAACCATCCTTCAATATTCAACATTTCTCATTCTTCTTCTACTTTTACACATGTCCCATATGATCTTTCATATTTTTCCATCTTACCATTGACCATTGTGCCACACAATCACATCTCCTTTTATGCAAACCTTGACCATCTTTCACAGTACACTTCATTGCCTACAGTCATATTTTCGTTATATCATTTGGTTTTTTCCTATTATCCATCTTCTAATTGCTTCCATCATAGTCCCCCTCTAACTACATAATTACCCAAACCATGTCCAATCAGTTTTTCATTTTAGTTACTTTAGGCGGGAAACAAAAACCTATCCCACTGTCTAGCTCACTCCACATAATGTTTACCATCCTATAAGTGCCTTTAACGTGTGACCTGTTTCCCCACCCATTCTTTCTTCATTTTCTTACTTCATCTGGTTGCTATCTTCATTCCCATAATGACTTGCTCTATGTTGAAAGACTTGCATGATGGTTCGGACATGTGGACAATCTCTGTTAGAGTTCTGCACAAATGGAATGTCTTCCAGAAGGCTATACCTACTGAGTTATTCTGTGTGTCACTGAGTTATTCTGTGTTTCTTTGCTTTTGCTTGTTGCTGAGGTACCTATCAACCCTTTCTCTTAATCATAATTCTACTACCACTACTACAGAAAGTAGCAATTGTGTCCCCATACAACGTCCATTTTATTAATTAGGGACGTCAACTAGAAAGGCGGTGGCATTTTCGTAATTATGTTTGAAAAATCCGCGTCACTAATTTAATTGGTGACGTAGATTATTAAATCCGCGTCCCTAATATATGATTGGGGAAGCAGATTTCAAAGTCATCCATAAATCCGCGTCCCCAATATTAATATGTGACGTAGATTATTAAATCCACGTCATCAATTTAGTATTGGGGAAGTAGATAAT
>JBAGKO010000013.1:7408943-7430866 GCA_037177275.1 Acacia concinna
TCTTGCTGTATAAGAGCTCTTGCCAGAGCCCTTCTACTTTGACGTGAACCCGCCATTGGGTATGAAACCTATACGCTGGAGATGGTGAACGAAATCATATTAAATTATGAAATATGAAGGTAAGCAACAAGAACATATTTTAAAATATGCAAAAGTCTCATACAACATAGTCAACATCCATACAACATACAATTAAAACATATAAAATGGTCCACAATAAAACATGTCAATAGATAAGATCATAAGGAAACATAAACACAATCAGTCGCTATGGGGGCCCTTCTGGTAGTGTGGGGAGCTGTACACATGATCCCTCAACCAACGTAGCAAGGAATCTCGATTGTGCCTTAACCCTGTAAATATAGTCCTAGGCATAGGGTGCATCATCATATTACAGTAACGGTGGCTAAAATCAGGGTCTGCTACAACTTTTGGCATCTCAAGCAATTCATGAAGTATCTCATGAATCTTCTCCTCATCCCTATATACCCTCTTCATATGGTTCAATCGTTCCTTTGACTCGTTTGCTATGCTACTGATAGCATCTGTGAGTTGCTGCGTTGGCGTCCCTCATTTCCTTATGGATTTGGAAGACCCTTCACCCCTTCTTCTTTTCCTTGCACTCTGGGAAGGAGCCACTGGAGGAGCCGTAGCACTAGGCGGAGTACCCGTTTGCAAGTTGAAACCTTGGAACTCCTGGGTCACTCCCACATGCCTTGGGTTTTCACCAAAATGAAGGTTCTCTGCATTATCACCTGAGCCTTCTGGAAGATCAAACCTTGGTATATACATATCATCCTCATTTAGATCCAATGACTGTTGTTGTTGCTGATGTTGCTGTGTAGCATATGGCGCCACCATATTGTCGCCCGATGCCAAAACATCTTTAAATATGATATTCAGCTCCTTCCCGTACCTTAAGCCTGCACGACGATACTTCTCGTACGCTCGATTTTCCTGAACACAACCAGCACTTAAATAAAATGTAATGTAACAAAAATCATAAGTAAAATACATCATCTGCAATTATAATAGCTTACCATAATTTTCCGGTCCCACCATTCGTCAGAAGCAATCACCATATTTTTCGACCAATCAAACGAAATGCCGGTCTCCTTTGAGAATAGATCATCCCATGTCTTCCATTCCTTCCTCAACGCATCTAACCTATTCTTAAGTTGTTTTTTCGTGTAATTCTTTCCCGTTTTTGAGTTAAATTCCTCTATGATGTTCTTCCACCCTTTCGGCGTAAACACTACACCATTACGTTCTTTTTTATAGATTTGCTCAAGGCATGCGTGAATTAAAACCCCGGTGGTATTAACATCCCAAGTTGCTGTCTCTTTCTCCATATGGCAAAGTTTGAAACGTTGTAGCTAACCAAGTGCCATCAAACATGCAAGTACCCAAATTGAGAATTTAGGAAACTAAAATGCAGCAATATTTGAGAAGTCACCAATGACATCGAGCTCAACATGAAAGCACGGAAAGGAAGAGAAAATAGTACAACAATGGGTACAAAAATTTCAGCCAAGAAACAATGCCACGAAATAGGTGCTTATAAGGCACATAATATACCCACACTCTACCAAAGGAGCCTTGAAATGATGCCAAATTTGAAATATGCAAAACCCAAGCTTCGCACGTGGTAAATCAAAGGCAACTTTCATTATATTAGAAGAAATCATCAAAATCTCCATATACGTGTACTGCCTACATTTACTGCATTTTCAAAGAGACACACAAGTTTCATTTCTAAGGCAAAGTCTTTCCAAACATTACCACAATCTTTGGCACACTAAACCACCATAACTCAACAATTACAAAGGATCCATTTCTAATTGTCATAGCAAGTTAATTCTCATGGATTTCATGAGTCATTGTAATTGTATTAAAAATGTGTAATGAATCATTAAAATTCTATTCAAAATACCAAACCCATCACTAACATGACTGTGCCGTGGGGAGCTCTCTTGGGTTCTCTAACAAAATACCAAACCCGTCACTAAAATGAAACATTGGGCAAGGAAACCAAAAGTGCAACAAGAAGATCCATGCAACCGTAAGGCATAGGGAAACATTCATTACAAACATGTAATTAATAGACAAAATGCAAAGCTGGGACGTAACCGATGACAAGTCAGCAGATTTGGAAATAAAACACCACACGAGCAATTGACACGAGCAATTGACACGGTCCAGAGAACAGAGCAGTTGTGGATTTGGCAATACATGAACACGATTCATTCCCATGTTAGGATTATATGTTAATTTCAGCCAACAAAAATTAAAACAATCCCTATTCAGTTCACCCAAACTCAACAAAAATCCCTCTTCGCAAAACAGAACCAGATCAGAGAGATGAAGGAACACACACACCTGAAAATCCCTGAAAAAACACAGATCGCGAAGATGACAGTCGGATCTGAACTCGCACGGCACGGTCAAGCACGGCACGGTCAGCTTTTTGGCTGCAAGGGTCAAACCAGAGTGAGCCGCCGTGAACAATGGCCACCGTCGTCAATCGGCCTGCAGAATGAGTGAGCCGTGAAGAATGAGTCAACAACGACGGCCACCGTGGTGCAGCAGTGAAGAACAACGGCCACCGTCGTCCCTCGCAGTGAAGAATGAGGAGTGAGCCGTCGTCGAGAATGCTGCTTTTTGCCAGAGAAAGAGAGAACCGAGGATGAGGAATGTCTCGTGGGTGAGGAGAGAACCGTGAAGAATGAGGAGTGTGGTGAGAACTGAGCAGAGACTCGTGGGTGAGGAGAGAGAAAAAACAAAAAAGCAACGGTAATAAGCCAAAACCAATAAAAGCAAGGACTGATAGCTTCAGAGTGTGATGCTACTTTTTCAGGCTTTAGCATCAAATGACTTCCTCCATCCAAACGGCTAGAATCATAAAAGTGGCTTCACTTTTAAATGTGAAGCTCAAAAAGTGGCATAAGTAAGCCATCCAAACAGGCTCTTAGGCGAAACTAGAATTAGGGATTATAATGGGTGGAATAACAAAAAGACCCTAATTATGAGTTTTAAGCTATAATAAATTAATAAAATAATGTTGGAAAAAAGCAATAAAATAATAAAAGAAAAATATACATAATATTTCAATAATATGATGTGGAAATTGTGGGATGTGATTTGTAAGCTTTTAAAGATGAGAGAAGTTATATGTAAAGAGAATCAAAGTTGAGGGGCTATATAAATTTTGGCCTAAATTTAAAGACATAAATTAAAACTTCATGTGAATTTATTTAGAGTTTAATTCTACCGTGGATGTATCAAGTGAGGGAAAAAATGATTCTCTCCTAAATCCAAATAAAATTAGATTACATACAAATGCATAAATAAGAAAGCTATATTAAGAGGTACTATTTTTTATTGTTGTTTTATGTTGTGTGTGTATGTGTTAGATTCTCTTATTATACAATATATATTTATCATGTCATTATTAAAAATTTATATACTTATGATTTTCCAATTAAAAATTGATAAAAAAAACTATAAAAAGCTTTCTTCAAGTCTGATGATTAATTGCCTATAAGAAATCAAATTATATTTTTTATACAATTATTTGATATATAGAACTATTAAGTCAAATTCTTTTTTCTTTTCAGTTATAAATTATTGAGTCAAATTCAAAGTCAAACCTAACTAAAGATAAAGGAAAATATTATATAAATACTATTTAAATTTTAAAATCTTATATCAGTCTTGCTTCTATAAGAGTAATGAGATTAACTAAATTTATATAGCAATTGACAATTCAGTTTTATAGAAAATCATTTATTTAGTATTTGGAAATTGAAAAATGTGTTTTTTTTTTTTTTGTCATTCTCCCTAAATATAACGCTCCCATCAAATTTTCTCTGTTTACAAGGTTAATAACCCTCAATTTATTTAAGGAAAATCGAATATTGAGTTGAGATTAATTGATAAGGCATTTTATATTTTATTATGACTCCCTAATAATCAATGTTTCAATATTCACAAGGCTTAAAACCCTCAATTTGTTTAAGGTGAATCCAAAGTAAATCAAAATTTCACTAATTATTTGAAATGCATTTTATATTTTATTTTGACTCCCTAATAATTTATGTTTCAAAATGTATAACTCCAATGTAAAACAGGATGTCAAACAGAAAATGTTGAGTTGAAAATTTTTGAGCGAAAGACATTCAATTTCTCTCAAGCAAAGTCAAGAACATGCACAAAAAAAGGGTGATTTTTCCCCCTATGGTTTAATTTTAATTTCAGCTGGTTTTTTATCCTAAATTCAATTATCTTAAAGCTAATTCCATTAAATGTTAGCGTGTAACCCAATATATATACAATAAACCGTAGATATTGATGTCCTTGGAAAAAAGTGGTTTTTAAGTGCGGATTCGATATATAGAGAAATAAAACTTGAATGAGTAAAGCAATTAGTACACACCATTTTGCTCATCAAAACGACGAAAAAGCTTTTTGTTATTATCATCTGACTCTGCCTTAATTGAAATACATAAAAATGCACTCCCCTTAAGTGCTTCATCATCTTGGCCTAAGCAAGAAACCAGAGCCCAACTTGCCCACAATAAACTAGACAACAGAACCATAACTCTGAAACCCAATAGCTGCTTAAAAAAAAAAAAAGCAAAACAAAACAAAACAAGTAGAAACGCAACACATCTCTGGCTATTGGACAAGCCTTATCTCAATATATATATAGATATATAGAATGGCCTTTAATACATAAATTATACAGTAGGCAGGTTCTGTGTAATATGACTTCATCTTCATTCTACCACAGAATTATTCCCTTGCATAGTCATATATATATATATATATATATATATTAGCTCTGGATAGTGACTCCGAAAGGAACTTCCAAGGTGGGTATGATCTTCTCTGGCTCTGCAGCTTTGTTTTGGTTGTCATAAGAAGAAACATGAACTCCAAGTGCTGCTCTTCCAGAAGGATCCAGATTGTTCGACCAGTCTGCGTCCCACTCCACTGCTTTCGCCGTGCTGCAAGCAACACTCGCGCCTCCCGGAACAGTAAGCCTTGCAGAGTTCTGCCAATGCCGAGAGGTCAATTATGGATAAAACAGTCTCACATGATGAACTTGCCATTATAAAGTTAACACAACATGTCTTCGCTGTTATCCTAAAGCTATGGTTTACACTTTAGAGTTCAGATTATAATTTGATTGATGTAGTTACCTGAGGGAAGAACCTCTCAAAGATCATTCTATAATAGTATGCCTCTTTGGTGGTTGGCGTATTGTGGGGGAAGATATTAGCAGCATTGAGCATCATTTTGTCACTCACCTATTTAAACAATTTTTGAATAAACAGTTATAAGATGCACATCATTTGAGTCGCTTCTTCCAAGGATCAGACATAAGGTAAAAAAACATGTATATATATATGGAGAGAGAGAGAGAGAGAGATCTGTATTTACATTTTTGGCAGCATGGGCTTTAAGGCCATCAATCCAACTATAGCCAACCCCATCACTGAATTGTTCTTTCTGTCTGTATAAAATGTGCTGCAAGAATTTGAAAACAACAAATTATTAGTTCAAAGGATTAATTCTGTACTTATCTACAAACATTGCATTATACCTTTGGAAGATAAGGATTCTCTTCATCGTCAAAGGCTCTCCTTAGAACCCACTTCTCAATCCGGCCTTCATCTCGTTTTATCTGCACAGATTAATCAATAAACCCACTCAGTAAAAGTCTGTAACTTTTCGGAGTAATGATCCATTTATCATAGCAAGTCCATACCATTTTAAACTCAGGATCAATGTTCATGGCAACATTGATGAACTCCTTGTCCAGAAATGGAACTCTAGCTTCCAGACCCCAAGCAGATGTTGCTTTATTGGCTCTCAAGCAATCATACTGATGAAGTGCCTTAATCTGCACAGAATTAGAAAAGGAAAAACAATTCTTGTAACCTTTATGTCCATGCCCTCAAGTCCTTCAAGCAACAAGCAAAATACATATGTGTGTGTACGATATAAGACCTTGCGGCAAGTTTCTTCATGGAACTCCTTCTTGTTAGGGGCCTTGTGGAAGTACAGATACCCACCAAAAATCTCATCAGAACCTTCACCGGAGATAACCATTTTCACTCCAAGCGATTTAATCTTACGTGACATGAGGAACATGGGGGTACTAGCCCTTATGGTAGTCACATCATATGTTTCTATATGATAGATTACATCCTCAATGGCATCTATTCCATCCTACATACACAGTGCATAAATATATTTTATAACGAATGGTAATTATAAACTGAAGGGCCCTGAATGTTTAGCTGGAAAGTAGTATCCCCAGATGTGAATACCTGGACAGTAAAGTGAAATTCATGGTGAACAGTCCCTATATAGTCTGCAACTTCTTTTGCAGCCTTCAGATCTGGTGATCCCTGCTCATTATAAAAGAATCTATTAGACCAAACTCTTTTTAGAGAAATGTGATTTTTAATTTAGAATAGACACATGAACATATATATATATATAACCCACCTCAAGGCCTACACAGAAGGAGTGTATTTTTGGTCCCCACTGTTCGGCAGCTTTTGTAGTAGCAAGGTAGCGAGCGGTGATGGATGCAACCAAGGATGAATCCAAACCTCCAGACAGTAAAACACCAAAAGGAACATCTGTCATCAGCCTTTTTATGACTGCCTGTAACACAATCATTACATAATTGGGAGGGTTAAGTTCTGAGTAAAGAGAAAAAATTCTTTGTTAGATTGATGTAGCCTAGAAAAGACGATTATGAGTTTACCAGATTCATTTGTATATTTCTTTTGAAAATTCAACTAAAACAAAGGAACCAATAAACTTTTGGGACTGTCTGAAACTCTTTTTTGAATCTCACCTTCTCAAAAGCATGCCTCAAAGCTAAGGGATCATAAGGGGCTGTGGGAACGATCTCAGAGAACCATGGAGGATTGTACCACCTACGGAAGCCTCCTTCTTTGCTTGAGTACAAGTGGCCAGGAGGGAACCACTCAAAATGTTCACAGTCGTCATTGAGAGCTTTCATCTCAGATGAAATCCAAATAGATCCTGCTCATGCAGAAAGGCATCAAATTATATATATATATATATATATATATATATATAAACACACCATTCTCAATTGAAACTTGGAAGTTGAAGATAAAAACTGGGCAAATCAAAACATTACCATCTAGTCCCCAGCCAATGTAAAGGGAAGTGACACCAATAGCATCTCTTGCAACTATGAAGTTGTTGTCTCGGGTGTCCAGAAGAACAAATGAAAAGATGCCATCCAGCATGTCCACAAAATTTTCTCCATATTCCTCATACTGTTAAATTAACATTAAATACAAGAAATATATCAGAAGTCATAATTTACAGTCATTTTTAATCTCAGAAAACTTAAAAGGGAAAAGATATAATTCTTTTTTGTTTATGATTAAGATGACTAACCAAATGTGCAATAACATCACAGTCACTGCCTGTCCTGAACTTGTGATTGGACAGTTGTTTCCTCAGCTCTTCATGGTTGTATATTTCCCCATTCACCTGTTTTAAAGCAAATCATCTTTTTCTCAGTCCTAATATTCCAAGGTTCAATTCCAAATCACTCTAAGCCTGGCACATATTCATTCTACTTCCTTAATACCTCAGCAAAATAGAGTACTATAAATCAGCTGCTGTCTAATTCGATAATCACAATTTTAAAAATTATGGCTTTGACCAAAAATCATGCAATAATACATGTGGAAAGAGAATAACTATAAGCAATATGTACCCGTTATGTACTATATTTTTTAAACAAAAATTATGTTATTTTCCCTCCATTAACATCACATAATCATAGAGAATCTATATGTGAAGGAAGAGGACAGAATCCTCTCTCTATGAATGAATGGTGATTGGGCCTTCACTATTGAAAGGGAACTTAGCTAAACACACAACGCTAGCCAAAAGTTCAATTTTTTTGTCTACTATACCATAATAGTGTAAATGAGTTACCACAGGTGGATCATATTTGAAGTATATATGGCCTACCGTGACAGCAACAGTTTTGTCTTCGTTAAAGAGAGGTTGATCACCAGAAGCAGGATCAACTATGGCCAGCCGTTGATGGGCCAAGTAACAATCACCATGTTGATGGAGACCACTCCAATCAGGACCACGATGCCTCAATCTGTGACACCAAAGCAAATAACAGTAATTCAAAACTGTGCTTTCTGACAGAAGCCTTCATATTATAGCTCTATATGCACTTTCGTGTTCCAAAGTCAATGAACAATTCCAACAATTAGATAGCAGCCTGGTCCCACACATCCCACTTAATCAGTTAATTGTGTTCACAGTAACCAGATTAAAATATATTTCCCAGTTGCCCACTTGAATTTACAAAGTCCTGAGTGATAAATTATCTAATGATGCTATGTTAATCCTGACCTTCAGTGGGTCCCAATACAAAGAAGTAATTGTAATGGAAGTCATCATAATTTTAACTTATTCTCCTCCCATTAATATATTTGACGGTCTAGGAACCATAATTGTAGAAACGGGAAAAAGAAGGATTATATCAGCACGGGCCCACCATTATTCTTAAACGTCATTAATGATTTCAATTCATGAAAGCCATCAATAGTTTCTCCCAGACCTTTTGAACTGAAAATAAGAAGGTAGTTTCAACGAACACATAACAGACTCACATCTGGGCTGGGTTTCTTGACACAAGGAAAATACATAAACCATGAAAGCTGAACAAAAGCATCAACTTATCATACAAACACAAGCGCAAATAAAACACAGAGGAAAGCAGTCGCAAAATTCATGCAGAGGCTAAGCATAGTAACAAATAACGCATCTATAGCAAAGTATTAAAACTTAGGTTCGTTTGGAAAAGTGATTTAACGAAAAAGGGATAACTTACATATTTAAGCTTTATATACTTAATATACACTAATCCAATCAAATTATTCTTAATATATTATAATCGAATCAAATAAAAACCAGTAGACTTTAAAGTATTGAAGATGATACTAATAACAACAAAATTTTTCTTATTTGAAAAATTCACGTGTCTTGGATAGGAAGAAAGCGGCCAAGTAACTAAGATAGAAATAGAAATGAATGAGAAACAGGAATTAATAGACTCAGAAGATAGAATGAATAATTGCCTCCGAGAGAGTTCGAGGACGCGGACTCTCTTGGCCTGAGAATCGTTGGAACAACCAAGAACGGCGAGTATTCCACACATTGTGTGATGAAGAAGGAAAAGAGAGAGTGTGAGAGAGAGATAAGTGAAGCGAAGGAGAGCCAAACGGCCGGAGAAGATAGAAATGAGATCGGAGGAAGAAGCGGTAATAAGGAAAGATTACTACCACGTTGAGATGGTTGAAGAAATCTTTTGCGCCACCCGTATTTATAATGCAGAGCCTGAGTCTTCGACAGTACCTAAACGACTTCGTTTTGAAGGATGTCACTATCACAGCACATGGCTTGTTTCAGGCTACCCGTTGATCTCCGCCATGCCCACCCGATTCAATAAACACCGTTTATATTTTTTTATTTCACATTATAAAATAATTTTTTCCTCACAATAACCAACACTATTTTTATGAGCAAAAAGGTTATTTGTTGGCTAGTCCTAAAATGAAAAAAATAAAATAAAAATCATTTGCCTGATTATTTTAATTGTTATGGGAAAATTACAAAAGTTATGGTTAAACCCTATAATAGTTATTTCCAGATAAGTTGCTCAAATTTAGAACTTACATGATCTAGTTAAAGATTTGGCTTTATCCAAAAAAAATTGGTTGTTTTAAAGATTTAGTTTTTGAATTCAAAAATTTGGTTTTTTTTTTGCCAGATCAAAAATTTAGTTATTGATATAATATATTAACGATATATGCACTTGACTCCACATTAGTAGGATTAGACTTATTGTTCTCATCTATATCATATCATCCTCAACATTATAATTTTACACGTAACTTTTGATTTTTTTATGAATAGTAAAGAATATAAAGTAAATGAATTGATTAAATGTGAAATTTCATGGAGCTTTTCCTTAAAAAAATATTTAATAGAAGTTTTAAATTTTTTTCCTATTATTGTTATGGTACAATACTCCTTCAGACTCTACATATAAGAGCTTCTTAAAGAGTTTAATCTCATTTCACCTTAAAACCTAAATTAGAATATTTTTTTAATATATGTAAATTAAAATCTTATCTAAAATGTTTTTCTTCTACCTTTTAGTCGTTTTAGAAAGTGAAACAAAAGCTTGCGTGTCCCTTTGAAACGACAAATACAAGATGCTGTCGACGTGGATGTGATTAGTGACTACTTTGTCGTTTGATCATACAAGGTCATCACAACTACTTTTGATAAGAAATTGATTATCACAATTCAATTCAATCAATATATGTATGTATGTATAATTTTAAGAAGTAGTTAATTTTTATGAAGAATTATAAGAAAGTTAATTTAATTATTTTAAAGTAGTTAATTTATCTTTTTTTTCAAACTAATTTATTTAGTTTATAAACTGATATATAATATAAAGATACCCTGCATATAATATGATTACATAATTTATTTATTTTCCTTAACCTTAAAAAAAAGTTAAATAAATTTTATATTTAGATTAAATAGAGTATTGCAAAGTGATATATTTCCAAATGTGCTCCCAAACCTAACTATGATTTAATCTTGTTCCTAACATATTTAGCACTTTGATGGAGTTTTTTTTTTATATGAGGGAAATTTGATCTTTGGAAAAAATTAATTTCATAATTATCAAAGAATTAAATAGGAATTGTGTCATTTTTAATAAAAGATTAAGTCATTTTAAGTTACCATTTTGATACATTTATGGTTTGATGATGGTCCTTATGTATGTTTTTCCCTAAAATATTTTTTTAAAAAAAGTTAATAGTGTCTTCATATTTTGAAGAATTATTATTATCTTTAATTTCATTTAATTTAATAGCAAGCCTGTTACACATATTTTCGAAAAGAGCCATATAAAATTAATATACATATTTGGGATTTTAAATTAAAGCTATCTATCTGTGTATGAGATTTATAGGAATCACATATTAATATTATATTTACCTTTTTAAAAAATTGAAAAATTCAGAATGACATTCAAATTAATGAAATCCAAGAAGTTGATAACTTAATCAGCATTTAAAAAAAAATGCTCTGGGAAGGAATGTGACACGGAAAAAAGTCGTAAGGGGGTGTTTGTTTAATTAAAAAAATCACTTTCTTGAATTGTTTTTTAAGTTAAGATAAAACTTTTCTTACATACTTATCTTATAAAGCGTAAAAGTTATTCTCAAAAGTTAATTCAAACTTACCTTGTAAATATAATTACCTCTCATTTTTTCTGGTAATTAATTTTCTTTTTTAAAAAATTGCTCAAATATAAAATTTCCAACTTCCATAATAATGTAGCCAGCTTTTGCTTTTTATAGAGAAAATTTTCCCCCTACGGATCCAATATACTGTGTATATGCGGATTTCAATTTAATTATGTTTACTACTCCCTCTCTCTGATTTTTAATATAAAATATTTACTTTTTTAATTAAATTAAAGAAAAAAAAAGTTAGTTAACATGATATATATTTCTCTAAAATATGACAATTATCTTTAATTCTTTAAGTACCTGAGTACCTCCACGTCTCTTTCTTACTCTCTCTTGCTTAATTATTATTGAATGACCATCGATAAGAGTAAATTAAAAAAAGAGTGACAAATATAATAAATATGTAATGTCTTATATTTAAGACTAACAATAACTCTTTAATTAAAGATGACAAATGTAAAAAATATATATTATATTATATTTAAAACCAACGTGAACTCTCAAATTTAGTGATATGTTAATCGGGAGTATATGCCACGCGTGTAAAACAAACGTCTGTTTTTTTTAAGAATCAAGCATTATCTTTTTTGCCAGTGCAAAGGAAACATTTTTCTTTAAAAAAACAAACAAGCATTATCATCACTAAGTGTTTGTGTGAGTTTGGATTCTCTCTTTAGCGCCTCTAATTTCTAAAACTACACAGTTTTTAGTGTAAAATATAAGAGTAGTTTAATTTTAAAAAAAAAAAATTCAATGTCCTCAAAAAAAAATTTTAGTAGTACCCAATATCATAAAATAATTTTTTTTGCACTTTATTAGATAAAATATTTTTCTATAGCTCCTATTAATTGAGAAGCTGCATTTAGAAATATTTTTTTTTAGTAATACTGGGTTTCTTAAATTAACTTTTTTATTTATACATATTAAATGTTAGTGAAAAAATATTTGTTGGTGCAACTTATAAGATAATGGGGGCTACTAAAAAAAATATTTTATGTTACAGACTACACAAAAAATTATATTAGGGTAGTGAGTGCTACTAAAAAAATATAGTTAAAGATATTGAATGTTGTTTGTTGTGAATCACTGTCACTCTCACTCTCAGTTTCACTATTCTTGTTTTTTTTGCCCGAAGTTTCACTATTCTTGTTATTCCTCTTATATTAAAATGTGTAAATGTGTACTATTCATGAGTCTTTATTCCAATATGCTTAGAAAAATATATACTAAATACTACTCTTCTCATCCTTTATAAGACATAATTTACCTATATTAATGATTCCTCAACTATAAATAAGGAGTAGATGGAATATAGAAATTAAGAAAGATAACTATGATATTTTAAAAATATGTATCATAATAACTAACTTAAATAACTTTCTTTATATAATTAAATTAGGTAAATATGTTTTATATTAAAGACCATATGAATACTTTTTTTACTATATACATATATTTTCTTATTAGAGACAATCATCTTTAAAGCACTGTCGGTATTAAATAAGGAAACCTAGAGATTTGGACATAGATTTGTCACATTGTGATGGATGAACTTCTTCTATTAGACTCAATGCATATGCTATCGATAATTAATTTACAGCAATTACAAAAAATTAGTAGTTAAGCTAACTGTTTATAAAAATGTGTTCTTTTAAGTTTTAATCACTTGTACTAAAAATTACTCGATGAAATAAAAATCTCATAATATATGTAATTAATAGGGAGAGTTTAAAAATTATAAAGTTGAAAAAAAAAATTAAGTCTTATATTTAAGAGATTTTATATTTAGGATTTGAGGGAGTATTAAGTGAAAAGATGTTTTAAAACCTCACTGAAAAAATGCCATGATAACAAGTTAGGAATAAAAACTAAACATCAAAGCTAAGATTAATGTTCTAATAAGATTGAATTGAAAATTATAAGATACCCCACACTAAATTAGAATCCACCTTTTGTGTTTTTAATGGGTTTGGTAATATATTCTTATCCCAATGACAAGCACCCACTATATAATTGCTATTTATCTTTCTAAAATATTCACTTTAATTAAAATGAATTAAAAATTATCAGCATATTTGATTTCCTATTTTCATAACATTTATTTGTTTTGAAAAATAAAAAATATAAAACTTGTTTAAAAATGTATTTTTTGTCATGCGTTTCAAGAAATTTAAAAAAAAACATAACATATTTTTGATGTTTTGTCACTGTGGATTCTACAAAAATTAGAAGGAAAAAAAGGCCAAGAACGTTAAATTTTCATTAATAACAATCATACTAAGCCTTTCATTTCACCATTTAAGATTTGTTTTTCAAAATACAGATTCAAATATATTTTAAATTTTTTGTTTCCAAAATTTGTTCTAAAAAATTACCTTGCAAAACATAAAAATAGAAAAATAGAATCGAACAAATTTTATAGGGAGAATATCATTTAGTTCTCAATAAAAAAATAATGTCAAAAAAGTCCCAATTGATAAGAGCTACCATTAACAAGTCAAAACGTTATTATTATAACAAGTTATAAGGCTTACCAATATATTAGTTTCTATGTTTAGAACTTAAATTATATTATTTCATCACTTTCTATTTTGAATCCATTCTTCTTCCCAATCATCCATGTACCATCAAACTCTGCCACAACAAAAAAAATTATAAAAAAAACAATAAATTAATAAAACATTTATTTTCCTCATTTTTGATGTCCCTTTTTTATACAAGATATTTTTTATATGATCCTCTTATATACTCCATCCGTTCTTAAATATAAAACCCCATTATAAATATAAAAATAGGTCTTATATTTAAGAACGGAAGGAATATAATAATATATGGATCCCTAGAGAGATGTAGGTGAAGGCAATAGAAGCACATGTAAGAGAATATAATGATATATAAACACAGACCCACCATCAATGAATGATCAACAATCAACTTTTTTTTATTTTTAGAAATTTTATTGGAAGGAGAGAAGCACGTAGTAACTCATTTTCAACCGGTGTAATTTATCTTCAGCTAAAACAATCTATTTTTAACTATGTACATGCAAAAGTATTAAAAATGGAAGTCATTTGTACATATATAGCTGAAGTATATACATTGAACATATACAGTTAAATAATAGTTGTAATTATTGAAAATGAGTGCACCCGATCAAATTCAAGTCTCTCTAACCAATAAAAATGTAACAGGTACTCTCAACCAACTTTTCTTTTTTTAAAAAAAAAAAATTCCTTCTTGACATCCCCTTTTTAAATAAGGGATTTTTGGACACGATCTTATATAAATATTTTAAAAAATACACATAGATCTAGAGAGAGAGAGAGAGAGAGAGAGAGAGGAAGGAAGGAAGAAGAAGAAGAGGGAAATATAGAAGCACGTGTAAGAGAATAATGTAGAAGCAAGAGAGACCCACCATGTACTTTTGGTGTATGTGTTGAGTTCAGTGTCTGTTTGCCGCGTTTCACCCATGTGGAAGCATAATGGATAAGAACCTTAGCTATCTCATTTGGATGCTCATTATTTATATAAATAATAATATAATTGTCCTTTTTTTAATATATATATATATATAAGAAGAGATCATTGATTCTGAGAAAGATGGAGATGGAGATGAGGAAGAAGCAAAGAACAACATTATTTTATTGTTCGAAAAGGAACAAGGCAAGAAAGTGAAAAAAGATAATGGCATATATATACATCTGTGTGTGTGTGTGGAGTTCCATCAAGACTTGTCCCTTTCTTGGAATGAGTCAGATTAAGATGATCCCCTCACACACACACACACTTCCAACTTATCCTTTTAGCTCAAAGCTAGATGGGTTGGGTTGAATACTTGGGAATTTAATTGAGGGCACCTTAATTATTATTTTTTTAAAGTTTTATTTTTGTTCATAACAAAAATCATGTCTTGGAGTTGGAGATGGTCCAACCATGTGCCACAAGAGCTCAGGAGAGGAATAACTAACGTCTTGTAAGGGTTTAGGTACATTTCACTCGATCTCAATGTATTTTAAAGCAGTGAAAGCTAAGAGGATCTAAAGGGGACAATTTCGAAAGTGAAGTATTGAGATCTTATAAGATTATATCTTATAAAGTTCTGGATACCTGTCGGCTAAGTTTATTATGCACATTAAAAAATTGGAGTCAAAATCCTAACTACTAATTGATTAAAGGACACGGATTCCTACCATTATATTTTTCATGTACGTAAACCTGATTTGACAGAAATTTATGTTCTTTGAACGTATTATATTGTTTAGTCATGATTGATATATTTACCAAAAAATGATAGATGTTTGAGAGTTGCTATGAGCTTTTGGCCCATGTGCCAACTCAAACCCTCCTTAACTGGGGAGATTGTGGAATCAAACCCAAGTGGGTATGTGTTGTGTATTTCTCCCTTACCTCCTAGGTGTTTGGTACCAAGGATTTGGAAGATGAGAATGGAAGGAGAAAGAAAATTATTATAAGTTAGATTTAAAAAATTTGGAGAAGTGAGGTTAAATTATTTTAATTAATTGTTCTTACTCTTTTATTTTATTTTTTCTCCGTATTAAAATTTTACAACCCCACTTCTCTATGTTTTGCACTATTTTTAAATCTGAAATGGATCAGTAGTCCAATTCAGAAACCAGTGACCTAGTGCCAAAATCAGTTTGGTTCAGGAGTCAGCTTGGTTTGATTTAAAAAAATCAATTTTTTTTACTTTTTCTTAAGAAATTTATATTAATAGCCTTGAATCTTCCCTCTCTCACTGGTTTAATTCCAATTGAACTCTGATTTGACCTATTAACCGTTGACCCAATACTCTAATCGGTCCAGTTTTCATAACCTTAATTTTTTGTTAATACAATTGTAAAAAATTTTCCTTCTACTCCCTCCCCTCCAAATCTCTTGTATCAAACAACTCCTACAGTGAAGAGTTAGGTTAGGGGTACATTTTTTGTTTTTTTTTTAAATAAAGAGCTTTTTGAGATATTTTTCCTTCTCAGAGATTCGTTAATTGTTTACCCTCTTTTCTTGTAAATAAAAGAGTTTGATAACTAATTAAATTTATAGATATTAATAAATTAGTAAGTTAATTATTTGTGATGAACCTGTATGTTTTGGTTTCTCCAAAATATTCTCTTTTATCATGATAAATTCTTGTGTGAACTCAGTTCACCATGTTATTTATGGTTTAATCAATTAAAATACAACATCTCAGTAAACATTAATCCTAGTTAGTTGTTTGTGATTTTCATATTATTATTTTTCTCGAAATAAATAAATATATTAATTAAGATTTCATAAAAAGGTGAATATTGTGAAATTTTTTAATTTTATTAATATGCCAATTAACATTTAGGAGGTGTCAAATCATTAGCTAAGTTATTGTGTTTTAATTGGTCAGACAACAAATAATGTGGTGAATCAAGTTCATATAAAAATTTCTCCTTTTATCATTATTACCTTCACTAATGCAAACGCGCCCCATTAAATATTTGTAATCAATAAAGATAGTAAAAAAATTAAAAATTTTGAAGATAAAATGGATTGAGATCTAATTAACACAAACCAACAAATGCCTCAACTACAAACCGGCTTGAGGGAGTAAAATCTTTAATGTAATCGGTATTACTTCAAGTCGACTAAATAATTATATCATATTAATGGTATAGGTATTAGGTAAAAAAATCTATGACGAAAGTAATTATTTTAATATAGCATATGTCAATTTCCCAAGTTGTTTAATTTTAATATTTTTCTGTGATCAAATCGCATGATTTCACAAACACTATCGATGAAAGATAGGCGAATAATAAAGAAGACAATCAACATGAAAATTAGGCAATACAGATATATGGGCCCACGTTTCTATCCAACTACTATACATATATATATATATATATAGTTAGTGTGTGTGTGTTTTGTTGTTGTTGATAATTCCACAATATAAGATGTGTGAAGTTTATATAGTTTCTTATTATTAGTTTTCAACAAATTAATTAATGTTTATTTTACTTATTAAGCACTCTTCCTTGACATGAGAACCCCATAAAAGTTATGTTTATTTTTTCTTCTATATTGCTCAAAGAAATTATGCATAACATGTAAAAACAAAGTTTCTGCTTCTTCTTCTTCCCTTTTTTTTTTTGAGTAATTCTATCACGATCTAAAAGTCGCAAAAAAACTATTTTTCCCTTTTTCATAAAAGGGTTAAAATATTAATTTATATTTATTTAAGCATTTGGTGCTTAATTCAACAGACGTGATATAATGTATAGTACGGATTCTTTTTGAAATAGAACAAATGCGACAACATAACTAATGTATATTGCTACTTCTTTTCCTTAAGCAATAGACACAAAATCAAATATAGTTAAATAAGAAAACGACCCTATGGATGTAAAAACCACAAAGTTTTCCTAGTGATATGTCTTTTCTCTACAAAACTTGTAATCAATACATTATTTAAGAAAATGAGTGTTGGACCACTTGAACTAACTACTATTTTTTTAAAAAAAAAAAAGGTATTCCTTATAATTACATTATCAAATTATGTGGATTTCATCAAATTACTACTTTGTCATGCCTTGAATTCTCTCATATCTCTTTCGGTATGATGAAAAGAATATTCAAATATACACCGTAGGATTTATATTAATTAAGTCATTGCAAGTTACTTGGCCTCATCAGTTGTTGCCAAAAAAAAATTGGCCCTAGTTTTTTTGGCTTTTAGACATCTCTGAGGGCTAATCAACTTCCATTTGCAAATATGTTTTTGGTACTTAAATATGTGCTGCTTGTACTTATTGTGACTTTTGGCTAACTAGGGGGCCATAATTAACGGGAGAATCACATATAATGACCCATATTAAATAAATTAGGTCAAAAAATGTTTTTGCTAATTTTAGAAATGAGCCATATAATGTATATATGAGTATATGACTCATAAATATTAAGACTTATAAAATCTATTATATTATACTACCTCCTGTGTTTAATGTAAGAGTTATTTGAGAATTAGATGTGGTTCTACATATAAGACCTTAATATATTTTATCTCATAAATTTATAATTTTTTTAAAAGTATCTCTATTGATTGCACATATATATTAAGGGATTTCATATAAAGATACTTATACAAAATATAATATTTTAGGCAAACCAACAAATTTTTGTTAAAAATAACTAGCATAAATAATTTCTTTAATCTACCCAAATTAGATAATAGTTTTTACCCTCAAATTAGACAACTCTTATATTAAAAACTGAAGATAGTATATATATTGTTCAAAATGTTTTGAGAAACGAGTACAAATTGAAAAAAAAAAATTATGGTGATATTAGTATATTGATATACATGGATGAGTCCATAGGTTTAATGTCACTATATCAATATAATATATATACACAGGAAAATACTTGAGTCAAGTTTCTTACATCTATTTTGTCAGATTCTCCAATGGCATGTGGTCATGCGTCATATGTTTAAATTATTATCATTTAATTATAAATTCAAATACAATAAATAAAATATATGGTCACATGTTATTGAAGAACTTGACGAAATTGATGTAAGGAATTTGATGTAAGTATAGTCCGTAAAATCTAGATGTCCATAAACTTTCAACCCTTGGCCTTTCACATTATATTCCATAAACCTTCAACTTTTGGCCTTACATCTTCTACACTTTACAACTTTTCTAATGAATGGTCTTCATGCCCATAACTTATAAGTTACAACTTATACATTCAAGAGGATTGAATTTGCTATTTAGTTTATGTAACTCTTAGTTGAGTTGGCCTATAAATAAAGCACTATGTGCTACACTTTGTAAGCATTCAAATAAATAAGATATTGCTTCCTCTTTCTCTCTAATTCTCTCTTCTTCTCTTTCATTTCAACTCTTGTGTTTTCTAATTTTATAACAAGTTATTAGTAGCAATTCACTTTGAAGGCCTACAGTTTCTAACTTTCTCATTTTCATATTATATTATATGTTGTTATTTTTACATTATTTTATCTTTCTAGTTTACATTATTTGTTGTTCTATAACTATTTTTCTTATTTTTGTACATTACCCGTTTTAATCTTTCTTATTGCTATTTTTATATTATTTTGTCATCTTTGAATGTGTTTTGTCGATTTTACTATCTCTCACACACACACATTATATGGTTTCTATCTGTCTGTCTGTCTGTACTATTTATTTTATATTGTTTTATGTTTACATGTTGTTAAATTAGTTTCTTGTATTTTTTTACATTACGTTGTTTTATATTTCTTACGTACTTTTATTTATTTTCTTATATCTATTTTGTTGCTTCAATATTAACTTATTTATATTCTTTTTATATTTATGATGGTTTAATTGCATTGTTTATATATAGACATAATTCATATTGTTTATGCTTTTTCCTTTCTTCTCATTCCGGGGTTTTGTGTGTGTGTTGCTTATACTATTAATAATAATTATATATGATTATACAGTGATATATACAATTACAATTTATCTATTGTTTATACTTAATTATGCATTATAATTTATTTTATTACAAGATTAATTTAATTTTATTGAGTGGCTGGTATTATTATTATTAAATGGTACAAAATGGCTTGAAGCCACATAGCCAAATATAGATTGATTTATTGAAAGTAAAGGGCAAAATTATTGTAAATCCAAAAAGACAATGAGATGTTATAAAAAATATTAAAAGAGGCAATGAGTAATGGTGAATAATGCATAAAGTTATTGTAGATGCAAAAGAAATAATTATTAACCCAGAATGTTATATGTATAGTTTAACTTTGATTATTGTTTAAATTGATTATAATTAACTTGTGTGAGATAAATTATTATATGGGATTACTATTGTGATATCAATAAGTAAATAAGTGATCTATGAAATCAAATAGACAAAAAAATGTAATTATTGGTCATTTTGAAATTTTAATTATAGTGCTAATTCATTTACAAATTTAAACATTATGGTGTGTGGATATTTATAATTTCATGGTCTTTTGGATTCCATCTCATGGCTAATGCCAATATACCATATAACTCCCAAATTAAAGGGCTTCTATTATTTATTTGTATAACCTCATTTTAAGTTATTTATTTATTTTTCTTATGTACAATTATACTATTTATTTGTAAATTTAAGTATATGGTGTATGTGACTATTATTTATACATAAATGGAGTTTACTATGTCAACCCCATATCTACTTTCTTCATAGGATTCACATTTCTCTGGTGTTTCTGATATGCTTATTAAATGCTCAATTCACATAGGCCAGTATTAAGTTATTTTCTTTTATTATTAGTCATGTCTTCCAACTCTTTGAGCACTATTATTATATTGCGTCACATATATATGTGCATTTTTTTCTTAGTTCCTAAATGGTTCATTATTATTGAATGACATTCAAATATTCTTCAATTTCTATTTTATTTGGGTATTGATAATTAATTGTTTTCTTTCTTAATTCTCATATTATTATTTCTTCTACACCCCAACAACTTCATATGATATGTGTAAGTTACATATATCAATCATGACATGGTACATGATATGACATATATTTGAATAAAATTAGTTTTATGTGACATTTGTGAAAGAAAAATCATATATTCATGTAAGAGTTTATGTGAAAGAATAAGAATTTATTTAATTCCATGAGAAAATTTATCATGAATAGGTTGTGTTGATTTTGAGTTGTTAGACAAAACTACTTTTGTTACTTGCATTAACTATATATAATGTGAGTTAAATTTATGGATAAAAAGGAAAATTTGGAAGAAGACTATGAATATCATAATTATTCATTATTTTGTATTATAATGCATTTATCTTAACATTCCTCTCAAATGAACTTTTGTCACTAAACATTACAGATCATTATCATAAGATCTACATGTATTTTGATCTCTTCATATTTCTTTATGTGCTGGAATGTTCCAGACATTTCACATTTTGAATATGTATCAAAAGAGGCTAATTGAAGTATATTGTTATTAGTGAGAAATGATATATATAATTGCAATAATATTTGTTAGTTCTTGAAGAACTTTAACATGATAAAATTGATATAGTTCCTAAAGAATTAAGAAATGATATATATAATTGAAATGAAATTTGTTAGTTCTTGAAGAACTTTATGTCATAAAATTGATATGGTTTTTGAAGAATTAATATAGTTTTTTGTTTGGATGAAAGAAGAATTGACAAGGAAAATTTATGACCTACATATGTACTTCAAAGCTTTGATTTGTTAAAGGGTCAGAAAGAGATAGCCCAATTGGATTAAAATCCATGATTGTATGAGGTATGAAATATTTGAACTTCCACTCACACTTAAGGGGGAGATATTTAGAATACAAGTGTGAGTTAATATTGAAAATTTATACTTATATACTTCTTTACAAAGCCTATTGATTTCCTAAAAATGGATATCATCATATTAGGATTTTGAATCAATACCTTCTGAAAATTGAAAAGTTCGTTGTTGGTTAAAAAAACATATTACACCAAACTAGAAGTTTAGTGATTCAAACAAATTTATTGT
>JBAGKO010000013.1:7451370-7464109 GCA_037177275.1 Acacia concinna
GCTTTGAACAGGAACCTGAATATAAGAGGAGGCTTCCTGCCTTCAAACCAGATTATACACATGAAGCAGTGGAAGTGAGACATAGTGATCAAGCACGTTTATAGGGAAAGAAACAAGTGTGCAGATAAATTAGCTGCAATGTGTAATAAGGTGGTTAAAAACAAGATATTCTGAAGAAGTCCTCCTGAGGAAGTAACTGTATTACTGAGAGATGATGAAGTGGGTACAATGTATCAACGTGTAGTTATGATGTAATCCTGAGAACACTCCCCTCTATCACAAAAAAAAAAGTTGTCGTTGAACAATCTGAATGTAGCAATGATAGATTCTGTAGATAATAGAGTAACCCATGACGACTTACATGGTGCCTTCAACAACGTTTCCCGTCAAAAGTGATTCTCTAGAAATAGAGAACCATTGAGCACAGACTATTAGAGCAGTCGCGTGCGACGGTGGGAGCCATAAACAACCGTGAACGACAATGACGACGACGGCATGAGTGATCCTTGGTTAAAAGTGAGAGTTTCTCTTTGACTGGAAATTTAAAAGGGTTATTTTTGTTCTAAAACTATTATAAATAAAGTAATTTTGTCTTTGACATGTAATCCTTAGATTAAAAACGTAATACTAGTGAAGGCAATTTTGCAGGAATCTCATTTTCATAGGACTTTTAATCCGAAGTTATTTATTATGTGTAACTCATACCAAATAATATATTTTGACTCAATCTCAAACTCAGACCCAATTCCTACTCTTAATGTTTCGTACTAAATAGGACTGTAAATGCTACGTCTGACATGGGTATAATAATGTGTGCACCATATTACTAATTCTATTATGACCGGGGCAACAAAAAAGTTATTGCATGTTGATGCTTTCTATGTAGCATTGTGACCGGGGCAACAACGGGGTACTAAATTCTATATATTATGACCAGGGCAATAACTTGTTACTAATCCTATTTTGGCCACAAGCTTGTAGCATTGTGCTAGCACATATGATAAAAGCAAAAGAAAAAAGAAAAATGTTATTTTTAACTTGTCAATAAAATCATATAAATTTTATTTTATATATATGAGATTAAAAAGTAGTTTTTCTTTTTATAACGAAAAGTGGGAAATATGCACATTTAAAAGGTATGAAAAGTATAATTCATAATAATCTTATCCTATTGTTCCTTTAAATAAAAACGTATTAATTTGTCTAAGTGGTACATTATTTATTTATTTATTCTAAAAAAACAGGAACTAAAAAAATTTGGTAAGTATGTGTTAATATGGACTTGGCTATCCTCCTAACCCTTCTCTTACTTGTCTGATCTGTGTATTAACATTTAGATTAAAATTTCAGTGGTTCAGATTTAACATTTTATAAAATTATTTTTAAAACAACTGTTTTATTATAGTTTTAAATTATCATAATTAAAATTTGACAGATTTTAAATTTCATTTTTTTAAATAATTTAATATTTTAATAAAATATCATCACCATCATTCAAATTCTAATATAAAAATTGAGATGATAAATGGGAATTGGAAGAAGAACAGGGAACGGCCAACGGCAATGGAGCCAATGCGGCAGGCGCGTCCATGGTAATAGCGAGGGGCATTTGTGGAATTTCACAAAGAGGACACGTAACGGTCATGGAACCAACAAGGAAGGTGGGAGTGTCGCTGTCATCGCCTTCATGACTTCATCTCCTCCTCCGACCTCCAACGGTAACTTGAACCCTTCTCACAAGTCACCCTCCCCTAATCAATTCCTAATACCCGCTTTCATGGGGCCCACTTCGTCTCCTTGCCTGAACTCACATATCTTTGGTTTTTTTTTTTTAAAAAAAATTTTCCATGGTGTTAAATGTGAACATGTTATTTAAAATAAAATTGAAAACAACACTCCATGGCAACATTTATTAGTACGAATGAATTAGTTAGAAACGTGTTCTAAAATGGATTGGAGAGGATATTAGATAATTGCACGAAAATTATATTTAAATTGAATGAACAACTCTACTTTTTAGATCAAATCTAGCTAGCTATAACTAGGGGTGTTTAAAAGATCTCAGTCCCGGTACTCCCGACTTGGTCCAAAAATTTTAATCCTGGGAATTTTCCGATCCTGGCCAGGACTGAGATCACTTTTATTAATCCCGGCCGGGATCGGGACCGGGACCGAGATCACCCTTCCGGATCCCGGGATAATCCCGGTCCCGGTTTATATATATTTTTTAATTTTTTTATCTTATAAATTAAAATTATCATTTTATTCGTGTATTATTCCTCATATTAATTAAATTATCTTTTCGAAATATGTATATAACATCTTTAGTTGGAATTAAACCTTATATATTGCGATACTAAACTTAAGTATATACTGTATAAAGATAATAATGAAGATAAAAATGACAATAATAAACATAATTTCTAAACTCTAGATCAATTTATGTAATTATTATGGTCTTATTAGTTGTTAAATGATTATTTTTAATAATAAAATATGATAAAAATTGTTTAAATTTTTTTAAAAAATAAAAAATAAAAAAACCCGGGACTGAGATTTCCCGGTCCCAGGGTACCGGGATTATCCCAGGACCAGGATTAGCAAATCCCGATCCCGGTTCTAAGTTTGAACACCCTAGCTATGACTATTAAAGATATGAATTGAAACAGACCGACCTTTTGCCTCCTTCTTCTTCTTCTTCTTCTTCTTCTTCTTCTTCTTTCTCTCTTTTTGTTTTTGTTTTTTGTAATTCTAGTGGTATTCAAATCTTTCTCCTATAATAAAAAGAGGGAGAGTGGGTTTTTTGGCTAAGATAATATTTGTGGAGCTACTTATAATTTTGAGTGAAAGGAAAATAAATACCTTTTAAATATTAAAAATTTTAAAAGATGACTTAAATTTAATAAATGGCAAATGAGAGGTTCTAACAAAAATTAAACAAAGAATGACCAAAACTCACGAGATAATGACTAAACTCAAAAAAGAATTTAAAACTGGTTAATTTTATGTCCTTCATTTGTCGTTTATCAAATTTGAGTTATGTTTCAAGGTTTTTTTATATTTATGGGATATTTATTTATATTTTTCCAAATAATTTTTTTACCTAACAAAATATTTATGTTATCAGTGGAATTCAAATTTATGTGCTTATGAATTATTAGTCATACTCATTTTTTAGGGAAAAACATCTTTATTGAATAAAGGAGAAATGACATTGACGTTGAAAGATCTTAGACAAAACAAAACAAGACTAGAAGATGTGAAACTCGGAAAAATAAAATCAAAGACCAAGTCATTGGTTTAAGTTGTACATCACTGCAAGTTAGTGATAATTTCCTATAGATCAATCATAGATTATTGATGATTGGCTGTAATAAATAGAAAACAATCAACTTTAGGATTTTTAATAACGAGATCAGGTATTCAATTTATAATTATCATTTATAATTTGTATGTTAGCTCATTATAAATTTTCAAAACTTGTAGTAATCTTTTAAAGGTTAGAATCTGTTTGGCAGGAGGGGAATGGAGGGGGAGAGAAAAATTTTATGAGTTGGATTTTAAAAAATTGAAGAGGTTAAGTTATAAAATTTTAATGAAGACAACATGTAAAATAAAAGAGTAAGAAAAATTAATTAAGAACTTTCAATCTCACATCTTCAATTTTTTAATATTGGAGTTATAAAAATGTTCTCTCTCCTCCCTTTCGCTCTAAATCCCTCATACCAAACGGCCTCTAAGTAATTATCTCTGTTGGTATGTCAACTTGTCATTACTCAAAACTTCACATTTCTATCTAAAGTCTTTCATTATATTTTTAAAATTTTTAAAAATAATGTGCAATTCACTATAATTTCACCACATTCTAGTTATATATTTATAGTTTTTTCTTGTTTATTAGGTCATTATAATTTTTTTAATTATTGGCAATCACTCAACACATAGCTAGACTAATTTTTTTTTTTTATAATAAATTTTTCGGAGGGGGTTAGGCTTACCCACGATCCAAGAGCAGGGCGAAATCTCCATTCCTCTTAAGTGATACTAATGTCGAGTAGGACGAGCCATTAATTACCCTCAGGCATTAATCTAAGCACCCTAAAGCTAGGATGCTTCTCCAAGTGCCGCGACTGGAATCACAACTCAGTGGTCTTCTTAGAGATCGAACATCACTCCATTTGATAGCTAAACTAATTTTGATAGGAAGATATAAATAAAGTGTGTTGGGGAGTGGTGGGAAAACGGGCTTTTTTTGCTAAAAAATAGATGTTTGTAGTTGCCATAGTTTATTCACATGTTTGGAAAAAAAAAAAGTAAGTGGACTTATATGTAATAAGTGACTTAATTCTATCAGCACCAATTTGGTGCTTATGTTCTAAGGACGTTTTGCTTCTTCATTTTTTTCTTTCTTTTTTTAATTATAAATTACATAACATAATAAAATACAACATATAATATGATTACCGAATTTATTTTGCTTCCTTAACTTCTCTAAAAAAGTTAACTAAATTTTATAATTAGAATGGGAGCCGTATAAATATCATAATAAATTTACATGTAATAAGACTCCGTCTAATCCTAATTATAATATTTAATTGATTTTTTTTATAAGTTAAGGAAGCGAGAAAAGTCAATTATGTCTTATAATTAGAACCATAGGTAGTATAAATATCACAATATATTTACATAAAATATAATACTCCCTCCAATCTTAATTATAATATTTAATTGATTTTTTTGGAGAGATTAAAGAAGTGAAAAAAGTCAACTATGTCTTATAATTAGAACTAAAGGTAATAATTATATGGCCGAGATGAATTATATTCGTGATGAAATAAGATACCGAATTATACGACCTATATGATCCGATTAGTAATGTAATGTTATTTCATAAGAAATTTTACATTTATTTACTTTCTAATTTATATACTTTTTTAATCATTTAATCTTGTTCTTAATTATATATTTTTAGCTTTTATTCTTAACTTTTGTTAAAATTAATTTTTCTTTTCTTTTCGGTATAATTTTTAAATTTTACAATATATATATATATAATATTCACTAATATTTACGTCCCTTTCAATCTTACTTTTTAACATATCAACTAAACACATTTTATTTTTACATAAGTCACTTATAAGTTATTTATATTACTGTCAATTCAAACATAACCACATTACACAATCTGACTTATATTTAATTCGATTATAAATAAATTACTTATTTCGCCGTTATTCCAAATACACTAAAAATCAACTTAAGGGACTGTTTGATATGAGGGAATTGAAGGGGAGAGAGGAAAAATTTTATGACTTTAATTTAAAAAAATAGAGAAGTGAGGTTGAAAGCTTTTAAATTATTTTCCTTACTCTTTTATTTTATATCTCATCTTTATTAAAATTTTATAACCCCACTTCTTCAATTTTTTTAAAACCAAATTATAAAATTTTTTCCTCCCATCCCTTTACCTGTGCCAAACACACCCTTAGTTGATAATAACTGAGTTATTATTATTTTTTAGTTTATATTTTATGACAGCTTATGTCATTTAGTCTGCATCCATATATTATTCTTAATTAACATATTATTATCATAAGGACCCATGCTTAGCTATAAGGACTTAATATAACCCTTTAAAAATTTGATTTAAATTAAGTGAAACAAAAAGGATTGATGAATATATTTTTTCTGTCTCAAAATTTCAAAATTTTAGTGGGATTATCTTTTTTAGAGAATTAACTAAAATGTTTAAATTACATTGTTTTCAAAAGTATGAGGATAAAATTTCTTATTAAAAATTATTTTAAAGGTAATATTTTATCAAAAATTATGTTTTAAGATATTGAGCACTAATTTAAAAAATATTTTAATTAAGGAGCCATTCAAAATTTCAAAGTCATTTACCCCTTTAGGAGTAAACTTAGTGAAGAAGCAGAAGAACAGGGGAGTGGCTAGTGGAGAAGTCAACACAGTGGATCCTTAGTCAACAAACTTTCATTAACTTCTCTCCCTCAAATTCTGCCGCTTAACGTGTTGTCTTTCCGTCACTATCTTCATTCGTTTTATTATTTTATTTAAATTAAATTAAATATTTGTATACTCGTATATTTCTTTGTTCATTTGCAAGTTCCTTCTTCCTTCATTCTTCCCAGCTTCCAGCTATTTCGACTCTATTTTTTTTTATATGTCCCACTTGATGACTTGCTCTCCAGTCTCCCCCTTATTTCCACATTATTCTCAGTATTTTTACATGTTTCCCTTCAAAGATTATTTATGAGCAATTTTTTATAACGAAATTAAATATTAATAGTATGTATCAAGTCTACTCTCTCTCTTCTTATCCACTCTTTATTTTCCTTTTATTTATTTCGAAATACTTATAATATTTGTTTACATATAATTGAATAAGGGAACTCCAAATCATAATTTATATTTTTTTAATTTTTTATTCTTCTTCAATATGTGAAAAATTCCTATTTATTTTTACCTTAAAATAATTTCCAACGAAATTGATATTAAAATTCATACTCCAAGCACACCCCTTCACAGTTTTTGTTTTAACAAAAAAGAATCAGATTCCATTTTCAATATATATAAAAATTTATATATAACCATACAAGATTTTAAAAAAAAATTAAGCTAAACATAAAAATTGTAACTATTATCAAATATTAAAATTTATTAAAAATATTTTAATGAATTTTAATTACAAATGTCCCAAAACTTTAACGTACATCTTCAAAGCCACTATTGATTAAAAAAAGTGAAAATTCCTATGAATTCTTAAGATGGGAATTTTTCGTGGAAATACAGTACTCCGTATTTGGTTACTTACACGTTACACGTGTAGCTCATGTGTAGGAGGAGGGGCAAAAGAGACAATAGCAGGCAAGGAAGAAGCCAGGGGCCGAATCAAATATCAATCAAAGGGTCAAAGAAGGGATCAACTCATCCTGTTGAATAGAAGAACACGCAAATAGAACGAACCTCACACTGGTCTGACTGGGCCCCACACCTGCTCCTCCCCTATATATTGGCCCCCCCTTTTCGCTTCTCTCTCTCCAACCATTTCATTCCCCATTATTCAACATTCAAAGTTCAAATCCATTCCTAACTAACGATCACAAATTCACAAGACCCATTCCAACAATTCTTCCGATTCCTTCCTTTGATTTATTCTCCAAATCCCTTCTTCGTCTTCTTCAATCTTTGATCTTCAGCCATGTCCTGCTCCGTTGCTCTCTCTAACTCTCCGGTCTTCTCTCCGTCGGCTTCACTCTTCTGCAACAAGCCCTCCGTCGTTATCTCTTCCTCGCCGGAATCCCTTTCTCTCTCTTTGTCTCACCTCAAGCCTTCCGCTTCCGCTTCATCTTCTTCCTCGCCTTCTTCGCCTTCCTCCCCTTTCCGCCTTCGCCTCCTCAAGCCTCCTCCTCCTACCGCCCTGTCCAATTCAGCGTCTGCCTCCGCCTCCGCCTCCACCTCGCCAAATGGTACTGTTTTGAAGAGGAAGAGGCCCGCAAGGCTTGCTATTCCCGTCGCGCCTCTCTCTTTTGGGGTTCCGGCAACGCCGTCTTCCTCGGTGGCCCGAGATGTTCTAGAGGCCGAAGGGCTTGAGTTCTCCGTATATTGTAAGAGAGGCCGGCGAGAGTATATGGAAGATCGTTATTCTGCTGCTGTCAATCTTCAAGGACAGCCCAAACAGGTAAAACTCTCTGCTACTTATTATTGACAATATATTATGAATTTATATGAGTCCGATCTAGTAGTTTGAAGAACTGATTGTCATTTTTCTGCATATCTCTTTATCTATCTATCTTGTTCTTATTTTCATGGAGAGAAAGAAATTGGTTAATAGCTTGACCTTTTAATAATTTGAAGAAGTGAAGTCCTTTATTTACAATCATTTATGTTAATAGAAATTACTGATACAAAAAAGGATTAGAGTAGCAGATTCTGCTAATCAGTGGCTTGTTCGATTGGTACACCTTCTCAGGGGAAAAAACGACAATTAAGAAAAATCCAATTGAACTTATGACTTAGTTGACTGAAGTGAGAAAATTTAGGAACGATCTCTGCAGAATTCTACTTTGGTGGGTGGATATCTTATTTACCAATTTGTTTATATTATTATGGCAGGCTTTCTTTGGTATATTTGATGGGCACGGAGGTTCAAAAGCTGCTGAATTTGCGGCTCAAAACCTAGAAAAGAATGTCATGGATGAAGTGACAAGAAGAGACGAAGAAGAGGACTTAGAGGAGGCAGTGAAACATGGTTACCTTAACACTGATTCTGATTTCTTAAAAGAGGATCTCCATGGTGGCTCCTGCTGTGTAACTGCTCTGATCAAGAACGGAAACCTTGTTGTCTCTAACGCTGGCGATTGCCGTGCTGTTATTAGCCGAGGCGGCGTCGCAGAGGCCCTCACATCTGATCACAGACCTTCAAGGGAAGATGAAAAGGACAGAATTGAGACCACAGTAAGCACACTCGAGCTTCACCTCATAGTATTTTCTGGATGTGTCTGCCATTTTGTGGATTCAAAAGCTTAAGCTGTTGTTTGAATTTTGTTTTTCCAGGGTGGCTATGTTGATTTATGCCGTGGGATTTGGAGGGTTCAGGGGTCCCTAGCGGTTTCCAGAGGAATTGGAGATAGGTATTTGAAGCAATGGGTGATAGCTGAACCTGAGACTAAGGTTCTCAAGATTGAACCTGAACACGACTTGTTGATATTAGCTTCAGATGGATTATGGGATAAGGTGTGTGAGAGATTTAAACATTCAATTATATATGATGTTCATATATTTTCTGTTACTGAACTATTTAACTGAAAAATGGTTTCTTCCTTTTGGTTTTTGTTTCAGGTTAGTAACCAAGAAGCTGTGGACATTGCTCATAATATAGCACAGCCATTGATGGCCTGTAAAAAGCTTGTAGATTTGTCTGTTTCACGAGGCTCAAGTGATGACACAAGTGTTATGCTGGTGAAACTGGGACACTTTATATAAAAAACAATTCCATTCTTTTTAGTTGGAGAGGATAAGAATATATCTGAGCTACGTTTATGGAGGATTTACTGGAAGCTTAAAATAAGAAGAAAGGGTCGACTGTTCTGCAGAAGAAGATGATGAAGAAGGGAGAGACGATGATGTTATCTATTAGTGAAATTATTATTAGATTAGCTAAATTCTTTTTTGTATATATACCTGACCATGTTATTTTTCTAATACCCCTCTAGGGAGGGAAGAGTTTAATTTAACACTATAACTTGGATTAAATCTTGATATTGTATAACAATAATCAGCACCTAGTGACAAAGTGTGATTCATTTTATTCTTTACATTATTCTTTTGTCGTTCACTGTGAGACTAAATAAATAAATACAGCCAGGCGCCAGCCATCTTGGAATGCTTATTAGTTTGACAAATATGAAGTTTGTTTAATATGGTTCTTTCCCCTTTGAAGCTCTTTAAAGCTAAACATTAATTTAAGGGGGACTGTTTGTAAGAAAAGATCAAAGAAGTAGGATTAAAAAGCTTTTATCTTATGACTTTTATTTATCAAAATTATATAATCCCACTCCTCTAAATTCTTGGAATCCAACTCATTATATGAAGAAAATAAAGGAGAGAATTATTTTTCTTCTGACCGATCCTGGTGCACAGACTGGTTTTCTCATTTGAATATGTATTACATGGTAAAAGGTTGGTCACGCTTAGAGAAGCAAGACCCTCCCACTATATTTCGTTCAAATTAAGTTCCCAAATTTGAGGCACGAAAAAAGGGTTCAAACTCTTAGTTAAGCATTCTGTTTTTTAAGAAGGTCAAATTCATATATATATATATATGAACAAATGTACACCAATCAATACAAATCTGCCAAAAAGGTAGAACACGAACATAAAAACTTGGTCCATCTAAGATCTAAATCAGTACTCATCAACGTGCTGAAATGTAAAAGATGATAAAAAGCAGAAATATCCCTATAGATCACAAATTGGATTAATTTCTCTGCTAGATGCTAGCAGATTTGAGACTCCACTTAATAGGAAGATTCCTTTTCATTTAAGTTCTCAAGCTTTCAAATGTTTGAAAGGGAAACTTAATAGATAATCCTTCAAACCAACCTGCCGCAGAGAAAGGGCATGTGACAAAAAGGTGCAATGAAGTTTCCATTGTAGGACACCCAACAGCACAATTACCTATAACATTAAGATCATGGTGCCCTAGAAAATCCACCGAAGGGATCGCCTGATTCATAAGCTTCCATAGAAACAAAAGATCTTTCATTGGAAGAGAAATTGACCAAAGGAACTACCAGAACATATAATCCTTAGTGCAAGTATCTGGGGTGACTTATCAGACGGAATTGATCTTTCTTTGATTGAGTACATCACTGAAGAACTTTTATTCCAAATATAAAGAGCTTGTCCTGCGTATCAAATGAAGGAATAGGTGTACTAGGGATCTGGTTTGCAACTGATTGAGGATATAAGTTACGCACAAGTTGACAATTTTGTCTCATTGGATACCAGTTCATTGGAAGAAGCATTAATAGATTAGTTACCATCTGAATTGAACGGCCACTACTTGGTGTAAATTGCATGGGCTACCACACATGATGGTTTAATGATATAGAGATTCCTGATCCTACCTTCTAATGCAAAGATTACTAATAATATCATAACATTGAAAGATACTATTCTAAGTACATGATAAACTATAAGTTTTTTTTTTTAAAGTTAAAAGGCATTTTTGCCTTGAAAGTAATTACTCGAAAATTTCAAAAAGGAGACAACTTTGCCTTAGCCGTTAACTCCGTTAATTTTGATAGTTAGTGAATTAAATATGCTGAGCTGGCAATTCACATATCATTTTTGTTAAAATGCAAATTTATCTTAAAAGTCCATATACCATCTACTACATTCTTTTAAAGTTAGATTTAAGATTTTTAGGATAAATCTGCACTTTAAAAAAATAACATGGATTACATTTAAATTGTCATCTCATCATATTTAATCAACTAGTGATTAAACTTAATGGAGTTATTAGCCAAGATAAAATTGCCCTGGTTAGGACAAAATCACCATAGTTGAATACTATACGGGCAAAATTGCCCACTATTCAAATTCATGTATCTTACTTTCAAAGCTGTAGATAGTAGTGCATCATTGACTTAGCTTTTGTAGTGCAGACCCCAGCCCGCCTTCAGCAATGGGTTTAAAAAGGATACTTTTACTTGCTAGGCTAATTCGGCTTTTGTTTCCATGAGCCCTAGAAAAAAAATTGATGCATCCTGCATAAATTTTGTCTCACATATGTTGAGGACTATGATTCAGGGAAGAACATGAAGATCTGCTCCCAAGAGGACTGATTTAATAAAGCACAAGTCTTGATGCTTAAGATCACCTGAGAGTAAATCTAAGCCTTACTTCTTGCAGGATCAACCCAAGAGCCCAAATATTTTTCAAGTCTTTTTGTGAAACCCACCCGAAGCAAATAAGAATAATGTTGCTTTAACGAATGAGGAACATTTGGATTGAAAAATATTGAAGAATTGGAATTATGTTATAAATATTATAATATGAGTATGAATGTCCATAATTTTTTTAAGATTGTCTTTTAGAATTTTACATTTAAAGCCATATAACCTATGACATGAATGGTTTGTGAGTTTTCTATGATAAATGTAAATAACCTCTAAATGCTTTATTTGTATTCCACCATTACTTGGATTCATTCTTTTGTTGTAACACTTATAATGGAATTCAAAGAGTTGTAGCTTATATATAGTAAGCATGTACAAAATGTTGTAAGCTTAAGATGAATAAGAATCATCACTCATTTTTCTCTTCAATTCTCTTTTGTATATCTCCATCTCTCTCACCTTCAATCTCTTGTATTTTCCTAGTTTTATAACACGTTATCAGCACAAGACTCTACCGAAAGTATATTTTTCTGATCATTGTTTTTGTAATGCCTTCTTCTTCTTCTTCTTCTTCTTCTGCTGCTGCCGCCTTTTATTTTATCTATATATCTAGAATAATCTAAGCCATTATATAGAATTAAAGAGATCTTTTTACCGATTGTTTTATACATCGGGTTATATAGCTAAGGTTGGAGATCAGTGTTACTTCCTTTTATTTTAACGTCCTTTACAAGGTTTTTTTTTACTTTTATCTATATTGTGTTGTTATTTACATTATGTTGTACTGACATTTTATGTCATTATATTATTTTTCTATTATATTGTTATTTGCATTTTATGTTATTATATTATATTCACGTTCTATATTATATATTTCCTATTATATTTATGTTTTATGCCATTATATTATATTATGTCATTATATTTATGTTATTATATTATACATTTTATGTTGTTATTTATTATCATTTATATTTATTTATTTATTTCATGTTATATTTTATTATTTATATTCCTTTTACTTCATGCTATTTATTTTTTTTACGTTTCATTTATATTATATCATGTTATTTAATTTATTTATTGTTTATAATATTTTATTGTTCATTTGAATTATGCTTTAAATCATTATTCTTATTATTGTTATTTTATTTAATCTCCTTTACAAGTTCTTATATAATATTGATATTATTATTCTCCCTGAATTTATATTATGAAGTTATATGGCCAGAAGCTATATTGCTCTAATTTTCCTATTTTGAAAATATATGACCTGAAGTCATATGAATTTAATTTCCTATTATATGGCCAGA
>JBAGKO010000013.1:7464209-7483894 GCA_037177275.1 Acacia concinna
AGTATAAATATCATACTATATTTACATGTAATAAGACTCCCTCCATTCCTAATTATAAGACCCAATTGATTTTTTTTAGAGATTAAGGAAGTTAAAAGAGTCAACTAGGTCTTATAATTAGGACCGGGGGTAGTATAAATATCGTACTATATTTACATGTAATAAGACTCCCTCTATTCCTAATTATAAGACCTAATTAATTTTTTTTGGAGAGATTAATGAAGCTAAAAGAGTTAATTAGGTCTTATAATTAGGATCGGAGGTAGTATAAATATCACAATATAATTAGATATATATAATTCATTACTTTTTCAGTCATTTCCCACCAAAACTTACTTTTACAAAATTTCAACCAAACAAGCTTTACTTTTGCATAAGTAACTTATAAGTAACTTTTACAATCTTTATTCCAAACACAAATCAAATTACCTAATCTTACTTTTACCCAATCTTACTTTAACTCAATCTTACTTTTCCAAAAGTACCGATTGCAGTCTTTAATCGAAACACACTTGTGTTTGGATGGGGGTAGTAGAAGTGACTTATTTTCCTAAGTTACTTGTGTTTGGATGAGATAAGTAAAAAAGTGATTCATGATTATTTTTTTAGTGACTTGTGGTGAATTTTTTTTCTAACATTATATGTTGGAAAAAAAATGTTGTCATGTATGTGAAATGATTTTTATGAGAAAAATGACTCTTCAAAATATAATTTAGGAAAGTAAAAGAAAGTAGATGAATGAAAATATATAAATAATAATATCTTATTATTATGTTTATTGTTAAAAAAGGGTAGAAAAATATTAACATATATGAATATATAATTAAAAAAAAAAAGGTAAAAAAGAAGAAGATATATAAGTCATGTGTGTGAGAAGTCGGGGAGAGAGAGTGTTGGAGTGTGGTGAGAGAGAGTCCCAATGGTAATAAAACATGCCAACGCTGACACCCAAAAAAGCCATACGTAAATGCTTATTACTTTCCGTCACTTTTGACTTCTCTTTATTGTCTGTCCCAAACACTATGGGCCCGTTTGACTGTGACTTATCAGAAGTGACTTATTTTTATAAGTGGCTTTTAATAAGTAATTTATAAAAATAAGTAACTTATGAGAAATCAATTGTGTTTGGATGGGACTAGCAGAAGTGACTTATGGTTCGTTTGGCTATGACTTATCAGAAGTGGATTATTTTTATAAGTGGTTTATAATAAGTAACTTATGAGAAGTCAATTGTGTTTGGATGGAGGTAGCAGAAGTAACTTTGGGCCATTTGGCTGTGACTTATCAGGAGCAACTTATTTTTATAAGTGGTTTATGATAAGGAATTTATAAAAATAAGTAACTTATGATAAGTCAGTTGTGTTTAGATGGGAGGCAGAAAATATGACTTATTGAAAGTATAATAAGTTACTTGTATTTGCATTGAGAGTAAAAAAAGTAACTTATTAAAGATAGAAAAAGTGCCTTATTTTCATAAGCCACTTTTTCTAACTTATGAAAATAAGTTACTTATTAACATAAGTCCTACCAAACACTCAAAACATAAAAGTTCCTTAATTTATTTCGCCACCATCTGTGAACACCCTCCACCGCTAATATCAAACAGGCCCTTATTTTCATAAATCACTTGTGTCTGGATAAGATAAGTAAAATGAAAAATTACACTGAGGTCCCGAGCAAGAGAATATACGTCAAAGAAGTCTTGAGATAGAAATTAATTATTGTCAGATCCCAAAGTTGTTAATCTTGCTCCTGGGGTTGTTACTAACAACCCCAGAGGCGGCGCCATTAACAATTCTGGGGACGTGACAGAAATAAATTTCTTATTTTAGGAACTTAACAGTAATATTTTTTATCTTGGGACCTCTTTGACGTATATTCCCTTACTTGAGACCTCCGTATAATTTTCCCCAAGTAAAAAGTGATTTATGATGATTTTTTTTTTCCTGACGTTATATGTTGGAAAAAATGTTGTCATGTGTGTGAAATGATTTTTATGAGAAAAATGACTCTTTAAAATATAGGGAAAATTACAACGAGGTCTCGAGTAAGGGAATACACGTCAAAGAGGTCCCGAGATAGAAATTAATTACTGTCAAGTCTCATAGTTGTTAATGGGGACGTGACAGTAATATATTTCTTATCTTAGGAAATTGGCAGTAGTATTTTCTCATCTTGTGTCTTCTTTAATGCATATTCCCTTACTTGGGACTACAGTGTAATTTTCCCTAAAATTATAATTTAGGAAAGTAAAAGAAAATAGAGGAATGAAAATATATAAATAATAATATTTTATTATTATGTTTATTGTTAAAAAAGGGTAGAAAAATATTGGAAAAATTACGTTGAGGTCCCGAACAAGAGAATATACGTTAAAGAGGTTCTGAGATAGAAATAAATTACTGTCAAGTTCTAGAGTTGTTAATAGCGCCCATAGGGTTGTTAATGACGACCCATGAAGTTGTCATTAACCACCCCAGGGGCACCATTAAGGGGATTTGATAGTAATATTTGTTTTTATAGATTGTTATGAACAACCCCAGTGGCACCATTAAGGGAATTTGATAGTAATATTTTTTTTATTTTGGGGACTTGATAGTAGTAATTTTTTTATTTTGGGACTTCTTTGACATATATTCTCTTAATTGGGGACTTTAATGTAATTTTCTCAAAAATATTAACATATATGAATATATAATTAACAAAAAAAAAGAAGATATAAAAGTGCATGTGTGTGAGAAATCGAAGAGAGAGTATTAGAGTGTGGTGAGAGAGGGTGTTGGGGGAGAGGGATGTCCCAACTAACTATTCTTTCAACTTCCTCTCCACTTAATTCACAACCATTTGATTATACTTTAATAGTTGAGATTTAATATTAGGTGAAATCTACAATTATAAATTTGTTACCTAACATTAAATTTCAACTATTAAAGTATAATCAAATAGTTGTAAATTAAGTGGAGAGAAAGTGGAGAGAATAATTAGTAGAGACATCTCATTTCTGATTGTTGGAGTATGGTGAAAGAGTCCCAATGGTAATAAAAAATGCCAATGCTAACGCCACAAAAACCATTAGTAAAAGCTTATTACTTTCTGCCATTTTTACTTCTCTTTATTGTTAGTCCCAAACACTATAATGGCCAAACGCTGCTTATTTTATTCGACAACCCCTACTACTTATGTGGGGAAATGCTCACCCCAAACAGGCCCTTCCTACCCCGGCGCAGAATCTCTCCGTTGTGCAGTGTCTCTATTTTCTCTCCATGCGTTGAAACAGCGCCGTTTTGAATAAAATTGAATGTCAGCCCTTAAATCTCAAAAATAATCATGGCCCTTTATTGGTAAACCTAGAGTACACGAATGACGAAACGTCCTCTTCCAGTGTCTGGCATCTCCGGCTTCCTCCCCTCCATTGTCTGCGTCGAAGGCTCTGACGCATCTTCGTCTTCGTCCCCTTCATGTTCTCCGGCGAAGACTCCGGTGAGCGAGCCCCAAAGACACAAGTTCTTCTCCGTCGAAGGTTGCTGCGACACCATATCTAACGACTGAACCCAGCAGCGGCTCCTCCATGTATCTCGCTTCTCTTTTGCTTATTCTGTTTCTCGCATCTGTGTTCATCTGACTGGTGTTTTTATCAATCTCATTCTCAAGGCGTGTATGATAGTTATTGTTTGATGAAATCTGGGATTCTCTTTTGGTATCATTTGTTATCTGTGTGATGTCTCCTTAAGGCAACATAAAATTTTTGCTTTTATCAATCATTTACGTTAATTTTTGCTTTTGGTATCATTTTTATTAATCATTTATTGTTTAATGTCAGACATTGTTTAGCAGTTGGAACCCCTTCCGTTTAATTTTTAGGCAGTTGGAAGCTCACATTAGTTGTTGTGGAGGTATGTGAGAAATAAGACATTTCATTTTATGGAAAACGTGCCGTTTAGACGCAGTGGAGAGCAAATGGAGAGACTGCGCAATGGAGATGCCGTTTGCCGTTTCTAACCAGCGTTCTCATTTCTCTCTTTCAAATTTGTTTTTCTTTTCTTCTTGTCGAGGACTGTCAAAGCTTCTCGTCATTAATATTAGCTTCTCAGAGTTATGAAGTGAAAATATAATTGGATAGCCAGCTCGTTTGTTCTTTTTTTTTTGCAACTATGTACCTTTCTTAGTGTCTGTTTTTGTGTTCGGTCAAAGTTTTATGATTGGGTTAATTTTATTTAATGGTTATAAGTTTTTGTGAATTTGAAATATTGACATATAAATCTTTTGACAGTGACAAGTTTTAGGAAGGACTGGTTTTTTTTTTCTTTGTGAGAAAATCTTGCTTTTGCCTTACTTGATATTAATTTTAACGTGTGCTTCTTTCAGAGTTTTAATACATGACATCCCGCTTTAAATGGTTTCTTCTGTTTAGCTTATTAATCTCCGCATATGTTTTTTCTCAATTCTTTTGGATATGTGTTAGCTCAATATTAATTATTGCTTAGAATTCTTTTATCTATTGCCAAATGCCAACAAGTTCAACCCTGCAGAGCCGTTATTTATAGACCGTTAGTCTTACCTAACTGTCTTACTTTGTTCACTGTCTTTCCTTCTTTTGAAATCTATTGCTTTCCCTGTAAGTGTTTATGTTCCAAAGCTTATCATTTTTCTGTTCTTTCACGGATTGCGTCCTTCTGGTTCTTCTATTTTGTGCTTTATTGCGCATTTTGGAGCTATGTATTTGTGTTTAAAATGATTTTTCTGTTTTAAGATCATGGCCGCCGGACTTTAACTAATTTGTGACGTTTGATTGAGGGACTGGTTTTGTATAAAAAGTCTGTATTGTGCTACGATTTCCTTCTACTGTTTCATTCATCGAGTGATTTATTTAATATTTTTGCATTATCAGTGTTGGATGTTCACTATTAAGGCATGGTTGGAGATTCATGGCTCTTTATTTGGTACTATTTGTAGCATTCACCATAACGAACCTCTTTCTTGTCATTACAAGTTGGAGATTTGGAGATGATACATGTTGACGCTCCTATCTAAGGCCTAATTAAACCCACCCTTCACTTCAACTTCAAAATATAGAAGACGACCCTATATTATTATTACTTTGAAAAGATCACAGAAGAACATCCCATGCTAAATTAAACTGTGAAAGTTTTCAATTTTGCCAAACAACTTTGGGCTCTTAAAGTTGATGTCTTAAATTGTTATTAGGCTCTAGTTTGGGATAAAAGTATTTTCCCCTGCTTACTGTATTGGTCCATGTAGGCTTGACATAACACTAATGAATCCATGATGATATTTATGTTCTTTTTTATTTTTTTTATTTTTGTTTGCATATTTTCCTTTCTATCATTTTTTATACATTAATCAACAACCTGGTTGTTATTTCCAGCAGTTTGCTTCAAAGTATCAAAGTTTCTAGTTGCTCGACAACATTGAATCTTGATGCCAGATTTTTGTAATTCCTCCTTTGTCTTCTCTAGTCACAGGAGCAAAGTGGCATTATCTGCCAGAAGCACAATACGAAGAAGTAAAATCTGTTCCAGGGGAAAGAATATTAAAATATGTAAGTTGGATAGGATTTATATTGTTTTAACATCTAACATTTGAACTGCCGATGGTAATTACCCAGGGATCTCAATGCATGTTCTGTGACTTTATGATTTTTCCATTATGAGAATGGCATAATGACATTCTCATAAGCGCTAGCCTTGAATCTTCTATGATATGAGCTTGTATATTTGGAATGCTGATCATGGGCGCCTTTAGACAAATTTGTATGCTAAATATGTAGAGAGATTGGATAGATGCTTGGGCTACTTCTGTCTCCTTTCTATATTTCATTGTTAATGTGGCGAGTTCCTTTTCTTTAGTTCTGTACCATTCCTGTCTCTAAGTAAAATTCTTTTGTCATTTAAAGAAGTTCACGCTACTCAATAGAATTTTTGCCATAAGTTTTACTTTGCTTTAAAAGAATTACTTGCTTAAGTTATGAGTGTGCATGCAGGTCTAGGATATGTGTTAAGAATCTACCAAAATATGTTGCAGAGGATCGCCTGCGGGAATTATTTTCACAGAAAGGAGAAATAACAGATGTAAAGCTTATGCGCACCAAGTATTGTTTTTAAAGCCTTATACTTTATTTATTTAATATTGGTATATTTAAATTGTTTTAAACTTTTAATATTTTTCTTAATTGTGAATTGCTTATTATATCTGTTTTTCTCCATTAACAGAGATGGTAAGAGTCGGCAGTTTGGTTTTATTGGGTTTCGTACAGAGGATGAAGCCAATGAAGCTATAAAATATTTCAATAGATCCTACCTTGACACCTGCAGAATCACTTGTGAGGTTGGTTTTGCTGTCTTAGCTTCTTGTACTGACTCATTTCTTGTCTTATGCTAAATAGTTGCAAAAACAAGGTGAGAACAGATTTTTTCGTAAAGGCTGTCATTCAAAATTTGTTCAGAAAATCAAAACGTATAATCCTTGCTAAGTTATGACAGATTTCTTCATAAGCCCGACTTTTGAGCGAGCTATATTTGGGCTTTTAAGTGGTTTTTTCTGTGTTATTATTAGAAAGTTAATATGTTTTTGACTAAAAGTACTTTTGACTACAATTAATAGGTTCTTTTTCCCTCCAAAAAAGGTATACATAAATGGGCTCCATATCTTCAAAACAAAGGAAGAGCAAAGGACTCATTCAGAATGAGAAGTAAATTGCGTTCCTATGGGTTCATATCTCATTGATAGTTTTAGGGTGAAATAAAAGAAACTGCATTCAGAAGTTTTGCTGGCTTGTGTAACTGCAGGCAAACATGTAGTGTTACTTGATGACATGCACTGTGCTTCACCTATTGCTAAAGATAATGAATTATGATTCATTTTGTGTGTTAGGTTGCTCGAAAAGTTGGTGATCCAGATATTCCTCGTCCATGGAGTCGACATACATTGAAGAAAGGGGAGAAACCGATCCAAGGTGGGAAGAAAGATGCTGATAATAGAAGTAGTGCTAAGGCACAAAGAGGTGGAGAGAATTTGAAAGAGGGCGCTGATGTTGATGATCCACAGCTTCAAGAATTCCTTCAGGTGATGCAGCCTCGGGCTAAGTCAAAATTGTGGGCAAATGATACATTATCAGTGTTGGATAATGTTAGTGAGAAGCCAAAATTAGCTGAGAATAAAAGCAAGGATCTTTCAGTTCCAAAGCATGATGAGTTACCTCAAAGTGGCTCATTGGATGATGGGTCCCCAGATGGCTCATTCGATGATGGGTCCTCAGATGGCTCATTAGATGATGGATCCTCAGATAGTCATGAATCTGAGAAACCAAATAATCTTGTCCATGATGATGCCATTTCAGATATGGAATATTTCAAGAGTCGAGTGACAAAGGAGTGGTCTGATTCTGAAAGTAGTGATAATGATGAAGAAAACAATGCCTCTGTGAGCAATGATGACGAGAACAAAGAAGACAATGATAGTCATGCTGATGTAGATGAAGAAATTTGTGATGATAAATCTTTGAAAGGAACTGGAAGTGATGCTCAAAATTTAGATCTGTCATGCCAAGAAGATATCTGTAATGAGGAAAGTGACCATGGAAAGGTTGAAGGGACTGGCCCTTCTAGTCCTTCTGGTGATGTACTACCTGAGCAAGGGGTCCCTTCATTGTGTCTGGAAAACGAGAAAGGAGTTTTTGAGTCTTGTCGACTGTTTGTCCGCAATCTTCCATATACAGCCACGTAATTACTCTTATTTACAGATCTTTCCTTATTTCTTGCTTTCATGCATGTGAATGGGTGTTGCATTTTGTTTTGTTTGTTTATTTGTTTGTTTTTTTTTTTTTGTATTTATCAATCAAACTAATTTGCCAATTTGACAAATTAAATCGTGACTTCATGATTATTTTTGCTTTTGTTAATCAATTTGGACGTTGACATTATATACAGTGAGTTGCATTTACCTTTTCTAACATTTTGAGACCTGCAATCAACGCATCTACTTTTAATTTCAATATATGCTAAAACCTTAACTAAAGTTTTCCCCCTTCTTAATCTACACTCACACCCACAAAGCTTATTATAACTTTTTCAAAAGCATTAGGTTCGACTGGTAATTTGTATAGCATTGAATTAGGCTAGTGGATTTCTAATTGGAAAAACACATAGGCAGTAAAATTTATTGGATGGCACTATTTATAAGTTATGACTGGTGTAATAATTTCCTTAAACAAACTGAAATTTCAAGAAAAAGGGGGATGAGTGTAAGTGTTTGAAACCTCTGGAAGTGAATGTAACTTATTTCATATAATTCCAAATTAGCCTTTTGACATTGTATTATCTTTTTGGGAGGCAGTGAGGAAGAACTTGAAGAACACTTCAGCAAGTTTGGCACTGTCTCACAGGTTCATCTTGTTGTTGATAAGGATACAAAAAGGTCCAAAGGATTAGCTTATATTCTTTACACACTTCCAGAATTTGCAGCCAGGTACACATGGTTTCTTAAAAATTAATCGGCTCATTTATTTTGAAGTTTTTTCATGAATGTGAAGGTCTTATTCTTTATGCTTACTTCTGAGCAAAATGTCTTGGGGTTCCTCTTGAACCTGCCCTTATTGAAAGGAATCATCAAGTGTCAGACAGCCACAATTAAGATTTTGAATTTAAAATTGTCATACTATTGAAGTAAATCAGGTATTTCACCTGTGAAGTAATCTTTCAGTGGATCTTTGTTTTATAATTTTGGTGGCGGGTTCTAATGATACTTTCCCTGTATACAAGTGCAGTGAGGGTACATGGTTTTGGAATTTCATTAATATTTTAATTTTAATAATCAAATGAACAGTGTGCCGTCTTGGTCAGCTTATGAGTTTGAGAGGAAAAAATCTATATATAGGTGGTCTGATCGTGGCAATGACATGCATGATTCTTGTAACTGAAAATGTTTTCGTTAAACAATTGAAGGTGCATTGGTATCACCTGCTGAAGTGTAAATCCAGCATCTATAGATGTCATCCAGCTGCTATCAATTATCATTGCTTCATATTTTGCAAAATATAAAACACTCATTTCTTTTTTCTTGTACAACTATTTTCAGGTTATGCATGCTTAAGCTGGCATGTATTAATAAATTTGTTTTGCCAATGCTTTAGTTAATTTTAAAACATTTGATTAACAGGGCCCTAGAAGAGTTAGACAATACAATCTTCCAAGGAAGATTACTGCATATTTTGCCCGCCATGCAAAGACCTTCAGACATCAAGGAGTATGCAAAATAGACACTTTTTTTCATTATTTTACTTGCAAGATCTGGTGTTTTATTTGCCTTGTTATAACAGCACTTTTTGGTTTTTCCATACTGTAGAAAGAATACATCAATGGACCATAGCTCCAGAACATTTAAGAAGCAGAGAGAGGAGCAGAGGAAAGCAGCTGAAGCTAGTGGTGATACCAGGGCATGGAATAGTCTATTCATGCGATCTGACACTGTATGTTGCTTGAAACTTAATAATGTGCAGCTGATGTATTTAATAATTTTGGCCTTTGTGTAGACAAGAATAAATCTATCTTATGTGTAGTATTTTGTTTGATATAAAATATGTTTAATAATCTCACTGGCTATTTTCCCTGTAACTGTACCATTGTGTCTTTTATATTCAAACATATTATTAATCCACCTTTGTTTGGAAAAGGATGAATGTGGAGGGAGAAGAAATTTCTCATTCTAACTTGCAGTCATATGCTTTGTTTTTTTTTCCCTGTGTAATGAAAGTTCTAATATCCTTTGTCTTTTCTTCTATTTTCCCTTTAAAGAGGCAACAATTAACAAAGTGTCTTCTTCCAACATTAATATTGTGTTTTTGTTGTTGATCTTACTCTATGCAAATGCCACTGGCCATTCCTTTTTTCTCTATGCTCGGACATCTGATGCATTTAAACTACTTTCTTACAGGTTGTTGAAAACATTGCTCGTAAATATGGTGTAAGTAAAAGTGATTTGCTTGACCGAGAAGCTGATGACCTTGCTGTGCGCATTGCTTTGGGAGAAACTCAAGTGATTGCGGAGACAAAAAAGGCCCTTAAAAATGCAGGCGTGAACGTGGAGTCCTTGGAAGAATTTGCCAATGGCCAAAAAGTTGGTGTGAAAAGAAGCAACCATGTACTTTTAGTGAAGAACTTGCCATATGGTTCCGCAGAAAATGATCTAGCGAAGATGTTTGGGAAATTTGGGAGTTTGGACAAAGTAATTCTGCCTCCGACAAAGACATTGGCCTTGGTATTCTGAAACTTTCTTGTCTGTTTTTCAGATTTAATAATGTCATTACAGTTTTGGTTTTATTTAAATACCTTATTCGGTGCTTTGTAGACAAAGGTCACAATGGTTCTTATCTAATTTATGAGATGATGTTTAAATCTCTTACTCTTAGATCTCTAGGTCCAGCATTGCCCTATCTGCTGTGAATGTATGAATTTGCCAATTTTTTTTTCCTGAATGTGTCCGTAAAATTTTTTTCCAGCTCTTGGGTTTTTTGAAAAGTGATATTCTTATCTTTGTAAAGCTTTTAATTATCTGGATTTAATATTTCAGGTTGTTTTCCTTGAACCAGCTGAAGCCCGAGCAGCTTTTAGGGGCTTAGCGTACAAGCGTTTTAAGTAAGATTTTATTTCTATTCTAGTAATAAGAGCCATCAACAATGCATATATAAAAGTACAATGCTTTTTATTTCTTCATTGTTCAGGTGTTTATTGCATTAAGTAGTTTTTGTTATCACTTCCTGTTTCCATGTGTAATTCCCAACATGACAGTCCATTATATGTGGTCGGCCCTTTCATTGTGAACATTATTACTGCCCCAGACTTAAAAGAGGTGTGACATCGGAGTGCTAACTGAATTGAATTGAGTTCTTTTGTTGCCTTGTATGGATTATGGAGTAAAATACATGAACTTCCCTTCAGTTATGCTTTCAAAATCTGCTTTGACCTCTCCTTAAAGAGAAAGTTTAACTACATTAATTTCCTATATATTTCCAAAGTTATATTTTTTGTCCAGCTTTTGTTAGTGGCTATTAGATGCCTAATTTGTTTTTTGACCAAATAACCCATCACTTGTAGCGAAATCAAAACACTTCTGCAAAATTAGTCCCCTAACTTACAGAACGTTTCTGTGAATCCTTAAAATCTGGCTCACCCTCTAATCAAATTCTTAAAATGCAAGGAGCACACATATCAAAAAGCCGATCACCTTTAATTGTTCATCATTGAAGCCTCTACCCTCAGATCCTATCAAAAGTTTGTCTTCGCAATCTGTTAGGTTCTAGGGAAATTAGAGATGGGGAGATGAGAATAAGAACAAAGGAGAGAGTCTGGAGCCAGAATCTGCGACTCTAGACTGAGAGGAACTGGGATAATTTGATTCCATAATCAACATGAGTCTAATACACTACAAGAAGATACTTAAATACTCATGACAACTGACAATAACTACAACACACGTTTTATAACTGAGCACACCCAACAAAAGACGTAAAACATAAGACTACATGATAAAAACGTAAAAAGTACATGTCCTAATGATTCTGCCCATGCTTCTTCATAGTGTAGACTAGGAGTGGATGTGGAAGCCCTATCACAATCCCCGTTGATTTGATCATCCTTCTGTCCACTACCACCTTTGACCACAGGAATAAGGAGATCATGAAGGGTGGAGATTTCAAAAACCACTGATAGCCATCCCTTGCTGTTCCTAGACATGGCAGAGAATGCACTGCCCCCTTCTGTTTTCATGTTGAAGCTTCCTCATTGATTCTCCTATGCCCTTCTTTACCTTGAGAACATCTCTCCTGCACTGTGGTTTTGATCCTGTCTTTGCTGCTGCCATACCTGCACTAATATTTTAGTTTTCTTGGTTGATATTGTGCCTCAGGATGAGATCAATGAAAGTGATGTCGAGAGAATTTTGCATTATTGTTTTGGCCTTTGTTTTGTTGGGGGTGGGGGAGGGGACACCATTGAGTTGCAAAGGATTTGCATGGTATCAATTGTTACTGGTGTCCAGAGGCCGCCTCATTGGAGTTTTTGTTGTTTCTGTTGACCCAGACTTAAACTTGAGATTTTCCCATTTGATAACTTGAAGCAGTTGGGGTTTTGGCTAATGGGACAGATTGGTAGTTGTATGTTTAGAAATAATTTTAATAACGGCATCCTAGAATCATTTAAAGAGTATTGTTATAGTGGGACTAATAAATGGGGTCTGACAATGGAGGATAGTTCCTTGTAATTTGAGTAAAACCTAGGAGAGTTGTGGAATTTACTCCAGATACTTTGCCAATGGTCCATTTAAATCAATTCCTTGAGGGTTTCTCAACTGGATTGAAAGTCCAACTGATTCGTCTTTTTTCAGCCTGTTTACTTGGCTTTCTATTTGGATAACACGAGAGAGAAAAGAAATTAAAATTTTGTTATTCCTTTGATTTGTTAGTTGGTCTAATAGCAACATATGCAGAGTGGTGGGTTCTAGCAACCAAGCAACAGAGGTTTATCGTGTCCGGTAGCTTGAATCTATTCGAAAAGATATGTCTGAAAGACTGGTGGTTTAATATGAAGAGGGTTATATATATTCTGCACTTGTCATATTATTGGTACAAGTGACGCATAAAGCCTTGCTCTGTTTCCAACTTCTAGCTTCGTAGAGCATTTCTCAGGGAAGCCAAACTCCGCAATTCAAACAGATATGACCACAATGAACTTGATGCTCTGCAATTTGTGTTTTCTTTTATATTATGCTATATATTCACTTTTTTGGCCTGAATATAATGTTATATATACATTGGAGCTATACAAAATGTTGCATTTCTAGGGTTTAATTTTGTGCTTTGTCAGTGGACTATCTCTGGGAAGCTTAGCTTTCTATTCACTTTAGTATCAAGTCCACATGCTCGCATATAAGGTCCATGAGCTGAACTGAACTTACATTGAGCCTCTTTCTATTTTAGGCTGTCATGGGCTTCACTTTATGGGTGAATGTGAATATCTGAAGTTCATGCTAACTGTGTTAGCTCTTGCAAAGCCTTTTACATGATTTATGGAAGAATATCTATCCCATTAATTTACAACGAAATTATTGTAGAGATGCACCATTGTATTTGGAATGGGCTCCATCCAATGTACTTGGCCAAAGTTTAACATCTGAGAGCAATGAAAAGAGCGATGCAATTGGTGAAAATCAGGCCAAACGGCTGATACTGGAACAACATCTGGACTTATCAAATGGGGAAATCGATCAGGAAAGAGTTGAGGTTTGTCATATTGCATTTCTCTTCCTATTTGGTGTGCTGTGTCTTGTTAAGTATGTTCTTTGTGTGCGCATTTGTGTGTTTTGGGAGAATCATTTAGTTGTTCTGTTTTGTTTACTGTAAACTCACTACTCTAGCAACTGACTGTATTTACTAATGTGAAATGACAAGTGTGTTTTAGATTTTCCCCCCTTTTAGTATCTGTAGATTCCAGAAAACTTGTAAATGTTTAAGGAAAATAGGTTATTTGTGGGAGAATATTTTTAAATTTCAATTTTTTACTAAAAAAAATTAAATTTCTACTAATAGCCTATCTGCTTGTCACATGGCTGGACAGTTGCTCTTCTAAAACATCCTATTGCATTGGCTTCAAATCTCCATTTCTCATGATCTTCAAATCAGATCTGTTAGGGAAAATGTGAATTATATGACCTAATTATATTCGATTTAATATTTGATAACATTTTTTTAATATTTAACTTAATGGTTGTTATATTTTCTATGATATAATGATTTGAATTGTGATGTAATTTATGATAGTTGGTGTGGCATCTATTGAGGAGACGGTAATAGAAAATCGTTTAAGATGGTTTGGTTGTGTGCAAAGGAGGCCGGTGGAGGTGCCAATAAGGAGTGTTGAGTGTATATATAGTCTTTAGACCTGTGAAGAGAGGTAGAGAGAGACCAAGAAGGACACTTAAAGAAGTAGTTAATCAAGATCTCAGTTAATGGCTTATCGGAACAATTGGTCTTGGACAAAGTATAATGGTCTCGTGCAATTCATATAACCAATCTCATTTAGTGGGGAAGGCTTTTGTTGCTGCTGCACAAAAGTGTATTATTCAACTGAGCTTTGATGCGATTTTAACAGGAATTCACAAAATATATAGCCTAGTTGATCAAAAGAAACATGCACTTGTTTTTTCTTTTAATATTCTTGCATCATGATACTGTTCTAAAGTATATAAATGATGGAGACCATATTTAATATGAAATTGTTGGCTACTACCACTGCTTAGTTGTTCTGCTCGTTCAAGTATTATTGTATTATTGATTTATCTATCTGCTTCAGGCCCGGTCTCTATTTGTCAAGAACATCAACTTTAGGACATCAGATGAGAGTTTGAAGAATCATTTTAGTGAACACATGAAAGAGGGAAGACTTTTGAGTGCCAAGGTATCTGTCCATATGTGTAGAACTTCACAATTTGTTATGTTCGGCTTCTTATGATAATTTGCTTGCTGATGTTGCAAACAGGTGAAGAAGCATTTGAAAAATGGAAAACAAGTTTCTACGGGATTTGGATTTATCGAATTCGATTCTGTGGAGACTGCTACGAATGTTTGCAGAGATTTACAGGTTTCTACATATTATATCAGACTATGCAATATGCATACCGTAACAACCTCAGGATCCTAACTCTAGCTGATATTTTTCCTTCTTTAGGGGACTGTTTTGGATGGGCATGCACTTATTTTACAACTTTGTCATGCCAAGGACAGACAAGTACCAAAAACAAATGAGAAGGACAAAAGCTCAACAAAATTACTTATAAGAAATGTAGCCTTTGAGGCGACAGAGAAGGAACTGAGACAGTTGTTCAGCCCGTTTGGCCAGGTATGAGCAACAAGTAATATTTTACTTGACATTTCAACTAAGCAATTAGTCTTTTCACTTGCACAAAATATTATTGAATGCATCTGTTTCCTGAAACGTAAATTAAGGATTCTGCAGAAGAACATTAACTTGTAGTCATTGCATCCAACTGGATATTTTTGGTTAGAAAGAAAATATTTATGCCATAAGCTACCTGTGCAATTCATAATCCTACACCGTTGTATGCCCTTTTCTTTTGGCACTTCAGTTTACTTGAAATTCTAATACTTTTTTTTCACCAGATTTATTTGATTTTTGCAATTTTGCACTGCTTCCTGCTAATTTATGAATCATTTGATGTCTTACATCCACGCAGATTAAGAGTTTAAGGTTGCCAATGAAGTTTGGAAATCACAGAGGTTTTGCTTTTGTGGAATATGTTACACAGCAAGAGGCACAAAATGCACTTAAAGCTCTTTCAAGCACCCACTTATACGGCAGGCATCTGGTAGGTGGATTTACTTTATGCATTTTACTATTTTTCATATAGGAACAAGACGCTTTGACACTAACTAAATTTTGTAGTGTTTAAATGATGCACGGCAAAAAGCCCTGAAATAAAATAGACAAAGTACTGATTCACTCCATTACATGTCTCCATCCTTTCCCTATTTATACTAACAGAGGCTGAGTGGGTTTCTTAGCAATTTCCCTAACTATCTCTTGTTCCTCCTCTTGTAATTCCTATTATAAGCACTTGGTTCCCGCATGACTCTAGATCTCTGCTCTTGAGAGCAATTTGATATTGCTGAGAATTCAACTTATGGCTGCTGTGTAATCTACAGGTGTTAGAGAGAGCAAAGGAAGGTGAGAGTTTGGAGGAACTACGGGCTCGAATGGCGACGCAATTTAGTGATGAACAAAGTGGATTTCAAAAGTTATCCAAGAAAAGGAAGCTGTCAACCTCAGACCGAGGGAAGATGGAGTTTTAAAGAATTGCTTATTAGTAATCAGTTCTTTCTAACAATGAATTTGGATTCCCTAAAATACAAGAAAACTAAATGTAGGAGGGAATCCAAATCATTTTCTGAGCAAGGTCTTCTATTACCTTATAACTCAGAAAATGGCAATTTTGTAGGTTTTAAGTTATATAGTATCATGATGTCCTTTTCACTTTTACATTGCCCGTGAAGTGAAGCAAAAGGATTTTGACTGACATCTTGAGGTCACTTTTGTGATTGGGCTATAAAACCATTTTTTATTTATTACAGTTTGGTTGAGAAAGTGATAGGTGCTTGTAAGATTCATTATGATATATGATCAACAAATAAAAGTTCCTAGTGTAGCCAGAACAATCTTATTCTGACAAACATATACACTACCTCCCTAAATGTAAAAATACGATGAAGTTGACTTTTTTAGGGAGAGTAAGGAAGTTAAATAAATTATTTGAGATTATTTATATTTATTGTTTTTTCTTCCAAATTAACAAGTTTTACTTATATACTAATATATAATGTAATTAAATATAATATATGATATGATTCAGTAATTTATTTAATTTCTTTTTACTCTTAAAAAAAAGTCGATAGAATCTTGTATTTAGAATTGGAGGTAGTATTATAAAACACATCCTTTGTCCTCGTAGAAAAAGACGTTTTTTGATGTTTAACCTTAATAGATAGTTTGAAGTTAATATTTTTTTCCCCTTAGCGACGCATTATCAAACTTATTTGCGGATCACATTACCTTGAACAAATACTCCTTATCTTATTAGTTATAAGATGTCTTATAGAAAGTATATTTTGGTCTTTTCCTAGGACAGTTTTTATATTTTCAATGAGCATTGAATTTGTTTATACCCTCATTTAATAAGAGTAGTTAGAGAAAGTGGAAATTAATATAATATTGAAATTTAATTTAGTTAATATGGGCAACATTACTAATAACTTGAATTTTATAATAAAATTAACATTTTTAATTGTTTTTATTAATATGTGTGAACTAAAGTCAATCATATGGTTGACTCTCCGACCTGAAGAGGTCTTGCTTCTATTTCGCACATCACATTCTCACTGCACAAATATAACATATCATTGGAATGTAGTTAAAATTCAATTTATTCCTTAATAGTTGCTATCTTTCAATCATCAACTAATATGCTTCTTAGCCAAATTCTTGTTGGCTTAGTGGCATACCACACTTGTGGGGATTGGTACTTATTTTGGTTTTGTGAAATATTCCACATAGAAATGAAAATAATAGTTAAGTTGAGAGTCCAAGGGACTCAACTATTCTTCAATAAAATTAAGGGTTCAAAACTTATAGATTGAAGGCTTATATTAGAAAAGCTTTTGTTAAGTCAAGTATGACAATGCTTTAGGAGGCTCTTCTCAATATTTTGTGTGTGTAAATTGTTATTTTAAAAATTAAATTTAATGTCACCATTTTGAAAATGTTTTATTAGTTTCAAAATTGCAATATCAGCATTTTCTTAGGTTAGGCAAAGTTTAGAGTTGGGTCTTGAAGTTCACTAGAAATAAAGAATATTTAAATTCTAAAGAGCACTAGGGATTGAATGTTAGTAGACCTAAGTAAAGATTAGATATTTTGTCTTTTTTTAAGTATTATACGGTTGTCATCGTCATGTAAACTCCAAGTGTTTCACTTGCCAATCAAATTCAAAAAAGAGTGAGAGAGAGAGAGTTACTTATAGATCACCTATCAATAAGTGCTAGTGCTTGTTTAAAATAGTGATAGGAGCCTTCAAAAACATTTTTGTAATAATGATTTATTGTATACAAAATAAGTACATGAGTAGGATTTAAACTTATGACTCTAAGATGATTTGGGCTTCAAATTGTTAAATTAGGACACATGTGTAAGAATTGGCTGTCACCCAAGAGGGGGTGAATTAGGTGTCTGACATAATCTTATGGACTTTTAAAATTTTTTTGAATATTAATCAAGGTAATAAGTATGAAAATGGTAATCCATAAATTTCATATAATCATTCAAATGAGGGAAGAGAGTGTGCAAACTACGATTTATCCTGATTCGGTCTAAATCTCGATGACCTACGTCCAGTCCTCAAGCTCCACTTGAGATTTGTAATTCACTATCTTCTTGTTTGAATCGGGGACAAGAGAAGCCACTTCACTTCCTCAAGTTTATCAGGTACTTGAGAACCTTTACATACAACAAATTTACACCGGGCACTTGTTAAGCCTTTGTAATTCTCTTACAATTACTCCCCCTTACAACCCGTAAGGATACAACTTGAGTGATAATGAATTACAATCAAACTTCTCTTATATAAGTGAATGATAATCATTGAAGTACATAATAGAATTAATGACAAATTATATGCAACATACTCTGAAAATTTATGACTCAAATGGGTAGTTCATTAGTTGTTGTTGTCATTAATGATCTTGTATTTATAGTCTGAGAAATTTTTGTCTGTTGATGTGTCCATTGGAGGTTGATTTGTAGCCGTTGACATCTCATCATTCCTCTAGGTAGTATTTGTTGAGGTACAAGAAATTTTTCCTTCTGAAACATAAATATATCCGTTGAGGTTGTATAAGGAAGGTAGGTGAAGACTTTAACCAAATTCGGTAAGGTGCATTTAATGCGTCTGACACATTCTCTTCACCGGTTGATTTGTGTCTGAAACTACTCCAAATGATTTATAACATGTTCTTAGATGTAATATAGACCATTAGTAAAGATTAAAAGCAAGTGAGTATCAATATAATGGAATATTGAATGATTGAAATGTTTACGCTACAATGCTCTGTTTTTCTGTAAAACTGACATTTGAAATTTCGTTGAGGTTTGAAGTCATCCTCGAGGTAATCCTTTGGAAATCAATAAACTCAAGGATTTAGTCACAAATTAACACATGAAAGATTTTAAGAATATATCCTTGAGAATTTTACAAGTTATGATTACCTTGAGGCTGAGTCTTAACTTCGATGATACAAGCAACATAAAGTAGTACCCTTGAGGATTGAAAAAGTACTTAAGGTTAATCTTTGAAAAGTTTAGAACCTGATTTGCTTGCTCCCTTGAGGTTAGAAATTAATCATTGAGGTTTTGAGTTTTATAAGCAAAGATAACTCAGAGCATGTGTGAAAAAACTTACTACCCTCGAGGTCAATTAGTACCTTTGAAGTTGCATAGCCTTATAAGGTTTTGAATTAGACAGCCAGGTTTTGAAACTGCCTTGCAAGGTTGCCAAAAATAGTCCTACCCTCGAGGCTACCTTTTCTTTCCAAAATAGCAAGGTTCCAATTTAGTCTTACTTCAACTTAAGGTAATGAAACCAAGGTCGCAACTATAGAAGGTGAAGGTCGTGACTTCATCAATCTGAGAGCACCTTAAACAAAAGGATTACAAAGTAGCCTTGCATCAACAGCAAAGTTATGCTCTAACTTTATAGGGACCCATGACCTCGAGGCTAGCACTCACCCTCGAGGGTGGGGTCACATTTGGCTAAAGGGCAAGGTTTTGGTCCAGCCTTGCTGCCAAGGTAAGGTTCCTCACAAACCTTGTTGTGACTAAGGACCAATTTCCTCGAGATTGCTCATCACCCTCGAGGTTGGGGTCACAACCTCTCAACAGTAAGGTTCTGGTCCAGCCTTGCACATATCGCAAGGTTGTAGCCAAACCTAACTGTTGTGGTAAGAAGCTTGTTTCCTCGAGGTTAGACATCGCCCTCAAGGTTGTGGCTCCTTGTAGCCAGCCAACAAAGTTTTTGTCCAACCTTACACTCATTGCATGGTTGGAGCCAAA
>JBAGKO010000013.1:7498930-7509911 GCA_037177275.1 Acacia concinna
AGACTGATTTGGGATTTTCAGATTTCGCTGTACTAAATTGTCTTTTCCCTATTTCACTTGTCTTTTTTTGGAATTTTTTCTAATATATATATATATATATATATATTTTCCATTGGAAAAAGAAGAAGAAGAAAATAGAAATAGGCATGTTTGTCTCATATTACCGCATTTTAATTCTAAAATGAGTTCCTTAAAAAACAGAATTAATTAAGCATTCCCTTTCTCCCGCGTTAAATGCTCTGTAGTGCCGTTTTGGGTGAAACATCTCACCGATTTCAATTAAACATGGGTTATATTAATTTCATTATATTTTTATTTACTCCCTCTAATTTTTTTTAGTAAGATATAAATAATAGTAGGTAAAAGGATAAATATGTGTAAAAATAACTATCAACTTTAACACAACATTCATCAAGTATTATATGCTTCTTGGATGTGCAAAACAGTCAAAACTACCCATAAATATTTAAATTAAAAATAAAATTGTCACAAGTGTTAAAATAGCTTAAGAACCATTACTTCTTCTTCATCTTCTTCTTTTTTGTAGTATAACTCATTCTATTTATAGAGTCTTAGAAAAGACCCTCTTACTTGTCTACCAAGTTGCAATCAATCAGCAATAATTGTTGATTAATCTTACAATTAAGAGGATCCTCTTATCCTTCTGGTTTTATATATAAGACACTTCCAACATTTTTCATATAGATCAAGAAAAATTTTAAATCTCATCAACTCTACCATAGAATTCAACAATTTTCAAACTCTACTCTTATTTAATATACATAATACCAACTAAAAATAAGATCAACACAATAAGTGAAATGTAAAATTGACATTTACATTAAAACTTTAATAAGTTGCTTTATAAATAGTACAAAAAAATCATTTTCTCTCTAATCTATATATAGAACTAAACGAGTATCAATCAATATGCTCCTCCTCCAAATCATCAAAAGTGTTGAATTGGTAGACTAATTACACATGATTCTAAAAAAATCCAACATGGACAATATTGCTCCTCAATAAAAAATTTCAAAACAAATTTACACGCCAACACTATTATAAACATTAAAGTAATGGGGTAAGGTTATTTTAACCATGGTAACATTTTTACTTTCATTTTCAAAGTTTACGGGCAGTTTATATTTCTAAAAAGCATATTCTGTTTGATGCACTTTTATACAAGTTTATAGTATTTTATGAAAACTTACCTTTAATTAAAATGTTAGTTAAAATTAGTTAAGGACAATAAATATCTAAAAATATATAATTCATTTAAAACAATATGCCCTATATTAAAATGAATGATGTAGTGAAACTCATCAATAATAATTGGGAATAAAAAAAATGATACTACAATTTTTTTTTCTGCGAGAAATGAAACTCCAAACTTGAGACATGCTGTCAATATCTCCTATATAGGTCACTCCTTAAAAAAATAATTCTCTTATCTTATATATATATATATATATATATATATATATCAACGGTGGAATACTTTCTTTGTTTTTTTTTTTGGTACAACGGTGGAATACTTTTAATGTTGATAAAATTAGGCAAAACAATTAGAGCTAAATCTTATCCAGTTAAGTTCCAACCTAAACCATGAAAATTTCAAAATATTATCATCATAATGAGGAAAAATAAAAATCAACCGCCAAACTGTTCAGATTATATACAAACATACTTGACGTATAAAATCTCACAAACCATGTCCCATTTCCTAAACGATATAACTGGGTTTAATTTTTGGGGACAAAATTATACTAGTTCACATGATATGCACACAACACTTCCTTAAAAATTTACCGAACAAATTTAATATTAATTATGATAATATCAATTTCATATCTATTATCTAGTGGATGCCAGCCGGGCACGTCGATGGATTGTAATTTCCCTTTTTTTATCATATGAAATAGGTAATATATTAGGAAAAAATAAGACAAGATCTCATATTTAATTTATGAATACAAACAACTAAGTACTAGGAGTATTATCATCCAGATTTACAGAGTACTATATATTATTTATAATTATATTTTTCTTAAATCAAAGTTAATATCAAGTAAATTACTTTACATCATACATATATATATATATATATATGTTTGTGCGCGCGCATGTAAATGCAAAATTTTGTAAAGTAAACTTAATTTATATAACTCTGTAAGAATTTAATGGTAAATAAATTTAACTTATTTTTAAGTAAAGTATTTATTAACTAGTAAAATATAAATGATAATTATGTGATATATATATTTTTTTCCAACAGATAATTATGTGATATTATTGCAATGAGATAATGAAATGATATGAAACCTAGGACCGTTAAATAATAATTTGTTTATCAATTCTCTATGCTTCATCGTGGTCCAACCATTTTCAGCCACGTCACTTGTAAACTACAACCACTTCTATTTTACTCACCTTGCCCAACAACACCCATCAGGCCAAAGCCTCTTCACTATAAAAAACAACCGCGTCCTTATATTATTATTTTTACTATTATTACTGCTATTATTATTATTAAGAAATTATTGCTTCCTTTACCCTGTCCTTTCAAAAAGGGGCGAAAAAAAAAAGAAAGAAAAGGGCAAAAAAAAATCTTAAGTTAACCCACAGTTTAGAAGATAAGAGTCCTACCTAAATGCTTACTGAAGAAGTTTGTGAGTTTAGGTTTTTTTCTTATCCATAATTTTCGGTAATTTTAAAGGGGAAAAATAAACTTTGATAAATTGGTGAATGGATAAGCATTAAAAAGAGACCATCGCTGTTTTATTTTACGCCAAAAGCATTTCCAATACACCACCGCTTTTCTTTATTATCCACTTCCTCAAAAATAAACTCCACGTCAGACTCTAAAAATTGTAAAAAAAAATAAAAATAATTAAAATTACAAAACACCGAAACGTTATACCAAAACACACGCCCTCTGTTTATATATATAGTCCCATTTAGGGCCTCTTCAAAAATCAACAAGCAATAAACTCACAGCTCAGAAGAACAAAATGGTGAACACGAGCTCTCTACGTGATTCTGGTTCTTCCATGGCTTCTTGGGTTCGAGGTCGATGTTTAGGTAAGGGCTCGTTTGGTACTGTGACGATCGGAGTGAGTAAATCCGACGGTCGGGTTTTTGCGGTGAAGTCCGTGGATCTTCAGTCGGGTCAGGCGGTGGCTTTGGAGAATGAGATTCGGATCCTTCGGAGCATGTCGTCGCCGTTTGTGGTAGGCGTCCTCGGCGATGATGCTACGTCGTCGTATCGGAACTTGTATTTGGAGTACCTGCCAGGTGGCACACTCGCTGACCTAGCGTCTCGGGAGAATGGCGGGAGATATGCTGACGTGGACGATCGCGTGGTGAGGTACTTCACCTGGTGTGTGGTGAATGCTCTGAGGTACGTTCACGAGAGGGGCGTTGTCCACTGCGACGTCAAAGGGAGGAACGTTCTGGTCGGACACAATGGCGGTGTGGCCAAGCTCGCCGACTTTGGTTCGGCGGTGGAGCAGTGCTCCTCCGGTGCGGTGGCGGTGGGGATCGTGCCACGTGGAAGCCCGCTGTGGATGGCGCCAGAGGTGATTCGGCGGGAGTCTCAGGGACCGGAATCTGACGTGTGGTCCTTAGGATGCACGGTGATCGAGATGGTCACCGGGAAGCCAGGCTGGGACGACGACGACGGATTTAACACGCTGAGTCGAATCGGATACTCCGACGAGTTGCCGCAGTTTCCGAGTCAATTGTCTGAACTCGGACGCGACTTCCTCGGCAGGTGCCTGAGTAGAGAACCAAGCGAGCGATGGAGCTGTGATCAGCTGCTACAGCATCCATTTCTGCTTCCTACTCCTCCCAATAAGCTCGAAGATTCGTCTCCTCGATGCATCCTCGATTGGATAAACTCAGACGTATTCAAGGAAGAAGACGAAGAAGAAATCAAAATGAACAATGAAAACTCAGCGAATGAGAGAATCAGCAAATTAGCTTCAAACTCGAGGGTAAATTGGGAATTCGAAGATGATTGGTTGGATGTGAGGGCATTGGTATCCAACACAGAATCAACAGAAGCAGTTACTGATAGTTGGAGGGAAGAGGAAGATGAAGGGACAAGGTCGCAATATGGTGACTCTAGGAGGGCAGAGGAGGGAATTGGAATGGGGATAAGTTGGGGATATTTGGAAAGGGAAGGGGTAAATAAGGAAATATGGAATTTGGTCGAGGATCACAGTGAAAATGATATGAGATATAATAGGTATGGGCTGCACAAGTTGGATCTGTTGAGAAAGATAAGGGCAATAACAAGCATTTACAGCTTGTGGTGTTACTGTTTGTGCAGTTTCATGTTAAAAATTAATTTCTTATTTCAAGTACAGTTAAACATATTCCTTTATCCCTCACTCTGTTATTCAATATAGCTAGCTGATTCTTTCTTTCTTATTTTTTCCCCCCTAACACACTATAGCTGATTTCAACTATAATATGACTATAGAGTAAACGTTGATACATGAGTGGTTTGACTCATCGCACTTTACTAAATTTTTGCTAAAACAAAAAATTGAGTTTAGCTTATTGTAAATTGATTCAAACCAACTCTCCTTTGATTTACCATATACTCCCTTTTTTCCTATTTATAAGACTTTTTTAAAAAATCCTAAGAAAATTATAAGAAAACTAATTATATTTTTATAAGACCCTATTAGAGAATCCTAAGAAAATCATAAGAAAACTAATTATATTACTTAATAATATCATATGTTGTGTTTTATTAAATTATATAGTAGTTCATAAATCAAATAATATAATTTAAATAAAAATGATAAATTTTAATGTATTAAAATAATATAATTAACTTTTTCAAGATTTTTTAAAGATTCTCTAAAAAAGTCTTATAAAGAAAAATGGAAAAATGGAGGGAGTATATTTGTGTTTTATAAAAAAAGAATCATTATATTATGAAACCATTATGCTCGCTGAACCAACTATCATTACCTATATATATTCGCGTGTTTTATAAAAATAATTAATTAATCAATCATTTTTATATATATAAAAACTTCGCTTTGTAACCCGTTTAACTTATACTACTTCCGTTCTTATTTGTAAGACTCAATTGATTTTTTTGGATAATTATAAAAAAATACTAAGAAAACTAATTACATTACTTTAAGATATTAAAATTTATCATTTTTTTTTTCAAATTATGTTGTTTGACATATAAACTAGTATATAATGTAATAAAATATTATATATGATATGATTAAGAAATGTAATTAGCTTTCTTAGGATTTTTTTAAGATTCTCCAAAAAAATCAACTGGGTCTTATAAATAGGAACGGAGGGAGTATATGGGGTAGGTTTTCCATCTCATAATATATACAGACATTATTACAGGTTATTACCTAATATTTACACTTTCCCTTTATTCCAAAAAGTTTTATTACTATTTCAATCTCTTTTTTTTTTATATTCTTTAATCAGCTCATAAAGGATTCAATATCCTAATATTATATACAATAAATATCCATTCGGTTAATTAATACTCATCAAAGTGATTTCTATTTTTATATAAACATAACTCTTTGATTCTAAAGAGAATTCTATATAAATACTAATTAAATTTTGAAAAAAAGACAATTTGGTCTCAAAGGTGAAATTTGGGTTTTTCAAATTTGATTTAAGTAACCCCTGCTGACACACGTTGACAGAGGAGAGAAAGAAGGTGATCAGGCCAAGCTTGTTAATCTCATTACAAGTTTTTTCATATATGTTATCTGTCTTCTTATTTCCATTGCATATTATGTCAAAACATGTTCACTAACTTAAAATACAAACCTAAGATGAGTTTGTTAATCATGTTACAAGTTTTGTTATTTATGTTATAAGTCTAGTTATTTCCGCTCGGATTATGTCCAAATATGCAAGCACCCATTGTGTTCACCTAATTTAAAATACAAACCCAAGATTTTGACATAATTGATAACGAAAATAACTAGACTCATAACATTAATAATAAAACTTATAATGGAATTAACAAACTCGTCTTGGGTTTGTATTTTAAATTGGTGAACATTTTTTAACATAATCAGCAGCGAAAATAACAAGACTCATAAAATAAATGATAAAACTCATAACAGGACTAACAAGCTCGTTTTAATCACTGTCTCTCTTTCTCCCCTTTGTCCCTTTCCTTTAGGTGTCACATCACCAAAATAATTTTTTAAAAAAAAAAAACAGATTCCACCCTTGATATCAAAGTATCCTTTTAAAAATTTAGTAGCCTTTTGAGGGTTTTAGAAACTCATGTGGTATTTATATATAATTCTCCCTTGATTCTATACATATTAATTTAGTTTTTCATTTTTTACCTAAATAATTAAATGTAAGATCAAGAGATAACAACTCTTATTTACTATTCGAACGTGTATATAATATATAACATACAATTCTCTAGTGTACAATTAATCTGATTCTCGGTCAAAAAAATTAATTTGATTCCATAATTATAGAAAATAATAGAGGGGTGACTAAGAAATAATGGGGATATGGATATCACAAAATATTATATTCATAACACATATTTCTTTTATCTCTTTTCCTATTAATTTTCTTCTTGCACTCACTCTTTATAAATAGAAGGAATTACAGTGTAGTTCTAAAAAAGGACTTAATTACTAAAACATCCCTATGACAATTGAGAAGCATGTAATAATAAGTTATAATATAAGAAATGATAACACCTTCCTTGTTATTGGATCTATTGATAATTAAGTCACTTTCTTAGTACCTCATTATAATTCTCCCTTACAAATAAAGTTATATTTTTAAAAAAATGCATTTCTTATACATTATTTCCTTTAACCAATTTTATTAAATTTTCAATTTATATTTTTTCCAGAACTTTTTAATTTATATAATCCGGTCATTTTATAGATTATATGCAATACGAGACTAAAGTGTTTGCAGTGAATAACCTACTCTAAGGAACACGTTAGCATTGTGATAAGTTTGAAAAATAAAAATCTTTTATCATGCCCTTGCTTTTCATGACAAAATATCCAAACTAATAATGTATAATAACTATAAATATCTCCCTCGATATTTATATCATACATAAAGTTATACATTTTTCGCAATATATTACGTATAATTATTAAAAATAAACTTTATGGTTTACGATTTATGTATAGTGTAATTTAATATTAGGTGAATATAATAATATGATAACTCAGGGATCAATTGGATTACTGGAAGCTGGATGGATGGGATAATATGACTCTTATTGGATAGAAGGTTTTCATATTCGTTTCTCTCTCTGTTTTTTTTCCCACTTTTTTCAATTTAAAAATACTTTTATTTTGTGTTTTTTTTTTCCTTTTCAATTACATGTTATGAAAAAATATTTTAAAAACAAGAATGTAACTACTAACTAGTAAGTAATATAGTAGTAACTAGTAAGGACTCGCTTCTCTCGATCTTATTTATAAAAGCTCGATAATTTAATTATGTTGTCCAAGACAACGGTTAAAACTAGTTAACAATAAGAAATATATTCAAATCAACTTTTTTTGTTTGAAGTATGCCCTTATGAAGAGTAAGTAAGAGAAAAAATAGAATAAATATAAGTATTATCAACCTTTTAATTAATGAGTGTCAAAAATTGGGGGAAAAAAGCTCATCAAATATTTAGACAATTCTTGTTGGACTCTTGTATAAAAAGGACTAAGGAAATTTAAAATTCAGGATCTTATAAAAATGACTGAAGGGAGTAGATAATGGTAATAGCATTGGTTGGGTTTTAACTAAAAGGCAATTTGACATTTTTAAAGTAAAATCTTGAGTTTAAATATTATTCTTCTGGTCTCTAATATAAACATATTTACATAATTAAAGTATATTAATAAAGAAGTTAGATAAGTTAGTTAATATGATATGTATTTTTTAAAACACTCTAATCACCTTCCTTTATTCCCTCTTTCTATCTCTTATCTGATTATTGTTAGAGAGCATCAATATATTTAAATTAGGACTTTGCTTTATATTTAGTATTAATGTCAACTCCCTAAATATGTTTTATATTGAGGAGAGGTGAGTATGGATTGAGAAAATGACTTTGAAAAAAATAATAAGCATTCTAAATATTAGGACAAGATAGTTTGACAAAAAATTAAATTAAAAAAACTCAATTGTAAAAAATCTTCAAAAAAGAAATAAAATGAGGGATTATCACATGGTTTAATGAATTTATGGAATGTGCTCAACAAATCATAAACCATAATGAAAAATACGCCATCTAATTTTAATTATAAGACTTAGTTGACTTTTTTTGGATAATTCTAAGAAAGCTGATTACATTACTTTAATATATTAAAATTTATCTTTTTTCTTCAAACTACATAATTTAATTTATGAATTGATATATAATATAATGAAACACAACATATGGTATGATTAAATAATGTAATTAGCTATCTTAGTATTCTCCAAACAAAGTCAACTAGATCTTCTAATTAGGACCGGAAGGAGTATATAAAAGAGTTGAAATAATGTTTAGTATTTTTAAAGATTTAACCCAAAAAGGAGGATACAAGATGGCTAAGAAGCCTTTCTCTTTTGTAAAGTTGGAGAGACAGAAAGGGAGGCTTATCACATGGTGTTATACACACGTGTTTGTGAAATGTACTTATTGATTGAGTTTACAGTGAATTAAGGCCACTACTTGGCGATGATGGTATATCATTCAACTTTAACACATGAACATGTTAGACAACAACCTTGCCTCTCGTTTTATGTCTTCAAATAATGTGCCTCTGATCTATTCGCACTTCTATCTATCTCAACCTCACTTCCCTCCTTTACTCTTTCTGTGTGTCTGGCGTCTGCTGCCTTTTCCTCTACTTGAAGTGGCATTGTTTTGTCCGTAAAATAATTGGTGTTTATCACTTTTATTTTTATTAATTGCTTTCAAAATTTTAACTCCTTGTTCATCAAATGATAAATTTTTGTAAAAACAAGAGCCAATAAAAAAAAAATACTTCTCTTAATGATTAAGATATACAATTTTTAATCTGAAATTCTTGCAACAATAAATTATTCCCTCCATTTCTTTTAATAAGAAATACTTAACCAAAACACATGGATCAAAAAGTTGGTTAGGGACAATAAAAATAATTAAAATATAACTTTTTAAAAATACCCTCATTTGAGTGGAAGAGGGAGAATGAGCAGTGAAGGGAGAATGTGCGTGAATTAAATACAATGATATTGATAATATGATTAATTAATTAAGGCTAAAATGAAAAATCAGCCACAACTTATAAGACAACCTCTAACTATTTTTAATACATAGGAACAAACCATATATATAATAGTTGTTTCTTATAAAAAGAAACGGAGGCATATTTTTTAAGAAGTTTCCAGTAGAAGGCGATATTTATTTTAAATTTTATATCTATTAAAATGAAAAATTGTTCACAGCAAAAAAAAAATTAATTGACTCCATCTATATGTATTTAAGACAATATATTTTTTCTGCTAAGCATAAGAATTTTCCTATCAAAGGAAATTTTATTTAAGATACTAATACACACTAAATGTGGTTATATCTCTTGGTGGGAATTAGAACCTTAATTCGTCATATTGTGAGAGGCTAGCCACTTTTACTATAGCCTGTTTGGATACCATGGAAAAAAAGCCCTTCAATGGCTAAATCAATTTTTGGGAAAAAAAATACCTAAACACTCATATATTTTAGAAAAGTCATTTTGAATCCAAACCAACTTTTTTTCCCCTTCAAAACCAACTTTTCAAAAAGCAACTTTTCACTTTTCTTTTTCTTCATTTTTCAACTTTTCTCTTTCCTCTTTCCATTTTATCATCTTATAATATGGACTAATATTGTAATTTTAATTTTATTATCCAATTTATTTAAATTACATGTAAGGGTTGTGATGTGATATAAATTATTTTTACATTAGTCCATATTATAAGATGATAAAATGGAAAGAGGAAGAAGAAAAGTGGAAAAATGAAAATAGTTGGTTTGAAAAAATTATAAAAAGTAGCTTTTGAAAAAAAAAGTTGGTTTTGGAGGGAAAAAAGTTAGTTTGGGGTTAAAATGGCTTTTGCAAACAATAGGTATATTTAGGTGTTTTTCTTTAAAAGTTGGTTTTGGGTTAAAATGACTTTTGCAAAAATGGGTGTGTTTGAGTGTTTTTCTTCAAAAGTTGGTTTGAAGTTAAAATAGCTTTTACAAAAAAATAGGTGTGTTTAGATTTTTTTTCTTCAAAATGGCTTTTATATTTTCCCCCGCATAATATATTACACTACAATTTGTTAAGAAATATACGTTGGCCTAATTTTTATCATCTTCTAATATGGACTAACGTTGTAATTTTAATTTTTTAATCTAATTTATACATATTTTGGTATTTATTATGAAATTTTATTGTAAAAATAATTTATATCACATCACAACTCTTATATGTAATTATTATAAAAGCTAATACACTTTTTCGTCATTTCACCATAGAAAAAGTTATTCTGGTAACATTTATTCAAACACTCTCAATTTTTTAAAATCAACTTTTTTACAAAAGCTATTTTCAAAAAGTCATTCTGATAAAATTATTTTGCATTAAAAGTCATTTCTCAAAACCTCTATTTAAACAGGCTCCAGTTAAGAAATTAAATTTCAGTTGAAGTAAAAATAGTGAAAACCCAGTGGCTCTATGATCTGACACAATATTTATATGGTTTTTCGAGGTATTTTAGGTTTAAATTGCACACATTTACCCACATTATGCATCGTAATTATAGTATTTGGATTGTATATTCATAGTTTGCATTTTGCTAAATAATGGGTAAAAATGGATTATTTTATATCTTTTAATTATGATTCTTCACTTGCTTTGGCAAAGCCTCTTTGTTGTTATGTTTTCAGGCAAGCAAAGGAGAAAACAGAGCCCAAATTGGAGCCAGGATGGAG
>JBAGKO010000013.1:7512733-7528808 GCA_037177275.1 Acacia concinna
TGATGATTAATTGACCTAGGGTCCTAGGCAAGTTTTGATTAATTAACTCGTTGACCTAAGTGGTAGCTTAGGGTTTTTAATAAGAAACTTAGAGAATTGAATTAACCCTAATATCTTTAGGAAGAGATGAAAACCTAATTATTCATTATCGAGAGACTAGTCACCCTTAACCAACCTTAAAACCAAAACCCTAAAAAACCTAAAAACATTAGTTTAATTAGATCTAGTTTAATTTAGTTTATTTGCACCTAGAAAACCCCTTAGTTAGTTTAGATAGTAATTAGGAAGTTGTTTAGGATTATCAAATAATAGCTCCCTGAGATAAGAACGACTTGTTGCACACTATACTGCATAATTAGGTGCAATCATTATGATGAGCGAAACAGGCGATAGTTTCAGGACTCGATCACTCTACCATTGAGCTAGGAGGGCTTAATAGTTTTTATTTTCTGTATTTGATTTTTGGCCAACAAAGGGCCTGATAGTTCACTATTTAGCAACAAAACACATGTAGCCTTTGCTTGCTTGCATATCCACACATACTATACAACCAACCACATTAATTACAAAACATTTTTATTAATCATGGGCCTAATTCCTTACTTAGGCACGCCTGTTAGTTAATTCACTGAATATTCTTTTTAAGGAAAAAAAACAATAAAATGAGTTGTGCTAACCATTACTTGGATAAATAAATTTTGGTGAAGGAAAAAACTGCAATACAAGTATGAAAAACTATCATTAATTCATGATATAGTAATATGACTATGCGTCACAAAATTCAAGTGACTAGCCTACATCCCTCCAATTTAATATATATACCTTTTCCAAATAATCTCTATAATTAAAGAAAAAACAAATTGCTTACACAAGATTGATAAAAAGGGGGAACGCCACAAAATTCTTAATTTGAAAAAAAAGAAAAGGAAATGATGATGACAGCTTAGCAAGTAGTAACCTCAGCTTATCAAATGATGATAACAACTAAGTTACAAATAAATTCAGTGAAATTTCTCACTGAGCATTAATAACAACTGATTCACTATGTTGTGAAGGACTAATCCATTCTGTTAGACCATTGTTGGCGAGGATTAGTAATTTGAGTAGTTGTGATTGGATAAAATTATTTGTAATTTTGATATGCGTAACAGTTTTATGGGCTGGGCCATTAGTGGGCTAGTTTTGCTTTCCTGGCCCATCAATGATTGGTTTAGTTGGACTTTTAAATGGTAAAAGGGGTTGACTTTAATAATCCCATTTGGGCTTTCAGATAACAGGGAATGGAAAGTTTTTCATTTGGGCTATGTACCCCTCGCACTGAATATGATTGAATGATTGACTCAGCTTAATTACAATCACAATGTTCAAATCTTCAAGAGTAAAAGTATCCATATTTAATTTTTAATAATATCTTAAATATGATTGACTCAGATAGAAAGACGTGTATGATGAGGAAGCAAACATTTACAACCACATGCACTTATATTTACCATCATTCCCAATAAAAAAAAAATACACTTATCTTTTAAAGTCACTTCCTCCTTATTACAAAACTGTCATTGTTGTATATGAAGAGCGGTATTTAGCGATTTGTTAGAAAAGTAAGAAAAGAAGTTAAAAAGGGTGATTTAGTGTACATGGCTCCAACCAGGCAAGGTTTAAAGAGGGACATATAAAATGATATTTGTATAGTTTTAACTTGTGGTTTTTATATCACATGATGACAAGGGGGAAACCTAGATCTTAAGGGCTAAAGATATTTATAAAAAAGTCCCATCACATTTGTCCCTTACTAAGAGGTCCCTAGAGACTTTTTGGTTATTATGTTCAAATGACAAATTACTCTGATGCCCCTGTACTTTTTTGCAGAGGAGAGAGAAAGGAAAATATTAAAAAACGCGCGGGTACTGTTCACAAGCCATAGAGATTTTAACAACTGCGTAAGCACGTTTTGACAACTTCATAAGTACGTTTTGACAACTCTTCAGGCGGGGGTATTGTTCACTATGCCATAAAATTGTAACAACTTATCAAGCCGCGATGACAACTTCGTAAGCATGTTTTGACAACTTCTTAGGTGGGGTACTATTCACTCCATCATAGAAATTGTAACAATTTATCATGCCGTGATAACAACTTCGTCAGCACGTTTTGACAATTGCATAAGCATGTTTTGACAACTTCTTAGACGAGGGTATTGTTCACTTTGCCATAAAATTGTAACAACTTATCAGGCCGCGATGACAACTCCGTAAGCACGTTTTGACAACTTCTTAGGTGGGGGTATTGTTCACTCCGCCATGAAAATTTTAACAACTTATTAGGCCATGATGACAACTTCATGAGCACGTTTTGACAACTTGCAATCACGGCTCGATAAATTGTTAAAATTTCTATGGCGGAGTGAACAATACCAGTCCTGAGAAGTTGTCAAAATGTGCTTACAGAGTTGTCATCGCGGCCTGATAAGTTGTTACAATTATGGTGGAGTGAACAATACCCCCGCCTAAGAAGTTGTTAAAACGTGCTTATGTAGTTGGTAAAACGTGCTGACGAAGTTTTCATCACATCCTAATAAATTGTTACAATTTCTTTGGCGGAGTGAACAGTACCCCCACCTAAGAAGTTTTCAAAATGTGCTTACGAAGTTGTCACTGCGGCCTGATAAGTTGTTACAATTTTATGGCGGAGTGAACAGTACCCCCTGCCTGAGGAGTTGTCAAAATGTGCTTACGCAGTTGTCAAAACGTGCTGATAAAGTTGTTAAAATCTCCATGGTTTGTGAACAATACCCGCGCGTTTTTTAATATTTTCCTTTCTCTCTCATCTACAGAAAAGTACAGGGGCATCAGGGTAATTTTCTATTTGAACGTAATAACCAAAAAGTCCTTAGGGACCTCTTAGTAAGGGACAAATATGGGGAGACTTTTTTATAAATATATTTGGTCCCTAGACTTAGGTGCCATTTTCCCAAAAAAAAGCTAATGAAATATAAATGTTTGAATTTTGGAACCAATGAAATGTGGTAATTCTTTTATTTCATGTTTGGCTTGTATAATTTTTTGTGTGAATGGAAATAAAAGGAATGATATTAGGAAAAGTTAAGAAGAAACCCGCTTGATTTTTTTTTTTTGAAAAAAAAGTTGGAGTAAAATATGCTTGGCCCGCATTAATCGGTAATGTATGATTTGTTTATTTACTTTTATAAATATTTTTCTCCATTTGAATTTCTGGACCTATCCCCAACTACCATATAACTGCAAATGAATCCGTAGCCATGAGAGAGACATGAATGGTTGGTTTATTATTTTTCATTTTCTTTTTGGACTTACCTGCTAACACCAATCATTTTTCTGTTTTTTTTTTTTAAAAATTCTGTTCCATCCAAATCATATTTTTAACTTCCCAATGCCACACATATCACCTTCACTATCTACTATCAACACATTATTATTGAAAATATAATATTTTCTACAAATTTAAAAGTTGGAAGAAGAGTTTGTTTTACATTGAATGTAAGACCCCAACACACACACACACATCACATATTTAATATTTTTTTAATAAACTCTCACGGTTGATCAAACAAATTAAGAATTTTTTTTAGCAATGAGTTATTTCCAATATGTTTGCTAAAAAAACAAAGTTATTTCCAATAGAAATGATTAAGAGTGATACATACGAGAAACCAATATGAACTTTTCTGAATTAAATAACTTACTTGATATTCCTAATTCATTCAAATTAACTATCTTGCTCTGACATTTACCCCATGTTTGGATGGAGAAAAAATTAGGGGAGAAAACTTTCAAAAATAGTAAGTTTTTTTTATCATTTATAGAAGTTTTAATTTCATTTTCTTCCTATTTCTCTCTACTTTTCTCTCCATTCAAACATATCCACAATGGAAAGAAGTAACTAAAAATCACACACTCTCTCTCTCACACACACACAAACCCACAAAAAGTATCACACTTATGCAATGATCAAATACTAAACCTACATATTGGATATTGCAAAGGCTTATTCAAATTAACATTAGCAAAAATGACTCTTGCCTTTACTGATTTTTGCAAAACAAAGTTATAATAAAAAGGGAAAATTGCATTTTAGTCCTAACCAATAGAATATACGACAAAACGATTCCGTAAAATTGCATATTTGAAAACATGTCGTGGGACTTTTTTACAATTGATTTCCTTAATAAAATATAGTTTCTCTCTCCCCTCTAATGATTGACGTCTGACGCGTCTGACGCGCGTCTAACTTTCTCTCTCTCCCCCCTCCGCGAAGTTGTCACATGCCTTACATAAAGTTGTAAATGTCTTTCCATGAAGTTGTCAATGACCTTACATAAAGTTATCAATGGAAAGTGCACCTCATTCTCTCTCTCTATTTTTTTTGTAAATGCCATTAGAAATACTCCCTCCAGTTCAGAATATAAGGAACTTCAACTAATTCACAGGAAATAATAAGTGTCCTGTATTATAGACCAAACCATTCTTCTAAAAGTGCCTTATATTATGAACTGAAGGGAGTACTGTGTTTCTATTGACAACTCAATGTAAAGCTATTGACAACTCAATGTAAAACCATTGACAACTCCATGTAAAGCCATGACAATTTCATGTAAAGCCATTGAAAACTCAATGTAAAGCCATTGATAATTCTATGTAAAACGGAGTTGTCAATGGCTTTATATTAAGTTGTTAATGGCTTTACATGGAGTTGTCAATGTCTTCACATTGAGTTGTCAATGGAAACACGTACTCCCTCCGGTCCATAATATAAGGCACTTCTAGAAAAATGGTTTGGTCTATAATACATGACACTTATTATTTCCCGTGAATTAGTTGAAGTTCCTTATATTCTGGACCGAAGGGGGTATTTCTAATGGCATTTACAAAAAAAATAGAGAGAGAAAATGAGGTGCACTTTCCATTGACAACTTTATGTAAGGCCATTGACAACTCTATGTAAAGGCATTAACAACTTTATATAAGGCTTGTGACAATTGCGCGGAGAGGGAGAGAGAGAGAGTCAGACGTGCATCAGACGTCAGTCGTCAGAGGAGAGAGAGAAACTATATTTTATTAAGGAAATTAATTGCAAAAAAGTTCCACAGGACTTTTTTGCAAATACGCAATTTCGTGAAGCCGTATTGTCGTATATCCTGTTGGTCGGAACTAAAACGCAATTTTCCCTAATAAAAATCAATTAGTGTACTTCTTTGGTTCTATATATAAAGCAGAGAGAAAATAAATTTTTTTTGGTCCTATTATAAGGTATCTCATTAAAGTTTTAATATAAATGTACAATTTTACCTTTAACTTATTATTGTGTTGACTGTATTTTCATTTGGTAGTATATATATTAAATAAGGGTAGAGTTGAAAAATTGTTGAATTCTATAGTAAAGTTAATGAGATTTAAGGTTTTCCTTGATCTATATAAAAATGTTGAAAGTGCTCTATATATAGGATCATATGAGTATAATGCAATTTATATTTAGATATGCTTTCATAAAGAGGCTAGAAGTAAGAAAAATTATTTTAACTTTTTTTTGTAGTCAAAATTATTTTAACTTTGAAGTAACTTTTTATTTTTTCGATGGTAGACCTTTGGTCCACAAACCAACTGAGTCCTGAGCTCCCGGATCCAGTGAGCTCGTGAACCAACTAGTCCAGGTGCTCCCAATCAAATAGACTCAAAAGATAACCACCTCTTTGAGGTTCCCCAAGAGAGAGAGCTCCCAACAAAAATTCTCTACACTTTCTGTTCTCTGGGATTGAACCCAAGAACATATGGGTGTGACGCAAATGCTTACCTATCTGCACCAACTTCTATTTGTAGTTTTAAAGTAACTTTTCAACAAAAAAACTATCCATCCTCGAAGTTACGCCACCAGTTCAACTATATATATATATATTGTTACAACCACTTTTGAAACTTTCTAAATATATCCCAAATAAGTCCTAAGAGCATTCAGTAAAAGTAAGAAACTAAGGATTTATTATCATGTTGAATTCACACGCAAGCAAACTTAATTAAATGTACTTTTTAGAAAAATTGTGTATCTTTCTTTCCACTTAAGCACAACTCACAAATGATTGAAATATTCTTTCTTTTTTTTTTTGAAAATATTTTTATGCATGTTACTCGTATTTTGTATTAATAATCCATTACTGATGGTATGAATTACCTGATAATTAAGTACTCTACATTACTACTAATAAAAGCTAATGGCTGAGTGATTAAATAGTAGTAGTAGTGATAATAATAATAATAATAATTAAGAAAATACCCAAGTCATTCACAGCACGTGTTTGTGTGCAAAACAATATATAGCGTTAGCGCCAAGTAGAGCTACCCCCAGCAATCGTCTCACTGCTCTTACCAATTATCGATGCTTCCAAACACATAACCACCAGAAGAAGCGAAGCCTTGTATCCACATCCGCATTCGCATTCACATTCACATTCACATTCAACTCATAACTACCAAATCTCCATTTCTTTTCCTGTTTCTTCACACTGAAGCAAAATCTCGAGCACTGAGATTTGCAGTGTGGTTGTTGGATTCATATAATGGGCTCCGGTGCTTCGAAGAATACGGATGGCGAGTTCAATGAGAGTGATGAAGATGGACAGCTTTACGTTTCGCTTAAAATGGAGAATCGTAAGCTCACTGGGGAGCTCGTCCCTCACGTCTTTGGTTCTCTTCCGCTTGTGGGCTCCTGGGACTCTTCAAGAGCAGTAATTTTGTTTGAACCCTACTTGCTACATTTGTTGAATGATTGCTTGTGATTTTCTTGGTCTAAATTGTGTTGGTACCACAATCAGCTTACCATGGAACGGGAATCGGTGTCAATGTGGGAGTTGAGCTTTGTTGTTCCTCCGAATCATGGTAATATGTTTTTTTTTTTTCTGTTCATCTTCAAGATGTAATAATTAATCACTCGTTGTTCATTCACAAGATACGTTGTTTTTCTTTCTGGAAGCGTTCAACATAAATAAGACTTCTTAATAAAACAGTACAATGGCCTAAGTTTTCTAAGCTAATTGTACTGAATAAACATTTGTCTTATTCTGAGCGTAGCACTGTTGCATTTACTACGAGCAGAAAGCCTGGTAGAAAATCATTCATAATTGTCTCATCAAAAAGGGCTCTCTGCCGATTGAACCTGATGCCTTTAATTTGTTTGGCATTTTCAGAAACTTTGGATTTCAAGTTCCTCTTGAAGCCTAAGCACAACAATGCGCCTTGTATTGTTGAGGAGGGTCCAAACCGCCTACTGATTAGGGGGGCATTGCAGGAGGATACCAGGCTTGCTTTGTTTAGGCTTGAGAATGCCGAAGTTCTTGAGTATCAAGTATTTGTTAAAGTAGATAGGGTTTCTCCGTTTGATCTTGCAGCTAGTTGGAGGGCCTATCAAGAAAATTTTCGTCCTTCATCCGTGCGTGGGATTCCTGATGTCAGTATAAATTCAGAGCCACAGACAGGTGGTGAGGTAAGACTACAATAGAGCTTCAGGTGGTATTTGGTACTTTTCAATAGTGTTTTTAATCATCTGTCCCCTTGTTAGCTGTCGAGCACAATGTTTTTCTCAAAGCAATGTATGAAATAGAATAGACGAGTCTAAAAACCTTGTATGAACTTGTAGACCTTCATTTGTATGTTTCTGGATGGAATTTTTATAACTTTTGACCAGCAAATCCTGGTTTTGTTCCATACCGTTTTTCTGATACATTACCTTGACATGTGTCATATTTTAGGCAATTACATTCTTTTCTTTCTTTCTTTCTTTCTTTAATAACACTTCTTTCTATTTACCTTATGCCGGCTCAATGGAAAATATGTTATAGGAAGCACTTGTTCATGTACCACTCCATTAAGGAATTTTTCTTTTCATTTTTTTTGCCCAGAATGGCTCTTTCGTGGGTCTGGATCTTGATCTTGAACATTATGTTGTCCCAGCTCCATCCACTTCTGTGAATTCAATTGTGTATACAGCTAACATGACGGAGACTCCCAGATCCCCAGTTGTTGGGTCTGGCTGCAGCACATATTCCATTAGGGATGTTGATGTTCCAGTTGATCTGCCTACAACTTTTAAGGTTTTACTTCCTTTATCTGTATGGTACAGACAACTATCTTATCTTATCTGTATTATAGAACATTGTTCTAAATAGACTATACGCTCTTAATAGTGTATGGTACAGATGACTATCTAACTAAATTCCGAAAAATCAATGAACAAATATCTTGTCATTATTTTCCTTAAACCTTTGCATTCATTGCAATGGATTTGCAAATAAAGTTGATGTTTCTACTAGGGGATGGAGATAATCGTTCCAGATTCATCAATGGTGTGTCAAGGAACTGGACTGGTTGAATCCAAGTCAGTGGGCACATTTACAGCACTGCAAAAGCAAGATGGTCAAAGGGGATATTTTGTTGATAGGGGTGTTGGATCCCCTAAACTTCTAAAATCTGGATCAGCAACTTTCACAACTAATCTTAATCTGGAAACTGATACCAAGGTTTGCATGAATAATTTTTCTATTCCTTGTTTTTTACTTTCCGTCCTCAATTTGAATGCTAGAGAACAAACTTTTGTAGTCTCAACTTGTGCGCAATTGATTACTTCTGTGTGCTTTCTTTTCATTGATAGAATTCAATGCCAGCAGCTGCTGGAGCTGTTGCAGCCGCAGCTGTGGCTGATCAGATGCTGGGTCCCAAGGAGGATAGACATTTAGCAATTATCCTGGTACTTACTAGCATGAGTAGTTACCATGAATTTTAATAAGGGGTAGTTATTCTTCATCTATCTTGCTTCCCCTTTAAGTTGGAGTTTTATGTATACGTTGGTATTTGTAAATGATTCACTAAAATATTATATTTTCCTTTTGTAGTTCATCAAATTCAGAAAATTACTATATGTAAAATTGAATAATGCCAGCTTGAGATTCAGCTATCTCTCTAGTTCACAATGGGATTGGGCTGCTAGTCTTCTTTTATGCTGTTCCTTTTGGAAGATTTCTTGTTCTTCTTCTTTGCATCTCTATAAGTATTTAATAATTTTTTATATAAAAAATACTATGAATAGTTCTAACTAGTTGGTTTTGCTTTAGGTGGGTTTGCCAGCTCGAGGTAAAACTTTTACTGCAGCTAAACTTACAAGATATCTTCGTTGGTTAGGTCATGAAACCAAGCACTTCAATGTTGGGAAGGTTGCTGACATCTTTGGCATGACTCTCCTTGTAGTCTTTTGTTATGTCAAAATATCTCAGATATGAGAGTAACTCACCTTTCTCTTTTGTTGTAACAGTATCGTCGCCTTAAGCATGGAATTAATCAGGTAAACTCTATTTGCATAAAGTTTGATTTAATTACTTATAATTAAAATTGTATATTTTGAAGTACTTATTCGTGCATTCTTATAGGTAAGCTTTGCCATTGACTAATTAATAACATGAAAGAGCTTGCAATGACATGGGAGTTGGCAAAGATTGAACACTAAATCTCCAAATTAATGACACTCTTAATGTCACTAAGATCCTTTGATCTAGAAGGTCATGAAGCAGTTAATTATATTTGACATGTGACTCTTTTTTTATATGATATGTTGTAATTTGATGGAGCATAAAATTTTCAATGTTGCTCTATAGTGCTATCTTGAATGGTAGGTCATGCACTTCCCTTCTCAGTAGCTTTATTATTATAACCATACAATTTAGCTAGTCAGTCATGTTTGCACAAACGATTCTTGATGCATGTCATAATCTTGATTGCAGTCTGCTGACTTTTTTCGAGCTGACAATCCTGAAGGCATGGAGGCTAGGAATGAGGTAACTTTTGGCCAATTGTTATTGCTTTGAGATAAAATTTAATGCAGATTATAATCTTTAACTTCCATATATTTAGATCATAATATGTTGGTCATAGTTGGAACTAGGAACGGTAATGTTGGTTCTATTCTTTTTTTTTTATCTGTGCTTCTATGATTATTGATTCACAATATTTTTATATTCTTTTTTTAATATCTCGTGCCTTTTGTGAAGTTTCTTGCATTTTGGTCAGAAAGATATGTTTTGATACCCATGCAGCTTGCTTACTTGAATAAGAATTAATATCTTGAGTTAGAAGAATTTAAGGGGATCCTAAGCTTAATGCAAAGAACTTAGCAAAATGTGAAAGCTGAAAACAGGCAGCAGAAGGCTGGTTGACATTTTCTTACACTTGGGAAAATGGACAAGTGGTGGCTTTGTAATGCAGAGGACTTGACAAATGGCAAAAATTTCCAGACTGTAAAAAGTAGAATACAAAATCCTAAATAATCATTCATATTGATAAGCTTCAAGTGCAACCTGTTTTATAAGGCTATGATCAAACTTACACATCAAGCATTTTCTTTGTCATGGATGATTCTGATATTGTACCATGTCCTTTCTCTGTTCATACTTTTAATGTATACATGCTACTAGGTAGCAGCTTTGGCATTTGAAGATATGATCTCTTGGATGCAAGAAGGTGGCCAGGTAAGCTCTCTCTCTCTCTCTCTCTCTGACATTTTCGTTACTATTACTTCTTTCCTGTTCTCTCCACCAATTTCATTTTGATTTTAGGTTGGGATATTTGATGCCACAAACAGTACCAGGAAGAGAAGGAACATGCTGATGAAATTGGCTGAAGGAAGATGCAAGGTACTGCACTCACATATGGACATTGTTAAAAATACATTATATGAAATTTATACACATAATCTTGATCTTTCTGATTCATCTTTGCGTTTTTCTTGTAGATTATATTTCTGGAAACAATATGCAATGATGTAAACATAATAGAAAGAAATATACGTCTTAAAATTCAGCAAAGTCCTGACTATGCAGAAGAGTAAAATTTCTTTTTTAAAACAGTGATATCTTCATTTTGCTTGTCATCAAATTGCACCTAACTAATGTACTTTTTCAGGCCTGATTTTGAAGCAGGGATGCAAGACTTTAAAAACCGTCTGGCCAATTATGAGAAGGCAAGTCTTCTGAATGCAATTTTAGTAGTCATTAGAGAACTTTTCCTTAAGTAATTTAGGTTTTTCACTGCCAGGTTTATGAACCTGTAGAAGAAGGATCTTACATCAAAATGATTGATATGGCCAGTGGATATGGAGGGCAAATACAAGTAAGATTAATTTTTCTTTCTGTTATGAATCGTATGCATTGAATGTAGCCCTTTTATATGGCCAGGTCATTCTGTACCTTAGTTTGCAGATCAGCATTTGTGTTCATATGGTAGCTGTGTGTTAGTAACTGAATGTGATAGTAGAATGAAGAATTTAGGGGGTTTCACCTTGAGTTCTGCTCCACGCATGAAGAGTTCATATGGTCTGTGATCTGACTTTCAATTTGTTGTAATTTCTCTTTTTCATGTAGGTTAACAATATCAGTGGCTACCTTCCTGGTCGGATTGTTTTCTTCTTGGTAAGTTCTTTCAATAGTTTATTTGAATTTCACCTAGAGGTGTTTGGTTTGTGAACGCTTTGAGACTCCTAGAAAGGCAAACAGTGTCCAGGAACTTTAGCAACAGCTTCAAAACCCCTTCTTTTTCATTTCCATGGGGGTGAGGTGGAAATGTTGAATTTTCACGAGTACAAAATAGTTTTGAAATGTTAAAAGATTATTTTTTCCACCCTTATCTTAATACACCCCCACAAATAAGTAATGAAGTTTCTTAATTTCCTTGACATCTATAATATAAAATAAAGGTTTTTTTTTACAACTTCAATTTTTTATCCATAACTTGACATTTTATTTAAGGGTTAAAGTATGATTTTGTCCTAAAAGTATTTCCTTTTTCAACAGTAAACATGAAGGCTAACATTGGGCCTTAATGTTGACTATTAATAAAGGCAACATTGCACTAGTTTTGAAAGATTGTGTTGCATTGCTCTACAATTTTCTTTAGGACGCCCCCATATCTCATCCTATAATACTTTCAAAGAAAAAATTCACTTTAAACCTTCTATATAAAAATCATGCCCACCTCTTTACTGTGACCCTTCATTTTTTCATTGCAGGTCAATACACACCTCACTCCACGCCCCATATTACTTACTAGGCATGGAGAAAGTCAGGACAATGTAAGAGGAAGAATTGGTGGGGATACTGCAGTCAGGTATATGCTTGACATTTCTAGCACCATTCTGTCTTCTGTACAAGCTTTTAGAAAGGAAGTGGTATGAATGGATTTCAGAAACCTATTTGCCAGTTTTGTTTAATTACTTGTTATTCTTGAAAGTGGAGGTCAATCGATTGAATGCTATGCCATCCCATTGGTGTTTTCTCATCCCCTCCCTTAGAAGTAGCTGCTTCTCTGCTCTTTTTTAATTAATGGCTTCGCAAACAGGGTCAGTAGTTCTTATTTTGTCACTTATGGACTAAGTTTCATCAAAGGAGAGCTTTGTTTTTTACAGGGACTCGTTTATCTACTACGTTTGGTACAAAATATTTATAGTAAAATAGTGAGAACTATAATATCTTTTTTACAAAGCCCTTCCATTTTGAAGTTTAAACACCTACTTCTAAAAGCTCTTTTGCTAAATTGCTTTTTTTGGAACAAGTCTTCAAGAAAAGTTCTTCCTGACGAGTCCCAAGTCTAAGTTAAGGTCAAGGTTAGGATGAATTAAGGAGCATTGTTAATGTTGTCAAATGGGACCATTAATGTCAAATTAGTTAGTTTATTGGTGGTTAGTAATCTGAAAGACACTAACCACCTAAAGTGTAAGATAGCCATGAAATCTGCTGAAGGAGCATGATATGAAAAGCCACATGAATAGCCATGAATCCGATCCTCCTTTTTCCTTGAATGTCTTCTTTTCTATCTCTTAATTTTTCTTTTTATAATAACAAAAATGATAGACAAACTGTAGAATGATAAAATGATAACGCAAAGGACAAAGTGCTAGAATGGATGATCTTGATTTAGATGGGATTAAATGGTAGAAGTTCATGTGTGCAAGTCAGGACTTGCTTGCAATATGGGTTACTTCTGTATTTTTATTTTAGAGGTACAGGAAGAATACAAGAAAGGAGGACCAGGAATCATCCCACAACTGAGAGAAGCTCGAATCAGAGAATTATTTACATTCACTAAAAAGAGTTCTCAAGTCTTTTACTAAATCTGATTGAACACCCCTAAAGACGCCAAACCTTTAATTGGGATCAAAATAGTTAGTTTGGACCTGTTGTGTGGTTATAGTCAGAGAGCCTGACAAGGTCGATTTTCAAATTCCAAGTTTGGAAGCTATAGAGGTAACCATTGCACGCTCCTTAATGCAAACGGACAATGGATGAAATGGAGCACATAAAATAGGATCAGTAGTGAGTGAAGGCCTTAACAATGTCCCTGCGTTTGAGACAACCTTGTTGGAGTTTAGGAGGGAGGTTGGAGAAGCAACATACTTGTATAGTTGTCTAAACAATTACTAGTGCGCTGGGGACACTATACCTTGGCAGCTGACCTAATTTATGATGATTAATAGACACTTGTAGAGCCAGGATAAGTTTGCCCTCCAGCTTAGATATCTCTCTTATCTCTGTTGACAAATCCCATAAACCAAGTTCCTTGGTGTTGAATCTTCATAGCTATATTTCCTCACAAAATTTGGGATGTTCTTCTACTGCACTATTGAGTTTGTTGACTCGGTCATTTATTGAAAAGGAAAGGAAAAAGTTCAAGCAGCTCCCTATATAGCAGGGCTTCACTCAGAAATTAAAATAGAGGTTTGTCTTGCAAGGAAAAGATAAAGATGGTGAAATAGTTGTGGCCTGATAAGAAGGCAACAGTAACGACTATTCAATTCATTAGACAAGTTCTTACAAGTACACATGGGGTATTATATTTGACACCCTAACCTCTCTCTAAAAGTAGTAGTTCCTATGAACTAATCAACCAATTAACCAACTAATTATCTCTCTAATTCTCATTGACATGTAACAAGTTCCTTTATCTTTTTTGATAACATCAGTTCCTTAATCTTTAAAGTGATGTTTTCCTAATTCTTTTACACATCTTTGTTCGAAAGAAAAGTTATTTCAAGTCTACAACTGTTAACTAGAAGAAGCTGCAATTTGTTACAACAGTGAAACTGGACAACTGTACGCAAAGAAGCTTGCCAACTTCGTAGGAAAGAGACTGAAATCAGAACGGGCTGCTTCTGTAAGCTTTTCTTTCTTAGATTTAAATGTGCGCAAATACGCCCTTTGAAACAGGATCAAGTGCTTTTCCTTTTTCTGCCGTTGCTGCATATGGCATTTATTTTTCTCTTTGGGCTAGCACCATTCCTCAGTTTGAATATGCATTGACTGAAAGAAGTGGAGTAAGAAGCTGGAAAAACAGGAACAATCCTAGCAGCCAATGCGACAATGTTAATCAGAAAACCTTTATTAAATCCTTCTGCAATTTGACAACCAGAATTCTTTGAAAATTCTTGCATTTGTCTCTAACAAAAATGACCATATGCCTTCATATTGCAACTCCCAAGTTGGCCTTAGTCCTTCTCCAAAAATTTTCAATGAATGGTGATGAAATAATTTCACCACGGGGGGGGGGGGGGGGGCACAAATTTACTTTAGTGCACATCATATGCACCATATGGTTTAAGCTTCCCATTTACAAGGTCCTGGTAATCATTAAAATAAATATGATATGGGCCGCTGGTGTATATTTACCCTAGTGTAAGCATACAGCAGTGGCCCGTCTGATTGACCTCCTTTTACAATCAAATCTTTGGGTTTTCAACATTGTCATTGATTATTCTCTATTTTATAGCCATACATTTTGCGGGCATAGTCAATTGTTGATGTTAATGATATAGTGATTACAGGAGATGATACTATTCATTCAAAATGAGTCTTGAGGTTTATTGTATATTAAAGAGAAAACACACAGCCAATGATTTTACCGAAAAGGTATTGAGGCACAACTGCCACTGTAGGAAAAACTATTGGCTCATTTATTTATCTTTACTGCGTGTGGATAATGCTGCTATGGCGTATATTTAGTTTTTACAAGAAAACCCATCTATATAGATAAGAATGGTGTCCATTGTGACAATGAGATGCTTTTTCATGGTGGAAGGGAGATTTTCTAGGGGGAAACGATGGAAATTAGAGAAACAAATTAGAGCAACGTTTATCTAATGAGAAACCAGATGAACATAAACAAATGTTGAATCTTTTATAATTCATGGTGGAGCTAATAAATATACTTACTCATTCTTAATCATCTATTTATGAAAAAAAAAACACTTAGGCTTCATATAATTTTAATAGATTGATCGGGTTTAATGAAGTAATGTTTACATCAAATGGACTATGGATCTTATGTCAATGTTCCATCTAATTATGCTTGAGGGGGATTATTAGAGGTGTGAGCATGAGTTGTATGCTTGGAATGTTCAATAGCTTGTGGTGTGAGTTGTGCATTGTATCATTTATGCCTATTAGAATAAATTATATTGTAAATAACGAGGATGACTCTACCGCTAGCTGTATAGGTGTTGAATGACGGCTGTAATTTGGCACTCTCTATAGAATGCATGAAAAACCAGTTGCACATAAATTACACGGTGAGTGACTTTTGTCTTTGTGTAACTGATGATCCAGATATGGACTAGCACATTGCAACGAACAATTCTGACTGCAAGCCCAATTGTTGGATTTCCCAAGGTTAGTGTCATCCTTTTTAACCTCTATGTTAAGGGTTGCATTCAGTCAGTTCAACTATTATCAGCAGATAGGTGGACAAAATTATGCATGGATGGTGTTCCTGTGTTTACTATCTTCTGTTTGTCAGATTCAATGGCGTGCTCTTGATGAGATAAATGCTGGGGCATGTGACGGGATGACATATGAAGAGATCAAGAAGAACATGCCAGAGGAGTACGAGTATGTCATCGATTTTTAGACTAAATCCCTTAGACCAGCACACATGGCTCACTTTCTAAGTTGAATGTGACTGATAAATCGGTCATGAGGTAGAGACTTGTTAGGTGGGTGGAATGCTCTTCAAAGTTT
>JBAGKO010000013.1:7543232-7560841 GCA_037177275.1 Acacia concinna
GCTATTTTTTCAGAATTTCATTCATAAGCATGGTTGAAAATACATGTTCTCTTGTCTCCCATACGCTGCAAGCTTCTGTAAATAACACAGCAAACCTATCTTGTGATTGCATTGCTGACACATGAGATAAAGTTAAATGATCCATAGCATCAAATTTAGAATATACAATCGTTTGAGTTCTAAATCCAGTTATGCCTCATGTTCAGACATTCAATTATTCACAAACATATGCCAATAGTTTGAGTTCTAAATTCTTATTTCTAATACCACTTCTCAGACTCATTAGCTGTCCAAAAGGCAATTAATTTTTCTTTTTCGCACAGAAGGTTAAACGACCAAAAAATGATAATTAGAAATCAGATTAAAGGAACCAACAAGAGGCAATTAATTTTTCTTTTTCGCACAGAAGGCTCAAGGCAGGCAGCAGGCTTTATTCAGAAACAAAGATCATCATGTTCACAGTTCACAGAATCAGAGTTCAGTACAAGAACGGGAAACACAAAACTGAAGATTGAGAGCCACCGACTCACCTGAGTGCTGAATCCAGCTAGAAGGGGAAGAGATCTGATAGAGATTCGAGAATGAGGAACAGAGATGCGCTGCGCCAGGATCTGAACTCCACTCGATGAGTCGATGACGCCGTGTAGTGTGAGAGTGAGAGATTCACCGTGGGTGTGAGATCTAGCAGCGACGACGGCGAGACTGAAACTGAAGTGAAATACTGAGTCAGTGAGTCTGAGACTCTGAGTCTGACGCTCCGTCCGATGGCCGACGGCGTGGTCGAGACGAAGACGAGGTCGAGAGTCGTCGTCGAGACTGAGACCGGAGACCCTAACTTTGTTATTGTGACTGAGTGAGAGTGAGAGTGAGAGTGAGAAGCACGAGCACGATTGCGAGAAGAGCCCTCTCTCCGTTGCCTTTCCCTCCATTTTCGAGGCGAAAAATATATGTATTTTCAATTTTTTAGGGTTTCTCTCCATTGCCTTTCTCTCAATTTCCTCTAACATAGATGAGTTCCTAAATATTTTTTTGTAATTCTTTTATGACTAGATCTTACATAAAATGAGTGACATTTTGATATATTATGAGTGAAAAAGGATTTATTTTCAATTTTTTATGATTTTTTAAAGATTTACATGTATATTTTGATATATTTTATGAAAAAGGATCTATTTTGATATATTTACTCTAGAGTTTTAGCTTTAAAAAATTATAAAAAATTGAAAACAAATATATTTTTCGCCCATAATATATCAAAATGTCACTCATTTTATGTAGAATCTAGTCATAAAAGAACCACAAAAAACATTTAAGAACTCCCCAAATTAGAGGAAATTGAGAGAAAATGGAGGGGAAGGCAATGGAGAGGAGCACCCTCCGAAGCAGAGAAGGGTATGATTTTTGAAGGAGAGGAAGGGATCTGGAATTTGATTTCTCAAGGTTGAAGCACGTGTGTCACTGTGTCTAGTGTATGTGGACCGTGTGGTGGAGACTCAGACTATTAAATTAAAAAAAATTATAACGGGCTTACCCTTGACTCTACAGCGCCCGTCCGTTTAAGCACGAGCCCTATATGGCTAGCTCTTTTAGACCCGACTCCATATTTTACCCCTATTTTGTAAGCCCGAGCCCGCCATTTAGACGGGCTTAATCGGGCTACTCTATGGGCTCGGCTCGAATTCCCGACTCTAAATGTAAATGAGACTCATTTTTGTCTAGGGTGAGTGGGACCCACTCATTTCAGATCTAAAGATAAAATAGTCTATTTACTAATGTGAGTGGATTTTACTTATATTTAAATATATTTTTTTCTCTTTCCTTCCTTTCACATCATCCCCCAAAAAACAACAAAAACATATATTTAATGCAAAACTCCTATAATAAATAACTAATAAATAATGTTTATTCTGTGTGAGCTTAAGCAAAATATGAAACTGTTAATGCTATTTTTTCAAAATTTATATTATGAATTTTAAAAAAAACATAATTAACACAGTCTTCTTTGGTTTATAAAAAGTATTTTCCATCAGGTGTGTAATAAATCTAAAATGTTTTTGCAATATCAAAGAATTATTCAGTGTGTGTAATTTGAGGCCAATTTTTATGTTGCATGTTCCTATAAAATCTTCTCTCCTACTACTACTACTCACATACAGGCTTTTCATGAAATAAAGGAATTAAAAAAATTGTGAGTGAGACTGTGAAAGAGAAGGTGAGACTAATAATAAAAGAAACAAAGAAAATAATTATTTAGTCCTTCTAATTTTATTGAGTTTGTAACACAATCTTTATAGTTTGACTTGTCACGACTTAATCCCTATGGTTTCACCAATTTTATAACTTAATTATTAACTTTATCTTTATTTATGAATGAATTTTTTTCACCTCTTTCTTCTCTTCTTACCTATAATAGGGACAAATTTATAACACTTTCATTTATTATTATGAAAGTGGATTTACAATAAGACCAACCATCTCTTTTTTTAAAGTAGACTTATATAAATAAGGTAGTGAGTGTTTGGCTTTAAAGCGTAACATGAGAGTATAAAGTAGAGGTAGTTGAGACGAGGAAGTTGAGAGGATGTGTGATTATACAAATAAAAATAAAATTCATGATGAACTTATATGAAGAATGGTGGGAGTGACACCTATTTAAGAAAAATGGTAGAAAATCATTCAAAGTGATTTAAACATGTATAAAAAAGCTAATTGGTTGTGCTAATGAGGAGGACCAATCAAGTTGTTTGGAACCCAATTTAAAGTGGAGGAGGAAGATTGAAGAAAATACTTAATGAAGTTATTGAATTTTTAGTTAACAATTAATTCCGAAGATTTGGTTTATGACAAAATTCAATGATATCGTTTGATCCATATAGCTAGCCCTACTTAGTAAAATTAATGCTATATTATTATCATTGTTATTTCTAAAACTTATAAATAGGATTAGAGTAGTACATTGGAGCTTTGAGTTGACGTACTTAGAAGACCTCGCAGGATTAGAGACTCGTATTGTAATGCAGCTTTTTCCTTAATACCTCCGCCTCATGAAAGGGGATTCTCTCCATTTCCTTTCCATCCATTTCTCCTCCTTTACCTCTAATTTGAAGTAGCTTCTAAATATTTTTTTTGCGTAATTTTTTTATCACTAGATTCTACATTAAAAAATATATCTATATTTTTTAACTTAGAGTTTTAACTTTAAAAAATCATAAAAAATTGAAAACAGATCCGTTTTTCGCCTATAATATCAAAATGTCACTCATTTTATGTAGAATCTAGTCATAAAAAAACTACAAAAAAATATATTTAAAAGTTGCTCCAAATTAGAGGTAAATGAGGGGAAATATATGGGAAGGAAATGGAGAGAATCTCCTTTTCTCTTGTCACAATTGGATTTTATTGGGTTTTTTTAATGCAGGTGATGTCACTGATACAGCTCAAATCCAGGAGAAGGTTTTTTCACCAATAACGGGGAAAAAATGGCAACACAAAATCGTTGTAAATTTTGATTTGTGACTCTTAAATTGTTTAATTCACAGCTAACTTGTGACTTTTAATAAAGTTAGAAAGTAAACTTAAAGGTAGCCCTAACGAATTATAAGAAATCAATGTGGGGCTAATAATACTAAATAAGCAAAATTTAAGTCACGTGGGACGAGTTATAAGTAAGTCAATAATCTTTAAAAAAGTTAAGGGTTGAATTATAAACTTAGTGAAATTATAAGAATTGAGTCATGATGAGTCAAATTATAAAAACAGAGTTACAAACTTGATGAAATTATAATAATTAAAGAATGATTATTTTTCTAAAGAATTGTGATTTATAAATCAGTTTTTGGATTCACAACACTTTTATAATCTTTACAACTGAGCCAAACTTGCAAAATTTACAAAACTTCCATATTTATTTTTTATATTTGTACCACTGATATAAAATTTCAGAATTTACAAAACTTCCATAAGATTTGTTATTAGACTTATAATTGAATTTCCATTATATGCAATCGAGGTATGGCATTTTCGTCTATTCACATTTTTTTCAAAAAAAAACTTTGATAATTCTCTATCATTTTACAAAGGGTTAAAGGGTATTTTTGCTTTGGAAGTTTTCACCGAAGGGCAATTTTGTTTTGAAATTTTCAAAAATGGAGCAATTTTTCCTTGACTGTTAACTCTGTTAATTTTGACTATTAGGTGATTAAATATATTGAGCCAGTAATTTACATGTCATCTATGCCATTTTTGTCAAGTTACAAATTTTCCTTGGAAGTCTTAAGTGTAACTTTAAAAAAAAAAAGTAATAGATAATATGTGAACTATCAACTCGGCATATTTAGTCAATTAACGGAGTTAACAATTGAAGCAAAATTGCTCATATGTAAAAACTCAGGCAAAAATGCCTTTTACCCTTTTTACAAATTGTTGTTTCTTACAATTTCTTTTTCTCTATCGTGGTCCTCTTGCATAATCCCCCTTTCTAAAAATATGAGACTCTCTCGACTTTCAGACTTTAATATAAAACATATTCACCTAATTTGATCAGATTAAAAATAAATATAAATTAGAAAATGATTGACAAATATATAAAATATATCTTATATTTAAGATAAAATCAACTCTTCAAATAAGACACAAAAAGGAGTGTAGAGTTACATATGCTAATATAATATACTCTGAATATACTCTGGATATAAAGTTATATATTCTAATATAAAGTTACTTGTTAATGCCAAAACACTTATTTGTCATTGAGCGCACCCTCTCCTGCCATTCCCATGTTGCTAACCTATCATTCATCTGGGCAACATAACTATGATCTTTGTGAGTGTTTGGAACTTAGGTCTTGTAATTTGATTTAACACAAATTTCGTTTTAGGATTCAATTTGAGCCATGAACTTGTAATAAATTCTCCACTTTTAAGTTTATGAAACAATTTATTGCCATTACGGGCATCCTAACTTGTCATTATTATGATACCAACACAAAATTGGCCTAACAATGTGAGACCCCACCAGGTTCTTCAAGATCTCAAGCTCAAATCTTAGAGAAGACAACTATATTGGGAGGGGTAGCTGAAGACGTCGAAACTAGAGTAGTCTGTTGCTGATATACATGGTAATAGGATCCATAAAAGGCACTAGATATCAATTGATATAAAATAAACAAACTATGATGTTACTCCCTCCTCCACTAGGTATAAGTTTCAAATTTGAGAACACGTCCACCTCAAAATATAAGCTTCGTTTTAGTTTTAGCTCGACATTCATTGTTCCCCTGACTGTATATATTGCTATTATTGACGTTGTTGTGCAGCTTGCCCCTGATTTTCAGCATTAGTACCATTAGTTAAACTTGGCCTACTGTTGATGGTCCTATTCAATGGGAAAAAATATATCATGAAATAAGTCAGCATTCTTAATTATCCAAAAAGAAATATAGACCACGATTAGATTAATCACATCTAATTCACCACTACCACTTTCTATTTTTCCCGCTTGGATTCAGGCTTGTATCATATTAAAGAAAAACCACCAAGCAACACTGGACTAAAAGGGAAATAAGATGCTAATCACTTTACCAACAGAGTTCTGAGAAACTGTGCACAGGGCTATTATAATGAAATGTACCAACATTAGTGAGACCAGGAAATTGTACAGCCATAGCCAATATTGCATTTACCATATAGGAGTTGAGAAAACCAGATGAGCTGGCATCAATATAAATTCATTCATTATCAAGGAGAAGATCATGTTCTGATGCCTCTATAAAATCATCGATGGCTTGCAAGGGTGCTGGTAGTGTTCCACTCCAATACAAGAGCAATAACACTTTAGTACAATACTAGAGATTGTTAGGAGTTTTTTAAAAACATGAAAGTGAAATAGAAAAACCCTTCCCAAAATAACATGAACTAAAGATTAAATTGTTTAAGCTTAGCATTCTGTGGCTTACCTATTTCATCAACTTCATGAACACTTGAGCAGCAATTCTGATGGCATGTGAACAAAAACCCTCGGGCTTTTCTGAATGGCTTCTGGCTTCAAAGGGCACGGATGATTGAGGAACCAAATAACAACTAATGGGGCATACACTAATCACTTGGCCAAATAGAATTAATTAATAAAACATCATAAGCAATGCACAGAATCGCTCCATAAAAAGTTGGAACAAACGATCATGAACAAGAAAACGTGATCAAGTTGAACAGAGCTACTAATATATGGAAAAGTTTAAAAATTAAACTATGAACAATAAGCATGCTTATGCAAGAAGAATTTTCAACATTCTAAAAGCTGCCTTAATAAATTCTTATAAATCATAGATGTAGATCAGCGGCGGCTAGGAAATACCTCTGACCTCAGCATTTTGATAGTTGTCTAAAAACCCAGGATTCTGTATAAAATATGGCATACCAAGAGAAGTCAGCATGGATTGAGGTATTCAATATTAACAATCAACTGCCAATGACTATGACCAATGAGTAGACAGTGCGCGGGAGAATAGAAGCAGCAGGAGAGAGTGAACCCTAACTTTTTCCTTCAGCTTTTGTTTTAAATTCATGAGGCCAAATTCAAATTACTCACCATCAGTCACTAGGACTTCAGATGCATTTGATTATTATATGGGACCTTTTGATGATTTAATTGCTTCCTTGGGACTCTAGACTAATTCTCCCAACAAACAAATGCTTTTTTATTTTTTGGCAGTTGATGGACTGATTGAAGCTTGTTTGTTTGTTTGCTTATAATTATGATCCCTACTTCTTCTTCTTCTTCTTTTTCTTTGGTGAAACCTACTTCTAATTTCATATAGATTAACATTAAAACGTGAGAGCAATATCAACTATATTGAGCTAATTCATTGTTTCTGAGTTCTACCTGGTTAAGGAAAGTATGGCACAGACTACTGTGAAAGCTTTGGTGCAGTTGCTGGTAGCAGCACTTCTCATTGCCTTGTTGGGTGTTGCCCAAGCTGTTGTAATATGTAACATAAAAACATCTAGGCTGAACTTGTGCTGTGTAGCAATTAATGGGAGATACTCACCATTTCCCTCAAGGAGATGTTGCGCACTCATTAAGCGAGCTAGTCTACCTTGTATATGCAGTTAGAAATCCCTATTACCTGCAGAGACAGCCTTTAACTAATAGAAATGCCTCAGCTTAAAGCATGCTCCAAGCAGCTTTCTTTCCTATCGAGCATCTCTCTATCATCATCCTTCTTACATTTTCTGCTTCTTCCCACTTCCCAATGGAGCTATACATATTGGCAAGCGTTACATAGTATCCATCATTTATTGGATCTGTGTTAATAGCGTACTGTGCAATCCTTATTCCCAACTCAATTTGATTGTGAGTTTTGCAAGCACTTAATATAGCACCCCAAACACCACCATCTGGAGAGATGGGCATAGACAGAACTAGAGCTTCTGCTTCTTGCAAATGACCTGACCTCCCTAGAAGATCTACCATACAAGTGTAATGCTTCAAATTGGGTTTCATAGAGTAACTCTGCATCCTATCAAACAACTGCTTTCCTTGTTCAACAAGTCCTGCATGGGCGCATGTAGTGAGAAGAGCAAGGAAGGTAATTTCGTTGGGTTTAATGCTTTCCTTTTCCATTCTTTGAAATACATCCACAGCAGATTCTACATATCCATTCATTCCATAACCTGAAATCATCACATTCCAGCAAACTACATCCTTCTCTTCCATTAAGTCAAACACTTCTTTAGACTCTTCCAGTTGCCCACACTTAGCATACATATCGACCAAAGCTGTGCCAAGGGGCACATTTAGTTTGAAACCACTTTGATTTAGATAGCGGTGAACTCTTACTCCTTGCTGCAAAGATGCAAGGTGAGAACAAGCAGAAAGAATAATAACTAGAGTGGCTGTATTTGGCTTTTGGTCTTCTACAACCATTTTATTAAATAGGTCTATAGCCTCTTGGTGATGCCCAGCTTGAACAAGAGATGATAGCAGGGTGTTCCATGAGACAACATCCCTCTCCATCCTATCAAATATTCTCCAAGCAAAAGCCATCTTCCCACATTTTCCATACATGTCTATTAGTGAATTGGCCACTGAGACATTGTCATCCATAAAATTCTTTATAAGATTACAATGGATTGACCTTCCTATTATGGTTGCTCCTAACTGAGAACAAGAAGCAATTGCAGAGGCTAAGCTGTTTGGTTCAGAATGAATACCTAAATATTGCATCTCTCTGAAGATTTCAATACACTTCACACTCCTACCTATTCTACCATACCCAATAACCATTGAGTTCCAGCACTCTAGGCTCAGTTTATCCCTTTGGAGAAGCCGCTCAGCTAAACTTAACATTCCAAACTTGCAATACATAGACAATAACGAATTGTGAACTATCTCATCAGATACATAATATCTCCTTATGAGTAACCCATGAAATGCTTTTGCTTCAGACATATTCATGGAATTATTGAAACCTAAAATGATGTAGCGAATGACAATTCCATCAGGACATATTTGTTTTTCTTGCATGTCCCAAAAAAGCCTTATACATTCGGTCATTGACCCAAACTTTGAAAAGTTACCAATGATTGATGTCCACGACAGTAGATCTTTGTTCATTAATTGACAAAAGGATTGATAAGCTTCCACAGGAGTTCCACATTTGCAATACATGGACAAAATTGAAGATTGTATGACTTGTGAACATCCAATTCCATTTTTTAATACTAACCCGTGTAAACATCTGCCTTGTAAAAGAGTATCCAAATTCCCACAAGCTTGAAATCCACCCTCCAATGTTCTAAAGTTAGGCTTCACATCAACTTCACCAATCCTATGCATCTCACAGAGACAATCCAACCCCTTCTCACTCTCCTCATTTTGCACATACCCTATTACAAGTGCAGTCCAAGCAACCACATCCTTCATAGGAATTTCCTCAAAGACGTGAGATGCATCATTTAGTTGGCCACACCTAGAATAGAAGGACACAAAAGATGAACCCACTGCAGACCCATCAGCAAAAAGCCCAAGCTTGGCAACCAAGCCATGAATATTTTTTCCATAGCCTTCAAACATCAACTCTGCGCATGCAGAAACAACCATGGGGATAGTGAAGCTATTAGGCAAAACTGCAGAACCATGCATTTGGGAGTAGAAGCTAAGAGCTTGAGAATAATTGCCATGCGAGAAATGGCATTTGATAATGGAGTTCCAAACAAAGACGTCCTTGGAATCATTAAGTGAATTAAATACCTTCGTGGCGGAAATGGGGTGGCTGAAGGAATCATAGAGAGATATGAGCTTGGAGGCGATGAAGACATTGTTGCAGTTTCCTGTAGTAACAGTAATTGCATGGTATTGACATAGAGATTGGAAAGTTGAGATGTTGATGGAGAGGGTAATGAGTTGATGAGGGTGGTAGTAGGGGTGAGTGGAATATGAACACGTCAAATTTTTGACAAAGAAGCAGCTTCTAACTTTGTAAAGCATTTGTGTGACAAGGGATTCGTATTTGGTTATCCTCGTCCAAATGACATGGGGGACTAGTTGGCGAAAATTCATAGCCTACATTCACACACATTGCGTCATATGAGCAGTGTATGCTCATTCAGACCTTGAAACTTTGGAATGAGAAGTGGTACTGCTGCTCTTGATCTGCAATGAAATGATGTTGCATGGGTTATTGAAATATCTTAGCTGTTGAGTATAATAAAAGATTCTCACCAGCTTTAAAATTGAAAATTCATCATCTTCCAGTCATATTTACATTCTCACAACATAGAGGGAAAGAGAACTTGTGCGTAAAACAGGGATGAATGATGAGGCACCATAGTGTTAGAGAAACTGATGAAAAATAGTGGTGATGATACTTAAAGGAAAAATAATGCAGCAAGATCATATGTGAGACATCAAGGAGGCAATTAGATTATATGAAAGATAGATTCATGGCCTCATGTATGTTAGTGGAGATGTAAATATGGGCAAATTGTGTTGGTGACATACTCATATTCATGACTTCATAGCAAGCATCTCAAGTTTTGGTGCACCAGACCAGACAAATCCCAGCTTTTGTCTTAGCCCTCAATGACACAAGATTTTGGGCTGGTTTGAATTGGTGAAAGAAAAGCACGTTTACGTAAGTTGAGACAAAACCTTTCTTAAATATTTAAACACCGTAAATCACATTGGAAAAGTAGTTTCTACCACAAATTCAAACAGGCACAATGCGTTAAAGACTGAAGCATAGCAGCATCAGCACTATATAGTTCTAGCACTTAAAGATTTGAAGTAAAGTAGCATTTCCTAGACTATAGCCAATTTACCTTCTCTAGGTTCAGTAAAAATGTCTGCCAAAGGAAATCTATTTTTTGTTATCTGAAGGATGGGCATCAAACTATTTTAATAATTAGGTAGCTTTCTATGAACTCTGTTAATAGCTGAGTTCACAATGGTGGAAAAAAAATTCCATTTTATCCAAAAAAAAAAAACAGAAAGAAAGAAAATACAATTCCAGATAAACTATGAAGAGTTATTATTGTCCGGCTTTATCTGCCTTAGTAATGAAAAGGAAACTTTCCGCCATTTGCTCAAAAGGCCTGTACTGTTAAGATGCCAAGTTCCATCTGACTAAAATTAGCACAAAAAATATCAACAAAACTTAAAAATAAAATAACAAAAGACAAATTACATCAGAAAGGCATAATCAACAATTTTCTCGGCGTTTTGGGAGCCATAGTCAGTTTCCAGTTATATGGTTACTTCTCTGATAGCAAAAGCAGTTAACAAGAAAGGCCATCTCATAAAATACTGCATACATAGGTATAGAATCCTAAATCAACAAATGCAGTAACTCAAGCGTGCTAGGTATCGGAACATCAATAAATACGTGAGCAGAAGTCAAATTAGAGAAAATATGTAGAACAGTTGAGAAACCAAATATATGCGTATTTCACACAGAAACGAAGATAAGAAACATACAAATTAGTAGAAGGTCCTCTATTGCAGCAAATTCTGGTACAAAGTCCAATCACAACGAAGGTGTTTGCGCGCGAGATGGTGTCGGAAAAGAAAAGCGGAGCACGAAGATCTTGCCCGGAGGCTGGAGGTCCGAAGCTGGTTGTCGTTTAGATCTCAAGGTGCTGTCGTTTGATCTACCTACGCATGTCATGGCCCATGATTGAATAAGAACTAGGTTGGGCTTTAAGCTCACTGGGACCAAAATAGCCTGCTTCTATTTGGGGTTTTGCTGGATCCCATGATTTTCAATTTTGAATTCAATTCCATTGGAATAGATTCATTCAATTTTTTTTTTAAAAAAACAATTCTAGGGGACTAGTGGCCTCCAATAAAAGAATACATACCTCTAGCGAAAAATAAATAAATAAAAATTATACGAAAAATATAACTATTTTTCAAAACCAAATACAGTAGTTTCACTTTGTTTAATGAAATATTTTTTTTTAAAAAAAATCTTGGTAAAAAATGCACAACATAGTTAAAAAATTAAAATTAACAAAATCAAATATTAAAAGCTTAATAAATAATATTTTAATAAGATGATGGAAATAGAATATTATTTTTTTCATCAATAATAATATAGAGTTTGAGATGAATTTATTTTTATAAAATAATTAACATATTACTTGTGATTTGACTATACGAGCATTTGTTATATATTCGCAAACAATATAATTTTAATTCAGTTGGTAATTGTTTTTGTTTTTTTAAAATCGACACGGTTGTTGAATATTCTTGAAAAACTTAGCATTATTTGCCTGTAATAATAATGTATAGTAAGAAAGCAGAACTGAAATAAACACACACACACATATATATGTCAAGTACTATAAAAATAAGCATATATTAACCAAAAAAAATTAACAACCTAATTAAAAATTATGAAAACAATTATACGTGTCTACAAAAGAGGTTGTATAAATGTTATAAAAGAATAATAAATGTTGTAGCTGACAATTGACAGATGAGAAAAAGTAGGAACTGGTTTATGTAAATAATGAAGATTAGGAATTAGAATGTCTACTTTTTAAAATATTTGTAATACTAAATCTCCCTAAATTTTTAAATTTCGTGTGGATATCAATACTTAAGCAACTAGGTTGAGGTGGTCTTCAATGTATAGCCTCTTTGTTTTTTATATATAGAATATATTTTGTGAATTTGTTGAGTTGTTTGTGGAGGATTGGTCAACCTTCTTTCAAAGACATCTATACACTTTGATGTATCAAGAAGGACGATGGAATTGCTATTAAAGAAGGTAAATCATGTTAATTAACTAGTGGGATAATCGTTTTGCATATATTGAAAATTGGGTTAAAAGGAAGATTTAACTTTTAATTTCTTTCCTTTTGACTCCCCAAAAAAAAAAATATACCATTTATTTGCATATATTGAAAATTGGATTAGAGGGTATTACGAATGTATATATATTAAAAAGTAGGCATTATTATCATTATTACTACACATCATCATTAATTTCACGCGTCTAACTATATGTATATAAATACTTGTCATATACATGAATAATATATGACATTTAAAGTATTCAATTTACATGGTATCAGAGTCGTTGTTGTTCTTGGTTGTTTGCTTCTGAATTTCTTCTCATATCTTTGTTGATACAATGAGAAAGAGAACAAGAGTTTTGTTTGTTCTAGATTTGTTCTATTTGGTTGGAGTATTATTCTGGTTGTATTTCAGAAGTCTTTGCAAGGACGTTCTGTTTATTGTGTGAACATTTGTTTGATAGTATGGCTCCTTCGCTCCTGTTTCGTTGTTGTTCAGACCTGTTTTTTGTCTCTTGATTCTCTATGGCTGAGTCTAATATATTTGGAGCACTTGTTGCAAGTAACACCAATTTATATCTTGTCACTTCTTCTTTAAAGTGGATTATTGATTATGACGCTATCGATCATATGGCAAGTAACTCTTATTTGTTTTCATTGTATGTATCTTATGCCAATCCATCATCTATTTTTATAGCCAATGGTTCCCCTACTCCTATTATTGGGTTTGGCATTGTTAATCCTACATCATCTATTTCCTTAATGTTTGTACTTCATGTTCTTGATCTTGCTTTCAATATCTTATCTCTTAGTAAACTCACATGCTCTTTGAACTGTTTTATCTCATTTTAACCTGACCATTGTTTGATTCAAGATCTATTGATGAAATAGATTATTAGTAGGGGTTATGAATCTAGTGGCCATTAGCTTCTTGCAGATCAGGCGCCATGTTCAGTTGCTTGTTCTGGTATTTCGTCTCCTTTTGAAGTTCACTGTCGTCTGGGTCGTTTGTCTATGTTGTCTTTGAAGAAGTTATATCCCCATTTTTCTTTTGTGTCATCTTTATAGAGTGTAAATCATGCCAATCACTAAGCATCAATGTATTTTTCTGGCACCTCGAGTCAATAAACATGTTGCGTCCCCTTTTGAGTTAGTTCATTCTAATGTTTAGGGTTTGTGTCCAACTGAGTCACAAACTGGTTTTCATCATTTTGTCACTTTTGTTGATGATTTTTCTAGGCTACTTGGTTAGTTCTAATGAAAAGTTGTTCTGAATTATTCACTCATTTTTGTACTTTTTGTGCTAAAGTTAAAACTAAAATCTGGCATTCCTATCACAATATTGAAAAGTAATAATATACAAGAATATTTTTCCACTCAATTTGTCACATACATGCACCAAAATGGCATCGTTCACCAGTCTTTATGTGTAGATACACCTACTCAAAATGGTGTTGTTGAAAAAAATAATCGCCACTTGTTAGAAGTTTCCCTGAGCATTAATGTTCCATATGAAAGTTCCTAAACCATTTTGGGCTATGTTATTTCTACGACATATTTTCTCATCAATCACATTTCATCTTCTATTATTGGTGGTAGTGTCCCATATTCTAGTTTGTTTCCCAACTTTAAGATGTTTTCTATTGCTCTGAAAATTTTGGCTGTATCATTTTGTTCAAGATATTTGTCCAAGTGTCAGTAAACTTGATCCAAAATCTTTGAAATATGTCTTCCTTGGGTAATCCTGAGTTCATAAAAGTTAACGTTGTTATTCTCTTTAGCTTCAGCGTCATCTTGTGTCTACAGATATGACATTTCATGAGTCTTGTTCGGTTTTTCTAACTCCCAGGGTCCTCTTTGTCCTCTGATCCTAACATAGGTTTTGATACTATATTGTGTTATCTTGTGGTTGTCACACCAACTCAGGCATGTGTTCCCACCACTGATACGTTGGATAATGATGATGCTTCTCATATTTGTGATCCTTCAGTCATTGCTTTGTCTTCGGATCTAGTCCTGATTCCTTCTACAACTACCTTAGATCCTCAATCAGTGCCTACCCCTGTTGAGTCTCTTGATCATTCTCCTGATGATTTGCCTATTGCTCTCACAAAAGGTAAACATACCCATTGTCTTTCCTAGAAATATGTCGATTGCACCTATCCTATTGATTCTTTTGTTTCATATCAACAAATATCCCTTACTTAATATTTTTTTCATTTCCTTCTTAGATTCCATTACCATTCCCACCTCTCTTCACCAAGTCTTGACCCATCTTGGTTGGCATGCTGCGATGGAAGAAGAAATGATGGCATTAGAAAAGGCCAGTACCTGGACTCTCTTTGATTTACCTTCGGGGAAGATAGCTATTGGATGCAAATGGGTGTTCATTGTTAAGACTAAAGCCAATAGCACTCTAGAATTAGAATGTTTAGAAACTCGTCTGGTTGCTAAGGGTTATGCACAGACATATGATATTGATTATTATATGATATTGATTATTTTGAAAATTTTTCTCATGTGACTAAATTGACATTTGTATGCCTCTTTATTTTTATGGCAACTACTTATAGTTGGGATGTTCTTGATGTTAAGAATACCTTTCTCAATAGTGATCTCCAAGATAAAGTTTATATGAAACAACCACTTGAGTTTGTTGCTCAGGCGGAGAAGGGAAATGTGTGCTATCTTCAAAAGTCATTATATGACTTAAAATAAAGATTTTGTTCTGTTGTCAAAAACTTTGGTTTAACCTAAAGTATGTGTGATTACTTAGTGTTTTATCAATAGTTTGATGCTAGCATAATTCTTTTATTAGTGTATGTTGATGACATTGTTATTACTGAAAGTGTCACATCTGAAATCTCATATATCAAGGTCTTTCTTAATTCTCATTTCCAGACCAAGGATTTAGGACCATTGAAATATTTCCTTAGAATTGAGGTAATGTGAAGCAAACATGGCATTTTTCTGACTTAGAGAAAATATGTACTTGACCTTCTTAAATAAATTGGAAAACTCAGTATAGCACCAAGTATTGTTCCTATTCCTATGGTCTATAATCCATTTTTAGACATTGATTATCGTATATCATTTGAAAAACTTCCTGATAATGTGAAGAAAAGACTTGATCTTGAGAAAGTTAAGCCATTTGCACATCCTAAGAAAAATTGAAGATTGATTGGAAAACTAAATTATCTCATAGTAACTCGTTCTTATATGACTTTCCCAGTTAGTGTCCTCAATCAATTCATGATAGCTCCAACAGTTTCTTAGTGGGAAGCTTTAGAGCATGTTTTGCACTATTAGAAAAGTTCTCCAGGTTGTGATATAGTTTACAAGAATTTTGGACACACAAAGGTTGAGTGTTTTTGTGATGCAGATCATGCAGGTTCGAGGGCCATAAGGAGATCCACTACAGGGTATTGTGTTTTTGTGGAAGAAAATTTCATATCCTAAAAGAGTAAGAAGCATGATGTGGTATTTAAATCTAGTGTAGAAACATAATACTTAGCTATGTCACAGTTTGTGCAAGAAATTATATGGGTCTTTTAACTAATGAAAGAAGTTGGAATTGCCACATTACTACCAGCAAAATTATGGTGTGATAATAAAGCAACCTTATATATAGCTTCTAATTCCGTCTTTCATGAACACACCAAATATATTGAGATTGATTGTTATTTTATTTGTTACAAGATCAAAAAGAATTTTATTTCAATTGATTAGCTTAGGGATCTTCTGACAAAAGCTCTAACTGGAACTCAAGTTAAATATCTTTGTAATAAATTAGGCATGATTAACATATATGTTCCAACTTAAGGGAGAGTGTTAGGAATATATATTAAGAAATATGCATTATTAGCATTATTACTAACGTCGTCATTAATTTCATGTGTCTGACTATATTTCACATGTTAGATTATCTGTATATAAATATCTGTCATATACATAAATAATATATGGTATTTAGAGTATTCAATTTACAAAGGGCATAAAATTCCTTTACATTTAAATCATATATATCATTTATACCAATTTTTGTCAAACTGATTTTTTTTTAAAAAATAAAATTAATCTAAATATATATTGCATTATATTAATTGACTTTTTTTTTTATCTCAATTTCAGTTTAAAAAATAAGTTACTTTTTACACATAAACCATCTTGCAAAAATAGGAAGGAAAAAATTAATTGAGTTCACATAATATATATATGTGTGTGTATCATCATTGATGATGTCAAACCATGTTGAGTAAAAGGAAGAAAATAAAAAATGTATACATGGCCACATGAGATGGTTTGGTTTTAGTTGAGAAGGCATAGTGGAATGTGTATATACTTTCAACTAATAAGAAAAGTTAAGACAGAGAAAGAAATTTAAATAAAGAAAAAGATGGAAGCATACATATATTGTGACAACTTGGAAGTGCATTAACCATAGGATGGCACTACCATTACAGCATTTTTTCCCCCTTTATTATGCCGTGCTGCTTTGTCTAACCAATATTCTTCGCCAATATAATTAATGCGCCTTTAATTTTCCCCCCTCCTTTATGATAAACTTTATATACATTCATTAAATATGAAAGATGTAGATAAAATAATTAAAAAATATATATATTAAACTTTTAAGGATCGCACCACTAGTTGTTGAATTGGATAAGATAGATCTATTCAAGTCTCAATGGTAAAATTGTATAATGTGATGAGCCAAGAACGAATCAATCATGATTAATTTAATTTTTTTTATTATAAAAAAATAGAGTGATTCAAATATTATTTGATAAAATTAAATTGAGAAAATATTGATTGAATCTAGCGAAAATAGTAAAACCCAAATTCATTAAATCCGACTCAATATGTGTTAATAATGAGATGGAGAAACTAATGTGAGGGGGCTAAATAGAGGAAATTGAGCATTAGAAGGTTTAAATGACTTGTTATATAGGATAGTTTAGGCTTATCTAAGCCTAGAAGTATAATGTTTTGATTTTGATTGGGCTCTTGCCCCATTTTATTTGAAAAATCCAAATTCACGTCTTTGCTTTAAAAAAATGCCTAATCAAACCAAAAAGAATCTCACCATAGACTTGTGAATATTGTTAAAAGGCTACATTATCCTCATTTTTTTAAAAAATTTAAGCATAAATATGGTATTAATGATAACAGTTTTAAATAAAAATAATCATTAATCTTTTTTTTTTTGCGCCTGACATTAAAATTTTATTTAAACGTAAAAATCTGTCGAATCTCTCATGAACATGGATCAACGAAGAAATTGTGCTAATACTAGGTCGTTGCCTGGAA
>JBAGKO010000013.1:7569461-7583360 GCA_037177275.1 Acacia concinna
TTTAATGCTTTAAAATAATATAATTATATTTCTTAAGATTCTCTAAAAATGTTAATTAGGTCTTATAATTAGGACCGGGAAAAAAAGTTGTGACATAAAAATAAAAATTAAAAAAAATGAAAAAAATGAAAAAGTCCAAATAAGTCCAAATAATTAAGAAAATTTTGCTTATAGAATAAGATTTTAATCTTCAAATAAATCCAATAACTATTACCTCTCTCCCAAATACTCAATAAAAATAAGTCAAATATGAAATGATCAATTGTATCCAATAAATCCAATTACCCCTTCAAATTAGATTTTCAAACACACACGTAAACATTTTTTATATAACTAGTGTTTGAAGTTAAAAGGACATCTTTTGATAACATGTGTACCAAACTGAAGGATCAAATTGAAATAATAAATTGGCCCTAACTTCGCTAAACTTTTAACAACTCCATGTGTTATATATGCATATCCTTTACAGATGGAACTGAGCTGACAGTTCAGAGTGATGAAAGACCAAACTGAGAAACAATAAAGAAATATAAATATATTATAACATAAAAATATATACCAACTCAACTTTTTTTTTTTAAATCATCATCATCATCATCATCATTATTTTTTCCCTCTTGATTGCTTTCATTTCGAGAGATAACTTTAAACCTCTCTCGGGTCTCTACAAAAAGAGGTCTAGTTGGTTGGATTTTAATTAACTCAAGAAATGAAGTAAGTAGTAGTACTACTACCATCATCATCATTATTGTTTTCCTCTTTATTGCTTTCATTTTGAGAGATAACTTTAAACCTCTCTTGGGTCTACAAAAAGAGCTCTAGTTGGTGAGATTTTGGTTAACTCAAGAAATGAAGTAGTAATAGTAGTAGTACTACTACTACTATTGGAGCCATCATCATCATCACTACTATTATTTTTGAGTGCTTTTATGCACCACAGGTCTTCTGGAGTTGACAGCAATTTCCAATGTGGGATGTGATGTCTCAGTTCATCATCTCTCCCTCCAACTTCAGTCACAACAATCTTACAACAATTCTTCTTCTCAGCAGCCATGTTGTGCACAAACTCACACAGCCCCCTCACAAGCTTCTCTGAGAATGGCCCTTCATGATAAACCCCATACAGAAAATAAAACCCAAATGGACTAAAGAAATCAGGCAAACTAGGAACCATATTCCTCAAACATGGGAAAATCTTACGAATCAAACCCCAACTCTTAGTATATAACAAGCAATATAAAGGTGCTTTTCCTAACCTTAGCTTGAAGATTTCTCCACTGTTCCAAACACTAAGCATAGCCCAACTATTAGGGACTGTTTGACTATCAGAACCAAAGTTATCTCCTTTAAAGTGAGCCACCCATGTCCCTAAACTAAGCTTGTTTCTGAGAATTTTGTCTATGTCATTGGGGAAGAACTCAGTTGTGGACCCCATGAATCTTCTGTAAAGAGATTCAGCTTGATCAATCTTGACCATTGAAATCTCAATGTTGGGTGAGATTCTGAAGGGTCTATGGTTGTTCACTGGGTTCACCAGAATAGAGGGAGTTCTGAACTTTGTGTAACCAAACTTGTTCATGAACAGACCAACTGAAGCTTGGTTCTCTTTCTCTGTCGCCATGTAAGCATAGTCCACGTCGTTTGATTTGAACCATTCTTCTAGCTTGAACACAAGGCTTGATCCTATCCCTTTTCTTCTAACATGAGGCACTACCCTTAGACCTAGGACATACCCTACCTTAGCCAAATCCTTGTACGGTACTGTAACAAGTTTTACGGATCCTTGAATCACACCAACCAGTTCCTTGTCCATTTCTGCTACCTAGTCATCATAAACCACATAGGAAGTTATATATCGATGTTCCATATATATATATATATAAGGAAGAAGGAAGGCATATATATTAGTGAGTATATATAGATATACCAGCATCTTGTACATGGGACTGTTTCGGATTCTGCAAATGGGATCGCCCATAGTGTCTGTGAAGAGAAAAACGCTTTCTGCTGGGCCCACCTCGCATCTTCTCTCGAGATCTTCAACTTGAGCTCTGTCAGATTGTTCTTCGTAGCTTCTGATCTTGAACTCCATCAAGAAATTATTACAATACTGAATAATATGTGTGAATATATGTGTGTGTGTGTGTGAGAACTTATAAAAGGTGTTTCTGATGATAAGAAAAACTCGAAGCCGAAACTGCTATAGGAAATCAATACCACATAGAGCAAATAATGAGAAGTGGTAGTATTGTTTTATGCATCTATCAGAAGGTAGAATCAGAAGAAGAGAAGAAGAGTTTGGCTTACAATTCATTATGATAATCATTTTATATGGAGTGGGATTGATGGAAAGAGGAGGTGGGAAGAGAGAGAGAGAGGGGGGGGGGTGGAACTTGCGAATGTTCTTTATGGGAATCATGAATAACCTAGGCTTCAATAATAATAGTAGACAAAAGTTAGATTAATAATAGAATGTGTTTTTTGTCTCAAGCTTTTTTGTGCCCACTGTTTTAGCTTTGATTAAATTATATACATAGACACACAAAGTTATATATATATATCCACATTAGGTTAAGGGCTCACGCACGCGAAAGGCTTGTGTTTTGTTGCCCCACCACGATTTGTTACCCAATTAACATTCAGATTATATGCACAATATCTACTGTACACATGAAAAAGGAAAATTATAAAAAAAATACATGAAAATAATAGAGCTGAGCACGCATAAACTGAGAACAAGCCTTTTCTTTGCATGATTATTTTTATTTTTTATTTACAACCCTCAAACTCGAAACTGCAATGGAAAGCAATGCTTAAAGAATTGGGCCGGACGAGGCCAGACCGTTACTCAAACTCGCAAACGGTTGGTTTTGAACCTTCAAATCATTTTTTTTTGGTTGAGTTAGGTTGAATTAAAGGTAAGCTGTTATTGAATCAGAACTTCAAATTAACGGTTTTTAGAAAAACAAGATAATTTTTGGGCCTGAAGAAAAAATTGTTGAAAAAAGAATTTAAAAACCTATTAATAATGAAAAAATTTATCATGTTGAAGAGTTCTATATATTTTCAAAATATTTTTAAGCCATATGGTGTTATTTCATAATAAACTTCATATATCATGGTTTTACTAGATTTATTATGAATTTATTTCTTAAAAAAACACGTGCCCACACACATTGTATGCTTTCGGTTTGACCACCAGTCTAACTAGATGAACCATGAAAACAGAGAGCTGCTGACTTATTTTTAATGTAATGTCTTGGTCAACTTTTAAAACATTGATAAAAGGGAGAATTTCAATAAAGGACCGCAGTTGGGAATTAATATCAACGTAGCCCATAAACAAGTGAATGGGTCTATGGGTCATATGAACAAGAAAAATCCATGTTCATATGACCCATTCACTTGTTTATGGGCTGCGTTGATATTAATTTTCAACTGCGGTCCTTTATTGAAATTCCCCCTTGATAAAAATATATCCCTTCCATTTAATAACGCAGTGATAAAAAAATTAATAAGAAAAGGTTTTTTAGACGTTAAAAATGACTATTTCAATTGGTTTTAAGTTAGGTCTAATATCTAACAATTTAAAAAGTTTGACACTTTTTTATATATATATATTACAGGCGGCCAGATCAAACCCGTATTGGGTGCCACATAAGACACTAATCATATCATACAGCTTAGAGGCCGTTGGTAAGCTTGACACTTTCTACATCAAATAATAAAAAACTGGTCTAAAAAAATAAAATTAAAGATTTGGTAAAAAAAAAATCCAGATTTCAAAACCAAGGTGAAGAAGTGATTTTGAGATCTGAATTTTCTAATTTTATTTTTTTATAGTGGCTTCTTCTGCGAAAAAGATATCATTAAGTCGCAGAAGAGAAGTTACGATTCTATGAGATCTCATGATATAATCTATATCTCAATAGAATAGAAGGAGCTAAATTTGAAAAAAAAAAAAGAAAAAGAAAAAAAAGCATATCTAATAAAAGCGCAACAAACGATCCAACAACGTAACAAAAATGGTAGAAAGTAAAACATATTATATCAAACTATACAAGTTTGCAAGATTTAGATAACAATAATACATTTGATAAAATTAAAGCAAAAGGAAAAGGGAATTTGCTACATTATCTTAGAACAAATATGGCAGCGAGGCATATTAGCCCAGACCTCGGTGTTGACTTAATGAGAGCTTGATATAGTGCAATATGGATATGAAGAGTATAGAGTTGGACCCAATTAGCATGGATCTGGTCAAGATAAGCATAAAAAAGACAAGTATGGAGAAGAAAGCTAATGTTGAGGAAAACGTGGAATGAAGCCTGAGGAGTTGTTGCTCTTACCCCATGTTTGGATGGGGAGAAAATTAGGGGAAAAAAGAATTGGAGAAGAAAACTTATAAAAATAGTAAGTTTCTTTACCATTTATAGAAATTTTCAAATCTAGTACTCCTTTCAGTCTTAAATATAAGATCTCGTTTTGTGTCTACAACGAGGTCTTATATTTAACATCAAAGGAATATTAATTTTTTTCTCCCTTTCTCCCCACTTTTCTCCCCATCCAAACACACCTTTAAAGTGGTTGGGAGGAGATCATTAGGTAGTCTTGTGAGAGATGAGGAAGGGAAAAGCTTTAGAAAAATGACAAATAAAGATAAAAAGATGCGAAAATTGGGAAATTTGGTTTCAAAGGGAAGGTTGAGTGAAGTATTTATATTTTTTTTAGTGTTTATGTCAATTTATAGTCTGAATTTTACAAAATCCGGTATAAAGACTTGTAAATATTATTATTATATTTTTAAGAAACTTTGTTTGATACTTTTACAGCTCAATTTAAAAAGTATATTTTAAACTGGTTCTATGTGAACAAGTCTAAAAGCCTATAAATGTTTTTTTTTTTAAGACAAATTTTTGGAAGGGGTTCCGGCTCACCCACGATCTAAGGGCAGGATGAAATCTCCATTCTTCTTATATCATACCAGTGAATTACCCTCAGGCGTTAATCTGGGTGCTCTAGAACTAGAATGTTTCCCCAAGCACCGTCACCAGAATCACAACTAAGTGATCTTCCTAGGGATCGAACATCACTCCATTTGTGAGTGTGTCCAACCCCTCGCCAATTAAACCCATAAACGATGGATCCTATAAATGTTATTTTTATAAATAAGATTTTATTCCTTTTAGAACGTTTGTAAAATCAATAGGTGTTGTATGCAGTACCACGTACATTTATAAAAATGCCATTGGTAAAAATGGTCTTCACTCAATATGGAGTTTGGATAATTCTACTTGGTAGATAGGCTTGATACTAACTTGGTTCACGTGAAACTGGGTTAGAAATTACATTTTTGTTTCTATTTATTTCTTAACTTTCATCATGTATTGAGAAAAAAAAGGTCTTAACTCTGGCAAAAAAAAACAAAAAACCTTCTTCACCAATAAAAGGGTCGACATGCCACATCTTTTAAATAATTAATACAATACCTAGCCATTTAGTATAGCTTACTTCAATTTTGTTTTGATCGATGATGATCCAAGTACATAAAGAATGCAGAATGCCCCACTCCAAATTTGCAAATGCCACTTCATCCGTACATGTACACCAAATAGAGTCGGCAGGCTGAAGAAGAAATATCTTCAAAGAACCTAATCATGGATTAAGGATAAAGAATAAACTAATCAACCAATTAATTAATCTACCAACAAATCATGTATGGTGGCTGCTGATTCAAAGATTAACTAATTAATTATGTTATAACAGGGCACGTATGTGCCTTAGGATGTGTGTTAGCTAGAACAACATAATTTAAGTTAATGGACATATATTATATAATTAAAATTAGTAAAATATCCTGTTTGCAAATTTTACTAGTTCGAAAGACTTTGAATTGGAGTATCGGTATTTTTGTATACGAAATCCTATAAAGTACAGATACTTCCTATATATAAAAGCATATTAGATCCGTTTGATCAATAAAATTTTAGGTTAAAGTACAAATTTACCTATAATATTTTCTTAAAATCACACCTTGGCTCTATAAAGTTTTATTGGGTGAAAAAGAACACATGAAGTTTTCAAAATCAGACAAATAACAAAGTCATTAATTTGAACAAACAATTCATTACTTTATATTTTATTAAGGCCGAGAAGATTTCTCTCAACATAAAATAACATATTGTTTGCCCAAATTAACGGTTTTGTCACTTTTACCCCATTTTAAAAAATTCATGTGTATTTTTAGGTCCAAGGTGCCAAATGCAATTGTAAAAAAACATTATGATGAGATTTGCATCTTAATACTAAAATTTTTTTTAACGGATATTTAAATTTACCAATTTTTTTTCTGTTATTATATGAGATAGTTTAGATCAGGGTCCAAACAGCTTCTTATAATGTCCTAATCTGTTTGTGTGTGTGTGTGTGTGTGTGTGTAACTAGGCCTTTTCCCATATCTTGCAGGATTTTTTAATTACGATATGCTTGGTGTGGTCCATTTTTCCTTTAGGCATAAGATTCGAAAGTGAAAGTGAAAACCTCTCCACTACTAAAGCCATGATTAGTTAATCAGCTTTGTGCCAATTATAAGTTTTATTCCTAATGACAATATTGCCTTATAATAATATTTATATAAATTAATTTGGTTATGGCTGCAACAACAGACTAAAGAGTCATAACCTAATTGATCATAAAGTTAACTTTTTGGAAAATTATTCTGTGTTAGGCCAAATAAATATCAAAACAATAATTATCAGGTCGCTAAAAAGTGGGAAAACGTTATATTCAGAAAGCTATGGATATCCACATATTTTAAAATTACTTCTTAACAACTGGAGACTCATTATTCGTTTTTTTTTTAACTTGTTCGTTTTTTAACTTGTCACTATGAGTTTTAAGTAAAAAAAAAAATTCTTAATGTTTGAGACAAATGGAATGGCGGATTCAGAGTATCAATCAATTGCAAGAGAAAGATTTAATGTTTTGTTTTATTCAAGGGTCAAAGACAAAATTGCCCCGAAAGTTTTTATTGAGGTGCAATTTTATCCTGAAAGTTTTTAGTGCGCCAATTTTTCTTTAGAAGTTTTAAAAATTGGGCAGTTATTCCTTAACTATTATGTACATTAATTTTAACCTTTAGTTGATTAGATATGTTGAATTGACAATCTACATGTCATCCGTCTCAATGCCTTAGAAGTTTTAAATTTAACTTTGAAAGAAAATAAAGTAGATGACATAATGGACTTTCAAGGCAAATTTGTACTTTAATAAAAATAACGTTAATGACATGTGAGCTATCATATTAAAATATTCAGTCAAATAACGATCAAAATTAATGGAGATATTAGCGGGGCAAAATTGGCATACTGAAAACTTTTAATATAAAATTGCCCTTTAGTGAAAACTTTTAGGGCAAGTTTGTCCTTTAACCCTTTATTTAATTGTAATGATTGATTAAATAATTTTGGGTTAATTATTGTTATTGATTGGCCTCGTTAGATCAAACATTAAAATCAAACGTATAAAACTGCTTTCCACCAAATAAGGACATTTTTTGTAGGCGCTGAAATGCATAAATAGTTACTTAGGGAGTTTTATAGTTTTCGTCCTGAAATATATATATATATATATATATATATATATTACATGCTTGAAAAATGTGGTTTTAGTTGTGTTCTGAAATAAAAAAAAAGTTAACATTTCTTCTGAAAGAAATAAGAATATTTTCTTACTGTTTTGTACGTTTTGCTCTACAAAATCAAAAAAGAAAGAAAGAAACATAGAACACTATGTTTTCATGAATTGAAATCATGCAAATAAATCAAATTATTATTTCACCATTATCTTTATACCATTTTGTATATGTTTGCAGAAATAATTTTTTAAACAATTTTTACAAGTTTCTATTTCATAGTTATTTTAAAAAATATTTTTCATAAAAAATAATTAATTTTAAAATCCAATCTATATAGTTTATAAATGCAATACAAATAAATTTTAGTTTAGAAATAATAATAATAATAATAATAATAATAATTTTAAACCATCCATTCATGATCCAAGGGTGGAGATGAAATTATGAGAAGAAAATGAGAGAGACAAAAAGGAGAATATTATGTTCATGGTTGAGGTGATAAGCAACCTCATCCTTGTAGAGAGATGATCACAAATTCAAATCCTAGGAAATGCACTTATTGAAAGAGGTGAAAACTCTTTACACTTTAAGCATCCAAAGAAGAAACTCTTAATAAAGAAAGAAAGAAAGAATGGAATCAAATAAGCCCTTCTCAATTTCATTTGTTTTGTTTTCGTTCTATGTTTTCTTGGTTAGTAGGTAAGGACAGCATTAAATATAATTGCCGAACCTACACTAACGAATATTCATTAAAAAACAGCCCATTATTTTACTAGCTGTAGTTAGTAGTTATATCTACACTGGTGTAAATACAACATATCACTCTAGAATATAAAAAAATATAGAAAACCATGTTATTTATCCACAAACTGTGAACACGTAATATGCCTTATCTAGCCCAAAAAAGAAAATATGCCTTATCTTTGGGTTAGGAATGGATAAAGTATTTTAATGCGAGTTTTAATCTTATTTATATATTATTTGATAATTTTGGACATCTTTTTCACACAATTAATACATCCGTGTTCTACTAGATTATATTCATGTACTATATTAGTTTTAATCTGTTTGACTTCCATTCTTGTGTTGTATTAAAGAGAAATAAAAAAGATAAGTAGAAGGTGGAAAATAAATGAATCAATATCTCAAGTTTTTTTTTTTTCTATAAACGATCTCAAATATAATTAAAACAATATATATTTCCATCACAAAAAACTAGGACTTAATTAAGATTGTTATTATCAATTCAAGAGCATGATATAAGTATAATATATATTTCATGATTTGACATCATATATATAATTCAAATCATCACATTATATAATCTCATTTATAGTGGTAACCTTAAATTTTACCCTTTCCCTCCTTCGTTTGGCCCTTTATCTCTTCACATCTGAAAGGGGATGAAAGAGAAGATTTAGCAGGCAATGATAAGAAGATCCGAATCGTTTTATCAAAATAATTTAAGAACAATGGATATATAAAACACTTAATTTGTCTATTGATTTTTGTCCTCACCATTAGATCAAATTTCAATAGTTGAAATTTAATACTATATGAAAGTATTATTATAATATTAAATCTCAACTATTAAAGTTAAATCTAATCGTGGAGACATTTTAGAAAGGAAACTGAGAGAGAGATCAATGGAGACTTTTATAAATTATCATGTGCAACACTACGCCTATAATTCTTTAACTTTATATAAAATTTCATTTTTATCCTTTGCGTTATAAAGTGTCTTTCAGTCATTTAAATCTAACGATGTTAACAAAAGATGGTGAGATTGGAATTTTAAATATAGGCAAAACATTATCAAACTCTAATATATTAATTTTAATTTATAGAGTTAATGTCACTATTGGTCAATCCCGTTTGATCGAAATTTGAGTTTAGTCCTTATAGTTTCAAATAGTAATTTTTAGTTCGCGTGGTTAACGTCATTAAACTCATACCAATTAATCTTTATGAAACTATATAATGACTAAGAGACTACTATTTGAAACTACATGCACTAAGAATAAAATTTGATCGAAGTGTAAGGAGCAATAATAGTATTAACCCTATTTGAAAAGAATAATCATTATCATGCAGAAAACATAACTTGATATTAGGTTAAATGGCAGAAAACATGTTTTAAGGGACCAAACTAAAATCTTATATCAAATTAGAGATCCAAAGCTACAATTTTTCGTAAAAAAAAACAGAAGAGTTATGTTAGTAGGCGCACAGAAAAATGGATTATCTTATAGAACTGTCGGGATAATTCTGAAGGGCGAAAAAAAAACATAAAACATTATTTTGTTGTAAGGTTGGTTGTTGCAATTATATCTTTCAAGCTTATGGTGTCCACTATAAAATAATATATGCTCGTGACTTGGATATCCATTAATTATTATGACTAGTTTGGATTCAATGAACAAAAAATAGAATTTTGGTTTATATATATATATATATGGTTAAAGGGTATTTTTGTTCTGAAAGTTTCTCAAAGGGAGCAATTTTGCCTCTGGCCATTTACTCCATTAATTTTAACTATTAATTAACTAAATATGTTGAATTAACAGTCCAAGTGTCGTCTACATCAATTTGTTAAGATACAAAATCGCACTTAAAAATCCATATGTCATCTATTATATTTTTTGAAGTCAGATTTAAGACTTTCAAGGTAGATCTGCACTTGAAAAAATGTCATAGATGATATATGGACCATCAACTCAATATATTTGGTTAACTAACTAACGATTAAAATTAACAGAACTAACAACCAACGACAAAATCGCTCTCTTCAATTTAAGATGTCTGAGGCGGATTTCCATATTAAATTAATGATCAAAATTAATAGAGTTAATGGCCATAAGAAAAATTACTCCATTTTAAAAACTTTCAGGGCTCTTCAAAAAACATCCAGAACCAAATCGTCCCTACATGAAAACTTTTAGAAAAAAAATGTCCTTTAACCCTATATATATTGCCAAAAAGATTTCCACTTTATTTATTTTGATATCATCTGCAACACTAAGCATAATGATGCCATTTTAAAGCTTGAAATGAATATCATGACGTGTTGATAGGCAAAAGATCCGAATTTCGAAAAGAACAGACTTTTTTTCAACAAGATTGGAATAGGTTTTATAGTTCAAAATTACTTATACAGCAGAGAAAACCTAAATCCCTATGGCTTAAACAGGTTCAAAAACACTTACATTTTTGGTGTTTCAGGCCTTAATATCAGCTCTAGATATGAAAATGATTGGCACGCACCATTTGTAACTGTGGGTATGAATGGTATCCCTTTCTTTCTTTGTTTTGTTTTTTTTTAAATTTCATTTTGAAATTAAAAGTCACGAAAAACGTATAACTCAATATAAAAAGCATCTGAAAATATTCCAACGCTCCACAAGATGCGTATCAATAACATCATTTTAAATGAAGGATGTTTGGATGAGGAAAAAAATTAGAAAGGAAAGAATATTAGGAGAGAAACTTCTAAAGATAGAATTTTTTAACTCTTTTGAAAAGTTTTTCTTCCTAATATTCCTTCTCTCATATTTTCCTCACTTCTCCTTCCATCTAAACATGTGGCTAGTCATGAATAGCTTTTGTTGGATTACACCTAGTCCATCCATAGTGGATGAGGGTCTACGATCAATAACATTAGGATAAAAATATAACTAATAAAAAAAGCTTATTAGATGGATAACTATAACATTCCATAATAGTATTGTTCATCCAATACCAGATATCTTCTATTAAAGAACTTTATAAATAGACATGAAGAGTTAATGGAGGGCAACATTGATGTGTCTTTACTGGGACAGGGGTGTCTCAACTAACTATTCTCTCCTCACTTAATTCACAACCATTGGATTATGCTTTAATGGTTAAGATTTAATACTAGGTGACGAATTTGTAATTGTAGATTTTACCTAGCGTTAAATCTCAACCATTAAAGCACAATCCAATTGTTATGAATTAAGTGGAGAGGAAATTGAGAGAATAGTTATGGAAACACCTTTTACTCGTCTTGACCACTTTTGAAATAACATTAAGCCCGAAAAGAAAATCTTTTGGCCACCACAACTTTTTTGTGAAAAAATTTTGGGTTAAAAACGATCTTTAATCCTTCCATTTTTGGATGCTATATTGTTATTAGAAAACATTTTTAATGCTATAATTAACAATGAAATATTATAGAGAAAATTAATTTTTTACTTGTATAGTTTTAACTTTTTTATAACTTAACCTTTAAATTAATGAAGCTCAATCCCTATTATTCTGATTCAATTGTCAATTATAACTTATTCATTAAACTTTGACTCATTGCAGTTTACTCCCTATAGTTTAACTTTTAAAGTATTAGTCTCTATATTTAAAAAAATAAAATTATATATTTCACGAAGCTTGGGGCTAAAGTTTAAAGTTTTTAATAGTTAAAACTATATAGTATACACTATATAGGGCTTAAGTCACTAAATTAAATTGTATTTTAATTAAGTCAATACTATAGAGATTGAGTTTTATTGACTTAATATTTAAAAACTAAACCAAAATCAATGGAGTCAAAATTACAGAGACTAAGAGATTAATTTTTTTCAAAAATTATATTAAGATTACCTTTAGGTATGAGATAGATATAAGGGAAAATTTCATATAAATACTAAATGAAAATGTAAAACCCACAAAAGCCTAATGAAATGCTAAGAGGACATATTGGTCTAATAGGTGGAATATGGATTTTTCAAATTGGGAGAAAAAGACCCCAAAGGCCTCTCAATTTCACACGCGCGCGCACGTGCACACAGAGAGAATATACGCCCAACCAATTTGCTGTCACATCGAAGAGCACCATCGTGATCATAGGGGAGGGAGCCAAAAATAGCTCATAGTTGTCGAACATAAGTCACTGTCAAACACTCAGCAGCATTATTGCTATTGTGGGGAAGGGGGATTCGGCGTCATCATCCTCATAGGATGGGGCGGGGGAGGAGTCGCCATTAGTTGCTTGAGAATGGTCACATCATCATCCTTGTGGAGGAGGGGGGAGTCTCCATTAGTTGCCTTAAAATGGTCATGTTGTAGTCCTCCTAGGCTTTGCTTTTAAACTTGGGTGTTCCAAGTGTGTGCTTGTGTTTTGCCAAGATTTTTAGTTTAAATAACAGGATTCATAACTTGAATACCCCTTTCGTTAAATGTGAATCAAAACTGTAAGCAAGTGGGAGTGGTAAAAAATTGTTGTTGGAATAATTGATTACACTAAGAGCAGGAGGAGTTAGTCAATTGGTTACTATTTTTAGTATTAATGTTACTATCCTTGTTAATTACAATGAAAATTATGGCAAAAGCACCCAAGCACCCAATTGGATGAGGGAACTTAAAATGCAAATGACCAGGTGGAGTTTGTCAAAACCATTACTGGTTTTGGAATTCATGTTACTAGTCCAATTATTTACAATACCAATAATGGCAAAAATACACAAGCACACACTTGGATGAGGGAGCTTAAAATGCAAATGATCAGGAGGAGTTTGTAAAAAACGTTACTAGTTTCGGTATTCACGTTACTAGTCTAATTATTTACAATACCAATCATGGCAAAAGCACACAAGCACCCACTTGGATGAGGGAACTTAAAATGCAAATGACTAGGAGGAGTTTGTCAAAACCTTTACTCATTTTGGTATTCACATTACTAGTCTGATTATTTACAATACCAATCATGACAAAAGCACACAAGCACCCACTTAGATGAGGAACTTAAAATACAAATTACCAGGAAGAGTTTGTCAGAACCTTTACTTGTTTTAGTATTCATGTTATTAGTCAAGTTATTTACTTTACCAATTATGACAAAAACCCACAAGCACCCACTTGGATGACCTAGGTTTAAAAGCAAAGCCTAGGAGGAGTTAGTCAATCCCATTACTATCTTTGGTATTGATGATACTATTCCTATTAATTACACTACAAATCAAAGAAAGAACACACAAGTACCCACTTAGATCACCCAAGTTTAAAAGCAAAGCCCATGAGGAGTTTGTCAAAATTGTTACTAGTTTTGGTATTCATGTCACGATTCTTATTATTTACACTACAGATCATGGCAAAACACAAGCACACCCCCTCCCCCTCCCCCCTCCCCCTCAATAGCGATGCTGCTGTTGAGTATTTGATGGCACCCTAGATTTGGCAACTATGAGGTGTTTTTGGTTCCCTGCCCCAAGATCGCGGTGCTGCTCTTCTGTGCGACAACGAAATGGTTG
>JBAGKO010000013.1:7583460-7593983 GCA_037177275.1 Acacia concinna
TTTAGTTATAATGTAAACGCTCATATTTATCTTATAAATGATCTTATAAAAAGAATAAAATAAGACATTAATATAAATGTTTATATATAAATACTAATATTTGCCTAAATGATTTTATGAAAAATAATTGTCTTGGTGCCCTAAAAAATAGTTCATTTCTAAATTTGTACCTTAACTTTTTAAAAATATATTAAAATAATAGGCAGTGAGATTCACACTTAACGCTCGTTAAGTTTATTTAACGGTCTTGTCATTTTTGCCTCAAAAAAAATTGTTCATTGCTATTTTTGCACCCAAAAATAGTTAATTGTATTGGGTGCTCATGGCAAAATAGTTCTTTGCTAAATCTGTCTTTTAACCCTTTTGTTTTTCATTCATATCTTTTTCATATATCTGTCGGAGTCTCTTTCTGTTGTTTGCTATAATAAATTTTGTCTTTTAATCATAGGTGCTTAGACATGTTCCATGTCACCACGCCTTTGGAGGTTCATTTTGCCACATCATCACTCAAAAGGTTTCCCACGTCAGCCATTATGGTCAAACACATTTCTCCATCCATGTTAGTGACAGCCAGTTAACGAGATTACTGAAATTGCACCCAAAAAAAATTGTTGATGCCTAGTTTTACACCTTAAAATAGTTACTTGTGTTGTGTGCACTTTTAGAAATTGTTTATTACTAAATTTGCCCCTTATCCCTTTTTTATAATCTAAACTTGTTTTTTGTATGGTCTAGCATTACAGGGAATTTATTCTGTACATTTTTTAGGATTTTTATTTTATATTCTCTGCATGTTCTTCAAATAAATTAAATTGGATACTTTGAGAGTAATTAAATATTACATTGTTTTTTTCTACCTGATTATTTTTTGGTGTTTTTTACCCCATTGTATTATATTCTCTTGACATTATATTAAATTGTATTATTTATATGCAACAATTTTATATAATTTTATCACATTCTTAATTAGGAGAATTCCATTTAAATACCATATGAATTTGCAAAATCTAAAACGATTTGTTAACATTTAAAAAAGATACTAAGGTACCATGGACTAAATTGAATTTTTTATTTTATTTTTCTGAAGTGCAAAGTGATTCGGAAACTAGCGAATTCCACTATTCTTATAGGTAATCTCATTACTCTTATAGCGAAAATCCACTTTCTCCTCTATCACAGGCACATTCCTCTCTCCTCTGTCACTATGCATCAGTCAGTTTCAGTGTCAGATGAACATTGACAGATGCATAGTGACAGAGGGAGAGAGAAAAACAGAGATAAGAAAATTATAGTAAAATACATTACTCTTATGGGTAATCCCATTACTCTTATAGTGAAATCCTGCTACTGTTCACATCCGAAAATTTAAAAATCCAATTTGATCCAATATCTTTTTGAAATATTAACAGACGTTTTTGAGTTTTGCAAATTCATGTGGTATTTAAATGGAACCCTTCTTAATATCAAATACTTTTGAGGTAAAAAAAAAATACAAAATACTTCTTTTATCATCTAACTTTTTTTAATCCAGGCACATATTTATTCCAAAAAAAAAATCACTTAAGAGGTTTTTTTCATTATCTGTATGTTTTTCAAATTAAATAGCTAGCTTTAAATCTTATTAAGGTATCGCATGTAATTAAAATCAATCGACTAATCAAAAGTGGAAACTAAGACTTTCCTATAACATTTTATTTTATCTAAATAAATTTATTTCACAAGAGGCAAACTTTTATATCATTAAACAATTCCAAGTCATGTCGATCAATTTTGTTTTTAAAAGTTTTAACCCAAACCAGAGAAAACAAAATACAAAATACAAAAAAAAACAACGGTCTACTGGTTTACTCAGCTGAGTGATAACGGCGAAGCCGTACATTAAAAAGCACACATAAAACAGCAAAAATTCCGTTGCCGGGAATCGAACCCGGGTCTTTCGGGTGAGAGCCGAATATCCTAACCAACTAGACTACAACGGAATATTATTGTCAACTTACATAAACTTATATAAACTAATATTTAATTGTAGGTCCAGAACAAAATTTCTAAGGGATTGGTATGTGACCTTAATAAACTGGCCCAATAGGGTTCAGCCCATTGATGGTAGGCTTGGCTGATATTTCATCTATGCATCAGTAAAAAGGTGCCTACTAAGTTTGGTACCAAAATAAAAAATTCCAATTGATAAGGAGTTGACTTATTACCCATAAAGTCATGAGTTCAAATATCGCTGCCAATGTGAGGGATTTGTTAGTGGGCAAACTATAAGTATTTCTGTAAACATTTTTTGAAATGTAAAGGCCTTGTTGATAAACATCTGTAAGTTTCTCTCAAAGCACTTTTTTGAATTTGGAGACATGTCTTAATGATCTCTCAATGGAATCAGGTCTTAGTGGAAGAAGCTAGTCCCTCAAAACATAGTGAACCAAGGTTCAAATTTCTATTAGGAAAAATGCTCACATTTAGTGTCTAATAGTGCCTCAATTAAGATTGTCATTAATAGGAGTATACCTGAGTCTAGCTAAAAATGATTTGGGATTTTGTACAAAAGAAAATAAATTATAGTCCCTATAGTTTTAAAGATAAGACTTAATTGATAAAAACCAGGAAAGAGTAGCTTATGAAGCAATCATACATGGTTTTGGCTTTCAATTTATACCTAAAATCAATATCATAAAAGAATTCTATAAATCAATTACAACTAAATTTATTCTCAAAATTATAATTATAAATCAGTTTACTTTAAAATCAATTTTCTCACGGCTAATTTAAACACACGATTTGATTAATCTTATTGTTAAAGATATTGATGACATGAACTACTATGCCAAATTTAACAACAAATATAATTTTTTATTACAAAATTATAATTTACTTATATATTATATCATAATATTTTGTAACATTTTATCTTTCCACGTCCATGAATAATATAAAATCTGATTTGTTTATTTAGTTTAACGAATCAAGTTTGTATTTGGTTTGCAATAATTATAAGCTTTGTTTCGTTGGCCCAACAATAAAATCACCTTGACTTCATACCAACCAACGAAATCTGTTATAAGAAAATTTTGGAGATAAAACATGTTGAAAGATTTAAACAAGTAGTAGTATTACACTTATACTTATGTCAAAAAACAATATTACTCCCTCCCATCCTTAAAACAAAATATATTTACTAGATCAAGAAAGATAGTTAAATTAATTAACATGACATGATTTTTTTAAAACACCTCATTTAGTTTCATTAATTCTCTTGTTCTCTCTCCTCTTTAGTTATATTTAAAAGAATATCAATAGAAAAAATTAGGAAATGATTGACAAATATGAAAAATACGTTTTATATTTATCATTAAGATGAACTCATTAAATATGTCTTATATTAAAGAAAAGAGAAAATACACTCATACAAAGTAAATTTTAACGTATATGGCACATTTTATTTTAAAATTTAATAATTATATATGTCTCATTATTGAAGTAATACTTTATCATCATACATAAATTTTAAAATACAATGTGACAACTAAATAGTCCTTCTCCCAATACAAACAACCCGGCTGAAGATAAAATATTTGGGGCCCTTACATGGCCACCCACTTGATCTAATAATAGTGACTGACCACATGGGCACTACACAAACCAACCTCAAATCAATTACGTACTTAGAAATATAGGAGAAAATAAATATTAGAGGGAATTGAGATAGAAGGAAAGTCAAAAGTTTAATATACCCAAAGTATTTTTTTTCCCCTATTTCCTCTTTTCTCTCTCTCCAAGATTAGTGTTTTATATATAAAACTATATTTTTGCCGTCCACTGCAACGAATGGTGCAAGAGGAACTCTCAAACTTTTCCCCCAAATCTGGCACTCACACTCCTTTGTAGTCCTATTTTAAGGGCCTTATTACACCTTTTATATAGGCCTGAATCCAATAAGACACCATCCAAGCACCTTCATATTTTACTCTATCTACATTAACTTTAAAAAAAAACAGAAAATTTAGGATGTTACCACTATTGTTAAAAAAATAAGAATTAGCATCCATCATCTACATTTGTTTAAAAAAAAAAAAGAAGCGTAATGAGAAGAGACGGTGTCATTTTTAAAATTATAATGATACTTTTAATATCCGTTTTCAAAAGAAAAAAGGACATAAAAAGTAGGGATTTCGCATCCGTTAAATTTGATGGATGTGAAATGTTTTTAATTGTGTTTGTTTTGGCCCAATGGACGTAGAAAGTCTGTTATTTTATATCTGTTTGGCTAAAACGGACGTGGATTATTTTTTTTAAAATTTACAAGCCCTAATTTTGCAAAGATCATTCGTTGTTGAAAGAAGGGGACGAGAGTTATCGTGCAACTGAGAGGCCAGAGGAAAAAAAAACCAAGAGACAGATTGAGGGATCGACTGAAGCAGATAGAGAAGCGAAGTTAAGGGAGAAGCATTGATTAAGAGAGGAATGAGAAGATTATTATTGTATGGCAAAAAAAAAAAAAAAAAAGAAAGAAACGAAAAGCTTATTATTGTGGTTTCGGTTCCTCTATATAAGCTATGTAACACACTTGCTTCTTTTGCATTATCGTTCTATTGTAATTCCGCAAATTTGGTACATTTTGATTATAAAGTGTTTGATTAGGTTGCTATCACTTTTTTTAATTGTCAGTACATCATATTAATATTTACTATTAGATATTATCTGATTTAACGATAGTGCTTTGAAGACATAGTATCTCATGAGTGGGAGGCACGAAGGTAAAAAATGCCGCGACGAAGTGGTATAAGCCAAAAGTAAGTAGTTTAAATCAAGTTCTTGGATATACATTTACTTCATATACGCCTTTATTCATTTTTATCATTTGCTTTAGTGCCCTCAGCAATTAGGGAGTGAGCACTGAGTGTGGATACTATGTTATTTGTTTTATGTATAAAATTATTATTAAAGATTTTGAACAGATAATTATTTCTTTAATCTTACATAATAGGCTAAAGTATATTTTTAGTCATTTAAATTTTACATAAAGTATACTTTTGGTCCCTTAACTTTAAAATATACTTTTGATTATATAATTCTAACATCAGTAATATTGCTAACGGAAAACGACTTAGTGAATTCAAATGATGACTAATAGCATTTAATTACACAAGTTTCATATATTTTTCAATTCACTCATATTTAAAATTTAAGATTAATAGTATTTCATTCCACAATCATCACTTGAGTTTATGTTTTCCATTAACAACATTAATGGTGTTTGAATTATAGGTCTAAAAGTATACTTTATGAAGTTAAAGGATTAAAAGTATACATTATATAAAATTAAAGGATTAAAAGTATACCTCATCACACATAATAATGTTTTTGTTGTGATTCTATTGTTGCTTATATTTCATTCGCTTGATTAAATTAGATTAGCATATTTTTCAATTTGTAGATTTTTATTTTGAATTAGGAATAGTTCTTTCTAAAGTATATTTTCTAAAAAGCTTACTTTTGGAGTAGTGGTTTAGAGAAGTTATGTAGACTTTATTATTCGTTGATGAAGTGATCCATGTAAGGATATTAATTTGTTTATCAGTGCTGGATGTATTTAACCTTTGCTTGATTATATTGTGCTTAGTGGAGCGGATTTTCTCCTTAGCCCCTCCATGCCCAAATCTACACCATTTTAGGTGTAAAATGTGAAGGTGATATATTTATTTTATTTAAAAATAACATTTAAAGCTTTCAATATTTTTTTAATAGCACCCAATGTCATAAAATAATTTTTTGTTTGGTCTGTGACATAAAGTGACTCTCATTAACTGAGAAGCTACACCTAAAAGTATATTTTCAATAACACTAGGTTTCTTAAATTAACTTTTTTATTTATACATATTGCTTATTAATGAAAAATATTTTATAATGCAGCTTACCAGATATTGGGTACTATTGAGAAAAAAAATTTGTTATAGATTGCACAAAAAATTATTTTATGATACTGGATACTACTCAAAAAAATACATGAGGGTGCTGAATATGTTATTTTTAAAACAAAATTAAATCATCTTCACATTTTATATTAAAAACTGCATAAAATAGTGTAATCTTAGGCCATGGGAGCTACTTCCGTTCTGTTTACGTACATGTTAGTTTCTGTACAGACATTAAATAAGCAATGTTAAAACGTGGTAAGTCACACATTTCCATGTCCATTTTATAAAACGGACCTGGAAATCGTCCGTTTTGAAAAACTGATGAGGATCGGAACTATTGAAAACTTACAACGATGACCCTTGTATTCATGTTCCCCACAAAATGGACGTGAAACGGCCTAAAAAAAACATAATAAGCATATGTTGTAGTAGCGTACAAAAGTCTAGGTCAGTTGCGAGCCAAAAAAATTGAGTCTAAGACAATTAATGTGGCCTGAAATTGTATGTTGAAAAGACAACTAGCTATAGTTTAGATTAAGAAACTATATTTAAAACACATACATTTTGGTTTCGCACATAGAATTGGGGTTTAACTTATCCAATTAGTTAGTCAAAGATAAGAAATCATTAACTAATTTAGGTTGTTTGGAATGACAATTGGAGTCTTTAGAAAAAGTGTGTTGATCATGATTATACTTATGATGTATCAATAACTATATGATAAGGGTTTTGTTTTTAGTTTTGCAAATGTGCTTATAAACCGTGATTCCAAACAAACATTTTGGTTAGCAATATGGGGCTTATGTCAAATAGCTTGTAAATAATCGACTCGTCATACAACATAAAATAATTAAGATAAATTTTTGTTAGGATTAGCTAAAATGATGGTTATTTATGAGGACTTGAAGCCAAGGTGGGGTAAATGCTAGGAGAAAATTTTAGAAAGTACACAAATTGCTCAAGCTTTAAATCTTATTTTGAGTGTACATATCAGAAATCACCCTTGATTTCATCATATAAAACTGAGGAAACAAGACGTTTGGTTTTACATGGTTAGACAATTTAAATTGATTTCTAGTAGTGCAAAAAACTTGTGCAACATGACTTGGATATTTGGTCCCTCTTCCTTAATCTTTCATCTCTTTCTAGTGGTGCCCCTACCCTTGGACTGGGGGAAAAATATCTATTTTAGATTTAATATTTAATACCAGAATAATTAATTAGTTAAGTAAATAATCATTAGTAGAATAAAAATTCTTTTTGACTGGTTAAAAGAGAATTTTTTGATCTGATTTGGGTCCGATACAGAATTGACCAGTTTAGAAAGTATCATTTTCTAGATTGGTCTTACACCTGGTCTAAAAAAAACAATCTTTTAGATCCATTGTTTTTGTGACTGGTCTTAAAAAGTTGACATTTAATATAAAAAATGTCCACTACTACTTGTTATTCAAGCTATTGACTATCCAATCTTAAAAGTGAACAAATTCATACACACGCGCACACATTCTATTTCGTTTCCTAGAACCTCTTTTAAATACCTAAAAAGCTTGATGCAATATCAATTCAATAGGAACTGCAAAAAATTCAAGTGCAATCAATATAAAATGCAACAATTAGTATAATTAACACATATATCTTACCATATTACTTTCTCCGATCCTAATTATAAAGGCCCGTTGACTTTTTTGAAAAATTATAAAAAAATCCTAAGAAAGCTAATTACATTACTTTAAGACATTAAAATTTGTAATTTTTCTTCAAATTATGTTGTTTGACTTATGAATTAATATATAATGTAATAAAACACAATATATAATATGATTAAGTAATATAATTAACTTTCTTAAAATTTTCTAAAAAAGTCAACAGGCCATTATAAATAGGATCGAACGGAGTATAAAATAATAATTTTGACATTTATTTTTTAAGTTATGTTGCTTGCTTGCTTTTTCACCACCTCCAAAAGAGAGATTTTTTTTTTGTGAGCATTACTAAAGCTAAATGCTGCCACGTTTGGGTTCGGTGCTAGGCCACCATACTCATACATTCTGATCATTTTAGACACAAACTATGAAATATGGCATTGCCCTATCCAGTTTGAGGTGATAAGAGGGACGAATCTTATTTAATGAAGAAGATCATAACAAGTTGCTATACAAAGTTGATATATGGATTTTGTAAGGGTGAATATGATCGTTTGAAGAAGTTTTGGTTGAGAATGAAACCAAACTGAAGGTAATATTAATGAACTAACTGAAAAGGTAGAATGCTATTGGTTAGTTGATAATTAATACCTAAATTGGATGCTAAAAAACAAGGGGCTGATGGTCTAGCTTTAGAAGGACAAATTCATGTAGTTCGATGACCGAGTTTTAGTTGTAACAATTCATTTGTTCAAATGAGTGAATAACTTATGCATTGTATTTATATGTGCGCACAAATATATATATATATATATATATAAACATAAATGCAAGTAAAGACAATTGATTTCAAAAGCTAAGATGTTAATTGATAATTCCTTTTTTTATTAATTAATTCCATAACATTTTATGTTATTTTAATTGTTATTCATGATTAATTGGTCTTAATTGTCATAAATGGGATTAATTGGTTTCAATTAGGGGATTAAGCAATTAAGGCTAAAAATAGAAAAAATTTTGTGTATTAATTGGGTTGCATTATTTTATGCAAATGTGATATTACATTTTATAAAATTTCTTTGAAGGTAATTGGAGAAGTAAGAGGGAAGGATTAAATTGTAAAGAGAGAAAGCATTAAGACACCAAACTAATCAAATTATAAGACATTACCAAAAATAGCAAAGGAAGTTACTCATTTTGGTAGCAATCCATGTACTCTCTTCCTATTGGCCAATAACTCACCACATGGATCAATAAAATATTGGACAGCCAAGTGACTACTTTCTTCCTTCACTGTTGACCCAAAGCTCCTTTCCCTCCCATTTTCTCTCATTTGTAACAAAACACACAAGGCAAACAAGGAGGTCTCGGCTGGGAAGTTTTAGAGCCTGTTTGGTTTAAAGAGAGGGGATGAAATGGAGGGGAGGGGTTTGATAGGAAGGGAAGGAAGATGTGTGATATTTAATGATAGTTTGTTTGGTTTAAAAATGGATGGGAGTGAAGATAATAATTAATTTACCATTTTATCCTTATATTTTAAATTCTATTTTTTACATATATAAATTATATAAATAATCAAGATATATAAATTATTTATTTTATGTGGCTAAGTTAAAAAATAAGTTTATTTTATATGAGGGGAGGGGCTTATTTTTCCTCTGCTTCCAACCCCTTCCCTCCAACTAAACAGGCCCTTAGGGGCAGCAAAGTTAGGCAATTGAAGAACAAAATTGAGCTTGCTATTGGCTGGAAAATGGACGGTTATTGTTGGGCATTAGGGCAGCAAATTGAAGAGAAAGAGGAGGCATAATCTGGACCCACATGGTGGGGCCCATGGAAGCCCCCGCCTGAGACAATATCTAGCTCTCTCTCTCTCTCTCGGTTTTCTGCAATTTTTTTTTTTTCATTGGTTCTGGGCAATTTTCCTCCAGCGCCCATCTTCCATTTCCTCTAACTCTTTCCACGAGTTTTGGAGAGAATTTAGAGATTGGAAATACTTCATTCAATCCAGCCATTGAAGTCCCAAAACTCCGAGCTCACTTTCCTCTCTTCTATCTTCATTTTTTTGTCAACCTTGTCCAGCTTCATATCCAATTTTCTTGCCCATTTTTTCGCCACAATTTCATCTCCCCCTTCTCTTGTTCTTTGCCATGACTTGTGGCTGAGAATTGGAGCTCTTCACCTCTTCATTAATCATACATAATTCCTACACAAAATCAAGTCCTTTCTTCCTCAATTTCCATAGTCTTTTCTCTTAATTTCTACCACCACCTTCTTCCATTTCCCATATACATTTCTGCCTAGTTTGTGTCACCTTCTTTTTCTCTTCCAAGCCACGAGTTGGAAAATTTCCATCATTTCTGTCTCAATCTTTCACCCAAATTCATAAGTTTAATTCCACTTACTTCCTTTCATTTTGGCCGAGAAACATCATGGAGTTGTGGGCTGCAATGGTTTTCACTCTTCAAGAAGTAATCGAGGCTACAATGGAGGAGGAGAGGCTAGGCTTTGGAGCAAGTCCTTCTTATCAACACATGAGCCATGTCAATTAAAGGGAACCAAGGGCAATGGACAAGCTAGAAGATTTGGTTTGAATTCTTTTCCTTTTGCTATTTGTAAGAAGGAATTGAGTTGTAATCCAATTGTGTAAATTTACATATGTCAATGTTTGTATTTGAAGATAGTTGTTTTTTGTAATTGAAATGGTTCTTGAACAATTATTGAATCAATTGGTATAGTTAGCTAGGTGTTATGCAAATTGTAGCATTCATTGATGTATGATTCATATGCCTCTAGCTTGATTAGTGAATTGTGATTGTGGTTACACTACTACAAAAAATAGCTTTAACATCGCAAATACATGTCCGTTTTATTATTTATAAACGTAGAACATTGAGGCGGTGGCATTTTTGTAATTAAATGGACTTTTTAACGTCCAAAATGGGTAATACGGACGTTG
>JBAGKO010000013.1:7607971-7622079 GCA_037177275.1 Acacia concinna
TATTAAAATAATAACATAAAATATTTAATATCTAAACAAATATAATATATATAAATAAATATATTAAATTTCCAACAATGACGTTATGCAATTCATTTAGCTATCCAAACTATGTCTAGTACTCTAAGTGAGACTATGCACAATTAATGCATTAATCCTGTGTAGTAGCAACAGTTACCATATTGTGGTAGCGTGTTCATACAATTATATATTACCTTGCTGCTTCTTAATGTAAGAGGTAGTTGAATTCACTAATTTGGATAATTTAAGAAAGTTAGTTGTATTATTTATTTGTGACAAATATAGGTGGATTTTTTTTTAAAATATTATCTTTTATTATGACTACCTTAGCTAACGTGGATATAAACTCTCTACTGGGTGTAATCAATAAGGATACCTTAAAAAATGAATTATAAATTTAGGAGATAAAGTAGATTATGGTCATATTTATGCCCAAATCCAATCCCTAACTAGATCTTAATTAAATTAAGGATCGAACGTAGTCTGATGCTTTTTTTTTATTCCACCGTTTTCCCATTCCATACTTCTAGAAGTTTTTGCATTTAAAATTGGAAGAGCATTGAAATTTGATAAAAACTTTATAATTTTTTAAGTAAATTAGTTAGTAATATAATTCATGATAAAATGTTATATTTTTGCCTCGAAAATACTCTCAAAGTGGTTATGAGTACTTAAAGACAAATATACACTGTAATCCAGAACTGTTAATTTTATGAAAAATCCATATGTTTAGATACCTTTTAAAAAATTATCCTACCCTTTAATTTCCTCTGAAATTGATGTTTACTTTTTAATATTATTTTGGCATTGAGTTTTGACACAGATCTAAATGATGACGGAGGATCGAATGAAGACTAAATTAAAGGAAGGCCTGAAGTTTCAAGTCATTTAAGAGCCGACTTAGAACTATGATCGAGAATAATTCCAGTCAAGAACTTCGGGAGTAAACTTGTGAACCCAAAATAATTTATGACTTCCTTATGCCTTTTTTACTTCTTTTCTTTTTCTTTCTTTTTTGTGTGCTTGTGATTGCTGTAATCGATCATTTACATTACTATATAAGGCCTTATTTGAATTCTTATTTCCAAATCAATTTTTTGTTTTTAAATAAAAATAAACAATTATTTGATAATTAATTTTCTCTCAAATGTTTTGTGAAAAAAATATTACTATGTTTCAAAAATAAAAAGAACAACTTTACTATGTGTTCTTATTTTTGTTTCTACGTAACTTTTTTTTTTCTTTTATGTAACATTGACATTGCGCAATAAGTGGATAGCCTTATTTCCCTTCAGTGCTTAATATCTTGAACTCTCACCCATTAAACTTGAATTTGCCACTTTTTTAGTCTAAGTTAGCTCGACGGCTCCACTCTTCAATCAACTACATATCGGTACCTAGTGAAGTCGATTTTGACAACAATTATTTCAGACAAATTTATATGTTAATTTTTAAATATGATACTTTTTCAGGCTAGTCATCCAAATATATTTTAAATTTTTTCCAAATATTATTCTAAAAATAATTTCATAAAAATATTATTAAAAAATTTAAATCAAAATCAAAATAGAGCTTAATTTTTCGGTTCATTAGATTGTTCAAGTTCAACTTGAGATTGATTACCCAAACTTCGATGGCTCTACTTTGAACTAAAGCATATTTTAATTAAAAATATGCCATATAAATCAAATATAAATAAAAGGTAAATATATCAATATTTATTTATAGCAAATAATATATATATATATAAAAGCTTTAACGGTTACAAAAAGCCTCCTCTCCTTCTTCATTAATAAACTTCTTTTTACTTATCTACTTTTCCTTCTATTCTCCCCTCCTAATCCTCTAATTTTTCCTGTTTTTTTTTTTTAAATTCGTAAACTTACTAGCACAAATAGATTTTTTTTCCATCAGTTAAAATTGAAATATTTTTTACACGATTTTAGAATTGGTGCACAGAGAGAGAGAGAGAGTCTGGATTCTACACCAGTTACAGAAAACTAAAATAATATTACATTTGCATTTATCAATCCTATTCCAAAAGGCAAAAGCTATCAATACTTTTTCTTCTTCATCTCTTACTTTGTCAAGGAACTTTTGACCAACATTGACGGTTAATTGAACAATTTTGATGATTCAATGAAAATCTTTCCGCGAAGTTTCTTCGAAGGAGCAATTGCATCCTAATTAACGTGTTATAAACACAAATCAAAAGTTAAGGGTAACTATTACCCCAATAGTACAATAAACACGTGTTTAATTTTACGGCCTTTTTGTGCAAGAACTAGCGGCTTATTGCCGTGCATTACAAATATTAATTGAGAAATAATCCTTATGCAAATAATTAAATTCAGCCAATAACATGTAAGGAAGCACCCCCAAGGGCATATCTGCTGTCCAAGTGGCCAAAGTTTACTGAGAAATGAAACTTTAATTTCTTCATCATTATGTTAAGCCAAAGAACTCAGTTACAATGGGACCATTGTCCTCGTGTATCTTGTGGTTTGAATATAAGAGACAGCTATTTTTTGCCCCCTTTAATCAGCATATTTGTTTCTAATTCAACATTTAATATAATCAGCACACAACTGTATATGACAAAGAATAGGAAGAGCTTAAAAATAAAATGCCAAAAAATAATAAAATAATACCATCAAATCAATAGGTATCTTATCTAACAAGACAGAAGCATTATCCAATCAATTTATTTAAATTTTCCTTTGAACATGTTTTTACAAATAAGTATATGATTATTTTAAAATTATTGTTTTTCTAATGCAGGTCTGACAACTTTCCTTATAATTACAAATTATCATATATTATATTCATGATTCTTATAAAAAATTTTCCATAACCAAAATAATAGATACAATGAAGGACATTTTTGGCATTTAATGCAGCCAACTGCTCTATAAAATCTTTCATTTCCTGATTCTTTAGGCATCTGTGTTTTTATTTCTTGAGACTTTGCAAGCTTAAAAAATGGAAGACTCCCGCAATAAAAAGCCCTTGACAGGTCCACTTTTATTTTCTTTTTTATTTTATAATCATAAGGTTTTCTTTTTGTGTATCACAATTATTTTTTCAAGTCTTCATTAATGGCGGCTCCATGTTAATTTTTCCTGTAATTTTGTTGCAGACAATTCTGAAACGGAAGGCAAGTGTGGAAACAAGAAACCTTACTTATTACCATCTTCATCATCCTCATCAAAGCCTCCTCTGAGACCAGTTGCTTTACTCCTGAAAAAACCTAATAATAATAATAACTCTGAACCTTCTCTTTTTTCTGCCATTGAAGCTGTTTCTGCTAATAACTCAGAACAAGACAAGAACCAAACGTCGTCTTCTTCTGCTCACATGAATAATAATGTCGTGCTCAAAGATGCTTCTTCTGATCAATATCATCATGAAACCTCGAATCTCGAAACTAGTAAGAATCAAAATAAACAACCGAAAGTAACTGATCCTTCCGAGGATGCCAGGAAGCTCAAGCGGTATATATATATATTTATATTTCTGATACATATGATGAATGTTCAATGAATGAATTATAGATCTTCATTATTGGATTACTAATCATAATAGGTTTTTGCGTTCCAGGGTGATGTCAAATCGGATGTCTGCACATAGATCAAGATTGAGGAAGCTTGAACATGTGGCTAATTTGGAGAGGCAATGCGTACAATTGAAGGTCACACACACACACACACACACACACACACACACACACACACACACGTACATACTTATATGGATAATGCACTTCCCGAAACACGTTACTATGTTTCTGGTGTGTCTATCTATCTATATATATATATATGAATTTGTTTTATGAGATTGTTGTTTAACTGAACTTTGTGTGCAGAATCAAATAAGTGTTCTTCAGCCTCAAGTTGAAGCGTTTGGAAATCTTAAGCACATGTTGATGTTAGAGCAAACAGTCTTAACGCAAAGAGTTGAAGCTCTTGAGAACGAAAGATTGGTTAAACAAGGTGATCCTCATTCACTCTCTCTCTACACACACACACACACGCGTACATCTCGATTTTAATTGTTTCCTTTCTTGGTCTGTGTAATATATACTCTGTGTCTGGTGCTAGCTAACGCTTGATATATATATATATATATATATTAGCTAAGCTATGAGGTGCAACTCTCACACTCTCACATTGAGTTGGTGAATTCAATTAGAACTCCAATTTGTAACACACACACACATATATATATATATATTATCAAAGTGTTTTGTTCAGAAGATTATATTTGAGTGAGTGAAATGGAAATTTCTATGTAACGTAAAACTGATGAGTAGGGTTGAATATAATTTGCAGGTGAAATTGAAAGGAACCAAGAAGAAGTGTACAGGCTGAGGGAAATAGAGAAGAGAAGAAAGGAGGATGAAGCGCATCAAGCAATGATGGCTTTTGCAAATTGGGACACTCTTCCCAATAGTAATCACCAAACCTTGCTTGATTCAAATATTCCAGCTCATCATGGTAAGCAAACATTTATTCATATTTTAACAAATTAAGCTTTTTTAATATTATTTCAATATAAATATATATATAGTTAAACTAACAAAGTTATTGTTGAGGTGGTAAGCGATTTCACCTTGTAAGCTTAAGATACCCTCATTAATTGCTTTTTCCAACCTAGGATACCCTTAATCAGATTAATATATACGCATAATATTAAAATTTATTTATTTATACCATTACGAATAATGGCCTCAACCTCAGACATTCATGATATACTTCAATCAACAAATATTTTTAATTTGTTTTGGTTTGGCAAGCTATGGCTTGCAAACATGAATTCGAACTCAAGAGAAGTGCCACTCTACCGTAAAGGTGCTACTCTCGGTTCACAGTGTGAGACCTAGTGGACTAATTTGAAAAGATTAACAAATTAAAGTGGATACTTTAAGTATTTATATTTATCATTTTTGTCTAAATTAATTTTTTAACTTATAAATTTATATAAATATAATGATTCACATAAATATTACATAGTGATTATGTAACATACATTTAAGGAATTTATCTAGCTTCTTTTTTATCCTCAAATTATTAAAGTAATTTTTCTAGCTTCTTTTTTATCCTCAAATTAGTCAATTAGATCTATATTAAGAAGGACTAAAACTAGTGTGTGTGTGTGTATTAATTTTCTTTTTGGGATATGTACAATATCTATATAATAGTGAAAAAACAATTAATAACAAGGGGACTATGACCCTCGGTCGTCCTTTCTTTTTCACTTTGGTAAAAGCCATTGCACAGTTCACTCTCGGTGAAATTTACCAACTGGCTTAGCAAAGCAATGAAATTCTGATTGTTTAAGTATTGATCTGTTTTTAAATATCTCACTTAATATTTTTTTAATTGTGCTTGAAGATTTTGAAAACATGGAAGAAACGTCAGGAATGGAAGTGGATGATGAGCAGACAATGAACAACATGAACAGCCTTGCATCATTGAATGAGTTGGACGCCATTGTTAATCCTCCAAAGCTCTCTGATAATGATATGGCAGCTAGCTCTGAGTATCGCTTTTATTTTTAATTTTATTGTCGTCTCTTCATATATTTCTTCTATCTGTCTTTTCAAACAAACAAACAAACAAACAAAGAAACATAAAAAGAATGTTCTCGTATAGATTCATGGTTCTTTCTTTCTTTAAGGATTTGCTAAACAATTATTTTGTGCATGGGTCGTGTATGTCTTTGGTTTTATAGATCATGGGCAATGTTCTTATGTACTTGCTTTTCAGGGTTTTTTTTTTTATATATAGTAATTTCGTTTTATGGGTTTATCATTTAAAGTTTTTGCATTTCATTTGCTTTTCAGTTAGCTAGAAATTTTTCGTGTCCAAAAAAATATTTTGGGTCCAAATATTTTTAAAATTTTATAGAATCAACGTATAACAATATATCAATAGTAAGATGTCTGGCCAATATATATATATATATATATCTATCTTTTTAGAAAAATGACAGTTAGGTCTCAGAGATGGGACTTAATATCAGAATGGTCTCTAGCAACAATTGAGCAGTAACAAATGACAACTTGAGCAATGGGGGCTAACAACTTGCGAGGATCATTCTGATATAAAGTCCCATTTCTAAGACTTAACTGCCATTTTCACTATCTTTTTTGCCAACAATACGCACACATATATATGTAGTACTTTTTATTTGCTTTTAGGTCCAAATTTTTTTAAAAATACTTTTCCCATATACAATAATATCCCTCGTTTTTTATTTTTTGTTAGTTTGATCTAAAAATAAAGTGTTAGTCACGTTAGAATTCAAACACGGGGTGATTGGCTGGTAGTGTTTCAAACATAATTACCACTAATATCTAATAGGAGAATACCTATTCTTAGCCAAAAAGAAAAAAAACACAAAAAGGATAAAAATTAAAGAAAAGCATTAGCAACACTAGAACTGGGAATTCGGGCTAGCCTGAGCCCGTAACAGGCCATCGGTTAGGCGGGTCAGGTTGAGCAACCTAACCCCCTTACTCGGATTGCAACCCTGCAACCTGAACCTAAGCTTTCGGGCTAGCGGGCTAAACGGGTTAGCCTGCAAGCTTGAAAGCTAATTGGTCTTTTTTTTAAAAAAATTTTAAAAAAAATCCAAAATGCCAGTCACACACACAAACAGAAACTCAATCACTCACATTTGCTTATCGAAATAGATATAAAATATTAAAATGCATATGACAAATCTAATGCCAAATTCTAATGATGGCATTATACAAAATACAAAGTTTAAAGTTCATGCAAATAAGTCTTAGAAAACCAAATAACCACACAAGTTAGTCAAGTCTACTACTGAAGTCTAGAAGTTGACAAATAGATAAAGCCATAAAGATAAAGGGAAGAGGGCAAGAGGCAAGAGGGAGATATTAGATATCAAGAAACTCCTCATTCAAATGTTCAACAAAACCAAAAACTTGCAATCTTCATCATTCATCATCATTCGTCAATAATAATATTTGAGGCATTATCTGAAGCTGCAAATACAAGAACAGGAGCAGTTTCCCTTTTCTTTGTCTCAGAATCCTTTGTCACACGCTCACAGATAACGACACAATCACATAAACAATAAGAAAGTGTTAGTATGAATGTAAGATAATTATGAAAAAAAAAACAATTGTTAGTCTTAAATTCTATATTTCTATATGACCACATCACTCTAAAGTCTAGACTAAAATATTAAATAGATAGTACCATCCCATGGGAAACCAAGGAGCCAATTGTGAGTGCAAATAAGAGCTTCAACATTATCTGGAAGAAGACAAGATCGATACTTTGTGAGAACTCAAGATCTAATGCTAAAAGCTGATTCACTGACAATAGTAGTAATTGGAATGCTAAGAATGTTGCATGCCATCTTTGAAAGACAAGGAAATCGAGGTGAGTTAGCTTTCTAATAATTCAAGACATTGAATCTTATTGCCAATCTATTATCAAGTGTGGCTTCTTCTAGATAGTAATCTAATTCAAACTTTGCTATTGCTTCCTCATCTCGGCACTTGAATGAAAAAAAATTCTGCACCTTACATAAATAATAAAGGGTTAACAAAAATCAATATAGTCATGCACCCTATTCTTCAAACTGACATATAAATAGCAAAGTGGCAATCAAACATACATAAAAAATGTCATAGTCATCCACTTCGTTAGGGTTAGGGGTAACAACCGGGTATGAGATGAAAACCTTGTGGGTGTTAGAGCTTGATGCAACTCTTACAATTGAGGATGAAGATGGAGATGATCCTGTAGCTTTATAGTCATTGAAAACATTGTACAACTTGTTTCTTACATTTTCAACCTTTTCTTGAGAACTTGTGGGATCAAGTTTTGCAAAAGTAAACTTTGTAACATCAAAATTCATTCAAGGATCAAGGATAATTGCTAGAGCTAGAATCACGCTATAGTCACTACAATACTTGTGCTCTAAGCCATTTCCCGAATCATAGAATCTTCATTATTCAAATGTCCTTTCAACAGGAATTCAATCTTAGATATCTGAGTGAAATACATGTTAGAAGTGGGATGATGATCCGAATATCATGTTTGTTATCACTGTAAAAGGCTTTAAGAATGTGCACATCGTCTCTGCCCTAAACCACTCCTCATTTGTGGGACAATGAGTATAATTTGTGTCATTCAAAGCTAAGCTAGCAAAAGCATGCCGATATATAAGTGCACTTTCGAGTATTGCATGTGTCGAATTCCATCTAGTCAGGACATCATATCACAAACCCACTGAAGCATCGATACCCTTGATTAACATGTCCTCGTGGCCTATGAACATGTAAATTGGACCAATGAACAAATGAAAAACAGTGATGAACAAGTGATAAATTCTTCTAATGGGTTCAAGTGATCACTCTTGATTAACATATCCTCGTGACACATGAACATGTAAACTGAACCAATGAATAAGTGAAAAACGGTGATAAATAAGTGACACATTCTGTTGGACAAGTGACATGGGCAATAAGATCTTTTCACTTAAAAATTTAATTTCAATTGCAACCCTTGGGATTGAACTGAACTTTCAGAATGTTTTGAGACTAATTTTATATTAAATCTATTTTGTGGTCCCTAGATGAAATTCTCCTTTTTTTTGAGTAATCTGTTGATAGGGAGCAGGGACCTCTTAATATAAAGTCCGACATGTCATAATTTTCTCTTTTTCAAAATAATAAAAAATAATAATAATAGTAATAACCACACGACACTTTTTTAAATCCCTTTTATTATTACTATTGGACAAGGCCCAACGTCAAATATGTAGGCCACCAGTAAAGAAACGTACATGCTACATCTTTTCTTTGGTTTGGTTTGAAATTACGCTTCCTAACTCCAAAATGAAAGCCTTAGAGCTAAGTACTCCCTTTCTCTATTGAGCAAGTCCAAGAGATCTTCTATAAAGCACATATAGCAAGCTCCAATTATTCAACGTTGATAATTTCATCCATTCAAACCCCTATTAGTTAAAACTCACTTTAGTCAATTTAAATATTAACTGAAAAGATGTGGAATGCTACGTCTGCAAACAAGCTCAATATGATTGGGTTAGAATATATAATAATAAAAAGATTGTGTTGGACTTCCCTAATTCACGCCCACTCTACATGTTTTTGGAATTGTTTGACTTTGTGTCTGTTTAGGGCTTGTTTGGGATGGTGTTGGAGCCATCTCAAACTGATTCTTAGGCATTGAAGGCAGCACTTCAAACTCAAATTGGATTAAAAAAAATTAACTTGCATGACTTCAAGAGTGATATGTGATCATAATAACAATTCATAAATTATTTAGAACTAGTTATGAAACTAGCCCTTAGGGAATTAGTTGCACTAGCCTAACTAATCAGTTAAGCGCCTCCCTTCCCAGCCCTGCCTAGTATAAATAAGGCACTCCTATTGTAATTCACACTTGATTAGATCATAATGAAATAATAGTTGTGTTGTGTTCCTCTATTTCTTTTTCTCTCTGTTATCTATATCTTCTTCTTCTTTAACCCCTCTAATTCTGGTTCTTCTCTCTCCTTCCTTTCTTCCCTCTCTTCTATACAGAATTATGATTCTGTAAAAGTGGTATCATAGCCTTACACTCCTAGGCACCATGCAAAACCAAAAAAGAACACAAACATTAATGGTACACAATCCCAACATTGAAGAATATCGAAGAAATATTTAGACGTATTGGCAGGGGCTAGCCTTCATTAATCAATTAAAGAATGTGGTTCTTGAATTGTCTAAGTAACTACAAAATATGAGGCAACAAAGGGATTTGTTGTACTTATGGTATAGCAAGGATCGTTGGCAGAATTCAACCATGTGTTTGGCTTCCTATTTGACACACTTGATTTACCGTAAGATATCTCGTGGTTGTATATGTTTCAGCTTTACGTAAAGAAATCCAAAAACCAATCTGGATGTTCAACCTCCTTACTGTACTTGAAGCTAATCTCTTAGCAATACTGTATGAAATAATCGTGCAAATGCATGTTGAGAAAGCACAAAGAACCTTAAAAGATCAAGAAATCGATGGGTCACGTTCGATCACCACACAAGAAGTATTCGTTGAAATGCAATAATCATTCAAAGTCAGCTGGCCATCATGGAAGAGTCCTTAAGATGTTCTCGATGACAAACAAGAGAATCATGTCATGACGTTGTTGACAAAAGAAGATGAAATTTTTGAATCTCCTGTTCCTATGTAAGATAATAGGAGTGATGATGGAAAAACTGCGACTTACTCATTTGGTGTCAACGTATTATGTCTCACGCTGATAGAGAGAACTGCAAATACTAAGATGGGATCTGGGATGATTGAGCTTTTAACACATGGATTTTCTTATGATTTCCACACCCTTAAAATGTGGTAAAACATGAAAGTGACATTTATGGTTTCCGGGTCCCATCAACTAAGGTAAGAAGTATGTTTCTAGTTAAACCCAAGGACCTTGTGTCAAATTTGGCTTGGTTTTCTCTAATTTCTCGTAGGTCTAGTTTGTATTGCCTAAGAGAGAAAGTTTAGATGAAGATAAAATGTCAATACTCTCGTTAACTCAACAGAGAGTAAGTACTTTCATATATATAGAGGGGATGTACAGAAGAATGACCACTGGTGTAAGAACACGTGGAATAATACATATAACTGAATACAACTGGATAAAATAAGTTCTAACAATATCCTAACTAATCCAACTAGCTAAACTACAACACATGCTTCGTAGGTGTAGGTAGCTTATCATTTAATTCCGTAATATCCCCCCGCAAATGAGAGGGCGATGCCATGAGATCGAGTTTGTCTCGTAAGAGAGCAAACCAAGACGCCTCGAGAGGTTTGGTCAAACAGTCAGCCACGTTGTCGTCAGAAGGCACATAGTTAACACGTAGAGTGTTGGCAAGAACCTTATCTCGAACGAAATGGACATCAATCTCTCTGTGTTTAGTACGGGCATGGAAGACTGGGTTAGAAGCAAGAGCATTGGCACTGACATTGTCACACCATATAATGGAAGGTGAGGTGGATGGAAAACGAAGTTCACGAAGTAAGGACTATATCCAGGTGAGTTCAACAACTGAGTTTGCAAGGCCACAGTAATCTGGCTTAGTAGAAGAACATGAGACAACTGGTTGCTTCTTAGATGACCAAGAAACAAGGGAGTCACCAACATAGCCAATATAACCACTGGTTGATCGACGATCATTAGGACATAAAGCCTAATTGGCATCCGTAAACATTGTGAGCTGAAATGGCAGGGTAGATCGAAGACAAACACTAAGTTGAGGAGTACCCTTAAGGTATCGTAGAAGATGCTTGACTGCTTGTCAGTGAAATATAGTGGGAGTACTGAGAAATTGACTGAGCTTACTAACTGAGAAACAAATATCAAGTCTCGAATTAACTAGGTACCTGCTCCAACAGTGTTGCAATATAAGCGTAAATCATGGAATGGTTCACTATCAGTGAGTAAGAGGGTGCGTCTTGTAACCATATGAGTAGAACATGGAGCAAACTGAAGCATGTTGCACTGAGAGAGGATACTGAATGTATGTGGATTGAGAAAGTATGAAACCTTGATTATCATGATAGATTTCAAAACCCAAGAAGTAGTGTATGGGACAAGATCTTTTAAAGCAAACATGGCGTGAAGCTTAGTGGTGAATCGTAAGATGCTTGTGGGATTGTTGCCAGTGACTAGTCATCCACATAAATAAGGAGAATTAATATTTGGCTTTCATCTTGATAGTAGAACAACGAAGTATCGGTTTTGTAGCTGTGAAATTTCCATGATAACAGAGTAAAACAGAGTCGATCATACCAAGCACGAAGGGCTTGTTTTAAGGCATATAAGGCTTTAGTGAGTTTGTAGACATGAGACGAATATCTGGCATCAACAAAACCTTCTAGTTGGGTCATGAACACTTGTTTAGAGAGAAATCCATTCATGAATGCATTACTAATGTCTACTTGGCATACTTGCCAATGAAAACAGGAGGCTATAGTCAGAACAATCAACAGTATTCATCTTGATGATAGGACTGAAATTGTCTCCAAAATCAACCCCAAGCTCTTGTAAGTAACCCTTAGCAACAAGACGGGCTTTGAGCTTATCAAGGGTGCCACCAAACTTATACTTCTTCTTAAATACCCATTTGTTGCCAACAACGTGCTGAGATGGCTCAGGAGGAACAAGAACCTAGGTATGATTTTGAACAAGAGCTTGAATTCAGTAAGCATAGCCTAAGGCCAACAAGAATCTAGAAGAGAATCTTTGACAGACCGTGGTTCAACACGAACGCATTATCAGTGAGAGCAATAAAAGGGTGCTTGGACTTAATGATTTTGGACTTGGAGCGAGTGATCATGGGATGTTGATTGCTAGATAGACCTTGTAGTGAAGAGGAAACATTAGGTGTTGTGTCCAATGAAGTATGCTAAACCATGGGAACAATTGAAGTCAATAGAGTAGAGGCATGAGAAGAATGTGAAGAACTCCGAGACGAAGTGCATGTAGCTAGAGTATCAATCCCATCAAGTTTATAGTCAAGAGCAAGTGTAGACGTAGGAGAATCTAAGAAAGTTCCTTTAGAGGGAAACTCTGTCTCATTAAAAATAGCATGACGTGAAATATAGATCCTACCACTTGGACTGAGACACTTGTGGCCTTTATGACTCCCATTGGGCCCGAGATAGATACATTTGTTTAGAACGAAATTGTAGTTTGTGACGATTATAGGCTGAAGATAGGGAAAATATGCACACCCAAAAATATGAAGCATATTGTAGTTGGGGTTTGGAATGAAACAAAGCTTCAAATGGTGTCCTATTAATGGCGGTAGTAGGAATGCGATTAATGATGTGTGTTGCCATTGAAAATGCCTCCCACCAATATGCAGTTGACATTCCAGCTTGAGCAAGCAAGGAAAGGCTTATTTCCATGATATGTCTATGCTTTCGTTCAACTCTACTGTTTTGGGCTGACGTATATGGACAGGGGTGTTGAAATAAGATAGCAGCATTAGTAAAAAATGGAGAGAAGGAGTGAAATTCACCTCCCCAATCACTCTGAAACTTCTTGATTTTCTTATCAAATTGAGTTTCAACCATGACTTTAAATTGTTTAAAAGCACTCAATGCCTCACCCTTTGTACGAAGAGGATATAACCATGAAAAACGACTAAAATCATCAAGAAAGCAAACATAATATTTGAATCCATTCATTGATGTAGTAGGAGCAGGGCCCCACAAAGCAACATATACAAGATCCAATATAGTAGAAGCACGAGAAGTTGAAAGGGAAAATGGTAATGAGTGTGATTTACCAAACTGGCATGCATCACAAAAAGTCATAGATTCTTTTAAGGGCATATGCATATTACAATCTTGAAGAATGCGCTTAACATTATTACAAGTGGTATGACCCAGCTTACGATGCCAAGTGTTATACCTTACGTAAGGACCATATTTAGGTCACTAATCGTCCTTTAGGGTATTGCTAATCGCAGAATACGTAAAACTGAAAATTTTTCTTTTCCTTTTAGTTTCCGATGGTACCTTTATTTTCCAAAAATAATTATGGGCATATGTTGGTAATTTGCAACTAATAGTAGAAATAACGCATTATCGTATTTCTAGGTTCTACCAAAAAGTCCTTTAGGGTTTTTCAAAGTAAATGGTTCTAAACTTCTATCACTTTTGATAAAACAGTTTCTTCCTATTTTATTCTTAACACCCTAAACTTGCGTACAAAAATCCAAATTCATATATCATATTTGTCAGAATAAAAACATTACTAAATGTATGAACTAGTATCATGCCACATCCATAATACAATTATGTCACCAAATCATACTTCATCATTAATACAAACTCATCAAATTATTCCATTACAAATTATTAAATTTCCTCGGCTTGGTCTTCAACCTTGGACGTTTTTTCTACTCCGCCTTGAAGACTCAGGCCCTAATTCATGGTTATTATTGGGGGGTGAGATTCTTGTGAATCCCAATAGCAAGTTAACACAATTCTAATATCAATACAAGCATGCAACTATGTGAC
>JBAGKO010000013.1:7643941-7654342 GCA_037177275.1 Acacia concinna
CCTTGACAAACATATATAGTCAATACATTGGCGTATATATATGATAAATATGGGGATAAAGTGGACTGAGATATTGTGTTTAGGACTAAATCTACCGGAGTTAATACATTGGGATATATATGCCAAGGTGCCCTCGATTGTTTGGGTTTTGCGCTAAGCGCTAAACTGTCACAATCAGACAGAGTCATACTTCTACCCTCATTTTTAACATGAATTTAGATTCCTTACAATATATGAAAGAATAAATTTTCAGTGGATAATTATAAGTTTGCATTAAATATTGACGATGCTTTTTGCTTGACTCTGGTTTTTAATGTATACAATATATCAACTTCCTTGACAATATGTATAATACAATGAAGCTTTTGAACACTTAAGTAAGGAGTTTCACGAAGTAGTAATTAAATTTATAGCTGTATGTACACTTGTCCTTTGTAAAGCAGTTAATGCAATTGAACTCTACTTCTACGGTCCTTAATATAAAACATAGGAGTCAAGGTACAAAATTACCTATTAACTTTTTCTAAAATTGCACCCACCACCATAATTTTTTTTAGTGCAAAAGTCACTATAAAATTAAGAAAAGGGTGCAACAATGACAAATCCCTTGAATAATTTTACTTTGACTATTAAAGAGAAATGTTTGATTGTGAATAATGACATGCACGCTGACTTTAGTCATTTAAAGTCCATGTGTTGGTTGCCATTATTGACCTAGAAGTTGATATGTTGTTATGTAAAATTCATATTGTTACGTAAAATGATTTAACGGATTTATCATTTTGCATCTTTTTCTAAAATTTATAGTCACTTTTGCAACAAAAAAAAAAGTTTGTAGAGGTGGGTACACTTTTGGAAAAAGTTTGTGGATATTTTTGCACTTTAACCCTAAAATATATTTAGGGAGTTGATCTTAATTTTAAATATAAGACATAGTTTTTATATTTGTTAATGTTTTGTTAATTTACCCCTATTGATACTCTCTCAACTATAAACATGGAGGGAGTTTAGAATATATATATCATATTAACTAAACTAATTTTCTTAGTACAATCAAATTAGTTAATTATGTCTTATATTAAGAACTAGAAGAGTATTAATTTTTTGTTTTGGGTAAAGTAATTGAATTATATTCACTTGCTAAAGCCACTCAAAAATATATTACATGGCAATAGCCTATTCTATCGATATTTGTCACCTATTTTCCCACCTACTAGGATAAAACTTTGTTGGTGTTGTAGTAGTATGTATCACCTATTTGTTTATGATGCTTAATCTTGTTAACTCTTTCTGCGGCTTGTTTCTAGTATGTAGTTCGTTAAAAAGTAAATAGATTAGTAAATGCACTAGTAAGAAATTTTATTCTGCTTACTCATTAGGAACCAGATTAGAATACACGTGCATGTGTTATTCAAGAGGATAATTAGGGAATTAAAGAATTACTGATGCAAGGCTATGATATTCTCATATATAATTTGCACTTCTGAACCCTATTTAAATGTCAATAAAGAAAAACACACGAGGTTTGATATAAGGTGTTCTACTTAACATGTAATGTCCTATATGAGCAGTTATGATGGATAAGCAAAAAGAAACTGATGCTGTGGAAGAACTCACTCGGGCCATAAACTTCAAGCCTGATCTGCAAATGCTTCATCTGAGAGCAGTATTTCACGATTCAATGGGTGATCTAGCGTTGGCTCTCCAAGATTGCCAAGCAGGTCTTTGCTTAGACTAGAATCACACAGAAACGCTTAATTTATATCGGAGGACACAAAAGTCGAGCTAGTAATATAACATCACAACAAAAGATAGTTGAACTATGAGAATCAAAAGTCTTGAGATGGTTGAGCTTTCTTGTGGTAAAAAATTTTAGGGACTTTCAGAATATTCTGAATTTTCGTCCTAAAATCTCATAATAGCCAAGTTAAAAAGGAAAAAAAAAAGATTAGGGCATAAGAATGGATGGAAGGAAGTGAACTTATGCCTTAGGAGGATGATTCAAGTGAAAATTCAGATTTTTCATAGAACAAACTCCATTGATATGTATTCTTGTGAGCCATGGCTCACCAATTACACCCTCTAGTGCAGTGATATATTTATGAGCAGATTCAAACATCTTTTTTCCCTTAAATTGTACTCTATTTTGGTAGCTCATGCTCTAGCTTTTGCCAAAGAGAATAGAATTTTTTGCCTTCCCATGTTTCATTTATGATAATAACCATGAAGGAATAGTGGAAATAATACATCTCCATTTATTTTATTTTTTTGGGTTGTTTGGCTGAACTTCATTGAGTTTAAGAGCTTGTTTTGTATGAGGGATTTGGAATGGAAGGAAGATTTTTTTTTATATAAATTGGATTTTAAAACTTAGAGGAGTGGGGTTAAAAGTTGTTATACTTTATTATGCTACATTTTCTCCTTATTTAAAATTTATAATCTCACTTCTTCAATTTTTTTTTTGAAATTTAACTGGTAAAATTTTAATTTTCTCGTTCCTTTGCCTTCCTTCCTCTCATGTCAAACAGCCCCATTCATCATAAGATATATTATTTATTTATTTTTTCTTGATCCAATATACTCAAAATAATATTTATTAGTTGTTGCAAAAGAAGAGAATAAAGGTACTTTGACGAATAAGAGTGATAAAGAACAAATTAATAAACAAATAGGCAACAAATATAAACTATTTACAAAAGTCAATCTCACGCAAAGACAAGTAGTCTCTCTTTCGTCCACATTAGTCTTGTTAGCCTCTAAAGGAATGGTTAATAATACAATGTTTAGTCCTTATAATGTGCCTTGATTTTGATTTTGACATCTATAGTTTCAAACTACAAGTTTTAGTCCTTTAGAAAAAATGCTCCATGTTCTTATTAAAATGAGGGTAAACTGTAAGGACAAAAAATTGTATTAACCAAAGAATCTAAAACAAATGATAGATAAATGAAGAAAATGCCACAGTGCAGGAATTTTTGAGTAAATGCTCAACTTAAAGATTCTAATTCTCAAATTAGAAATCTTCTAACAAAATTTTTAGCTCTGACCACCAAGAGAATTAGAATTTGGTGCAGCTTCATCAGGCTCCATTTCTGTAATCTCCTTCAATGCAACAGTTACCTCTCTCATAGTTGGCCTTTTCTCTAGATCTGCATTCACACATTCTCTCATCACTTTGAACCACTTCTCAATCTCTTCCTCTTCCAAATTCCTTAAAGTGGGGTCCACCACATCAATAAAGGACTTGTTGCCCATCTTAGGTACTCAGCTAACCAATCTGCAAGAATCCCATTATCCTCTGTATAGGGAATCTTAATTGTTGTCAGTTCAAAAAGAATTAAACCAAAGCCATAAACATTGCCCTTCGTGTACGCCAATGGAGTTTGCAAGAGCTAGGTCGCTGCGGAAGAACCCCTTTTAATGGAAGCAACAATGTCATTCCAGAAGCTAAGATCTGCTGTGATTTTTGCAGCATAATCTTCAGCTAGGGATATAGATGAAGATTGGAGGTTCGTGTGAGCAATAAGTGGTGTTAGCTGATGATGCATATAGTCAAGGCAGTAAGCTATTCCCATGGCTATTCTCACTCTCATTCCCCAGTCAAGAGGTTTTGCTTCTCTTACTACAAAATTGATAAGAGAAATAAGGAAGAAAAGTCTTTGTTAAAATATGAAATCATAATATAATTTCACAAGTTACTGAAGATGGAGGGGATTCCTCAAGTTGAGTGGTCCTCAAGTTCAACAATAGTGGGTTATGATACTTAGAGATTAAGTCAATAATTTTCTGATGTAATAATTCCCATAATCTGAGTTGTAGATTAATGAGTAGCTTTAGGAAATATAGGTTACTTCAGAACATTAGCTTAGATAAAATATAAACTATCTAAAATAATTTAATTAAATATATATTCCTAAGATTTCTCTAACTCTCCATATCTCCCATTAGCCCACAATAATCAGTATTATATCAACTCATAAATCTAATAGCCAGAAAGGACATGATTGAGCTAAGGAAAACAAGTAGAATTTTAACACTTAAGTTACTCACTGTGTAGCATATTCAAAAAACCCTTTATTCTTGTGAAGGGTTGCTTCTCACAGAAGCCTATTAGATTCACAAAGTTCTTGTGGTTCACTCTGGATAATGTTTCTAACTGAAACTAAGTCAATGAAAAAGAAGTTATATAGTCATAATAGACAAATGAAATATTATATATTTATATAAATATATATAGCTCCATTTATTGCTTGGGTTTACCTTCTTTTTAAATTGGGATTCCATATGTTTTGACCAATTTTGAGGTGAGGTTACTGCAGTGGAAATTACAGCTATCTCAACTCCACTAGACAGAGTTCCCTTATAAATAGTACCCTTAGGAAGATATCCAATAATGTTGCTGAAATATTCACATGCCGCTTCAAGTTCTACTCTTTTGAGACTTGGCACACCTAAATCAAATATCCTTAATAACTATGCATATATATTCCAAATCATTGTAAATTAAAACTAGCTATAGGCTCACAAATAGTATGAGTCTCTCCATGTAAAAGTACTCTCAAATTGAAATGTAGATTATGAACAAAGAACATATTCATCATTTAATACTTCAATGCTTGTGAGTATCCATTCTCATTGTCAACATAAGTCTTTGTATATAAGTAAGGGTTAAGGGTCATTTTTCCCCTTGAAGTATTCATGAAGGAGCTATGGATATATGAAAGTTTTTGTTTTTGTTTTTGTCTAAATATGTCTCAGAAGTGTTCAAAAAGGTATATTATTGCCTTGACTATTAAAAAACAAATGTTAGCTTCTATCATTCGTGTTTTAGTGGTTAGGTGACATTGCTCATTTTTAACAGTTTCAAGGCAACATTGCACCAAAAGAAAATTCTGAATACACTTGGCTTATTTAAGAATACTTTTAGAGTAAAAATGACCCTTAACTTTAAAATTAAACAATAGATTTGGAGTTTGAAATAATTTTCTCGTTATATTCATGATGTGATCAAAGTAAACGTGAAGCAAAGATATTGAGGAGGGGAGAGAACTAATTACTTGTAACAAAAGGTTTCTGCAGCTGCCCACTCAAGCTTATTGGCCAATGTTTTATTGGCGCAACTTTTGTATTACAGAAGCAAGCAAAAGGAATAGCTGATACCAAAATCATTAAGGAGAAGCCACCAATTGTAGCAAATTATTCTAGAACGATGCTTTGGCGTAGAACTTCCCTGGTTTGAAAATGAAGCAGGAGAAGGAGCTGAAACCCCATTGGACTATGTTGGATTTGATTCAACAAAAGGTGCATCTGCTAGTGATATTTCTGGAGTTAGCGCAATAATAGGTGAAGGTGAAGGTGAAGGAGCAGATGAAGATGCTAGTGAAGGTGAGGGAGGAAGAAAAATGGAGGGAGATGGTGATGGTGATGATGATGGAGGAAATGATATGGGAGCTGATGTAGATGAAGTATTTGAGGGAGATTCAGATGGTGAGAAAACTCGAGAATCTAGTGGTAATGAAGAGGGAGGATTTGATATTTGAAGAAGTTGCCTCTTGTACCTATGAAAAAAAACACATAACATCAAGCAATAATGAACAACCAGATCAAGCAACAACATAAATATTTTGAATTTGGGTCCTCTCACTTTATGAGAGTGAATGTACAAAATGCATTAAGAGAAAGAGTGATACAAAGGGAAAAAAATGAAGTGATCATGTATGGGACTTATAATTAGATGTTGGGCCTATTACTTTACTTTATGCTCCCTCCATCCCTCCCTCCCTCCATAATTTGATCAATAATATCTCCAAGTCAATTTGAATTTGAGATTATCCCTTTCAAAGCTTAAAGTGTAAAGGATTCTGTCTCTTTCAACAAATGTGTTTTCCTTGACTAAAACTTTTATTTTCCTCCTAACAGGGTTGAGGCCAACAGTTTGTTGGTGTTCTATATCTCACTAATTGGGTTTAATATATAATAAGATGCCAAACTAAGTAATGAAGAAGCATATTGGTAGTTTTATAGAAAAATTCATGACATCACAATTCACCAATAAAAGAAAGAAAGAAAACTATTTGAGCAATTTATAATTTTATTTAACCTATTTTCTTTCTTGTGTTAATTACCCTAAATTTATTTGTTCAATATAAATTTATTTTTAAATTTAAATTACTGGTATTCTTTTAAACGCTAAGCATATATTTTCCTATAAAAATGGGATCTAAACATGTCATTAGCATAGCCAATTTGTTTAATAATATTTAAAAGTCGTATTTACATTTTTAAAAAGTAAAATTGATGTTGGTGTTAAATCCATTTTATCCATTTCACTCTGATTTTTCAAAAAATATTATAAAATAAAAACTATAATTGGTAATTGTGTGTGTATATATATTAGAAAAAGATTTAAAGATAATAAAATTGACGATAAAGACTTTAAAATAAAATTTATATTGTAAAATTGGGCAAACTAATCATTTGTTTCATGTGGTTTTGATTTGGTTACAACTTAATTCTTCCTTAAACTTTAACTTAGAGCAATTCAGATTTTCTAATTTTAATTGGTTGAAATCTAGTTCTCAAACTTTAACTTGATGCAACTTACTTATAGTTTTGACCACTTAAAATGTTAGTCCTTACATTTTAGAAAATGAAATTATAAAGATTAAAGGTTTTTTTTTTTTTAAAAAAAACTTAGGTACTAATGGTTCATATATTCTAATTATACCGATCGGGTTGCCCCAAGTCAACATTCAAGAATTTAGTTTCAATGGAATTGAATGGCAATGAATCAAAATTCAAGAATTTAGTTTCTTTTACAGTTTTAAACTAATTCAATATAAGAAATCAATATCAATCACCACAAAATATATTACAAGTGAATAATGCAAAATTATTCAGGTTAAAAAAAAATGCAATCTTACTTTTTCATATTTTATACGTGGGGTACATGCTTTCTATCAAGAACAAGACCCATCTCAAATTTTGGATATAAAACCAAAATGACAAATAAAAAGGTTAATTACAAAGCTCACAATTTATTTATTTATTGATGTAACCTCTACCAAACACCTAAGAATGTGGATATTATTACAAAATGATTCAATACAGTTTAAGTTTGGTACAAAGTACAAACAAACACAGGCATTTTGCTAGGTTTGTGAAACATAATTTAACTGGTCATCTAGTGTAGCCTATGTGTCTTAAATAAGACTACATGCAACTAGCAACATCATTACTATTATTAATTTTTTTTGCCAACTGTTACTATTATTAATTATTATTTTGATAAATTTATATGATGTTTTCATGTTAACCAATAACCAAGCCACTATTGACAATTCTTTCGACCTAGGCCAGAACTCATATTAACACACCTCATTTTTTTTTTATATTTTACTATAAGACTCTTTGTATAATTTAATGATGGTATATAGCTAGTTTTGAATTTTTGTAATGAAATAAAATAATATTTTATTTCCAAATCTGATATTTAATTCACATGAGACAATCACAGTACCAAATCCGCGTCTTGTTGTTCATCTCCATAAAACTTGGAAGCCATCAAATAAATAATTCATTTTGGCTGTTTGCTTTTCGTTTATTTCCTTTTTAATCTCACTCTCCTTTTGCTTTTAGAATTTAGGAAATATGAAATATTATAATTAAAACAATTTTTTAATTCTCTAAATGGTTATAAGGATAATTAATTGATTATTTTTTGTTTTGAAGGTGAGAAAAGCAAAGACAGAACAGAAAAACATAATATAACTCGGAAGAAAAAGTATGGTTCTTCAAAACACAAATAAAGAACATTATTTTCATTTCTTAATATGACACTCAATTTATAGCTCAATTTTTTTTTATTAAAATGAATCTTTTATTAATAACGAGAGGTAGTATAATAAAAAACTCACATGGCAACAATTTTGCCTTCTAAACATTCTACTCCGAACCGAATACAAATCAATGTATTCATCTTTAGCATTCCAATTCCTTAATGCTCCAAATGGATGTCTTTGAACCTAAGGAGAGCCAAACTTGAAAATTTGTTTTGCCAATCAAATCATACCTAAATTTAAAACCATGAAGAAAACAAAAACCCGGCTGAACTCGGTTTAATTCACATGGCTCAATTTGATTCAGAAAAGGGTTCACTTAAAGTGCAATAATACCTTGAATATTCAGAGGCAGAGAAAGGCTTTATTTTGTGGCAACAAAAAACAAAGAGAGCACGACCATCATGAAAACCACCGTGCAAAGCTTCAAGCGCATGAACCGCCATGCTCCTTCTTCTTATTCTTCCCCCCTCATTGAAAGATTGAGAAACAATTGAAAATTATTTTTACAGAGATGGTATGATTTGAAATATGAACTGGTTTATATTTTAGAATATCGAGTTGGGTTCTTCTCCTACCTGTATAGAATAGAACATGCTGAGCCAAATCTTCTTCATGTAAAACTTGCTTTATTTAGATCAGTAAAATCATATGGTTTTATGAAACTATGTGCTATTGCTTGAATCCATAGTCAATCCTATTTCCGATAGGAGTAGTTGACAATTGAATCCAATTTTTCCCATTATTTTCGTATCCATAATAGTGCGAAAAGAAAAGAAGGCCTGACTCCAAGTTGTTCAAGAATAGTGGCATTGAGTTTCTTGACCCTTTGCCTTACGATTAGTCAGTTCTATTTCTCGATGGGGGCGGGGCAAGGAAAGGGATATAATTCAGCGGTAGAGTGTCATCTTGACGTGGTGGAAGTCATCAGTTCGAGCCTGATTATCCCTAAACCCAATGTGAGTTTTTCTATTTTGACTTGCTCCCCCGCCGCGATCGAATGAGAATTGAGAATGGATAAGAGGCTCGTGGGATTGACGTGAGGGGGTAGGGAGGGCTATATTTTTGGGAGCAAACTCCAGGCGAATATGAAGCGCATAGATACAAGTTATGCCTTGGAATGAAAGAAAATTCCGAATTAGCCTTGTCTACGAACAGGGAAGCTATAAGTAATGCAACTATGAATCTCATGGAGAGTTCGATCCTAGCTTAAGATGAATGCTCACAGGAAATGGGTTGCGAGACAGAGTCCAAAAAAGATGTGTTAGAATCTATATGTAATGTGAGACTTCTGTATTTTTGCTTCTTAAGGTTTCTTTTTAATTAAATATTGTGATTTTTTATAGCTATTATTATTTTTCGGAAAAGTATATATTGCCAAACATAATGGCTAATGATTACGCGATAAATATACGATCCAAATACACAGGCAATTATTATCAATTATAATCAATCAAATGTCAATCATAATCAATGTTACACGTCAAATTCTTTCTAAAGTTTTTAAATCTTTCAAACAAACTTTATATGGTACTTTTTTTTTCCCAAAAAAAATTATCTGGCATTTACTATAAACATAAAATGATCATTATCATCAACATTTATTTATTTATATGAATCTTAAATTTTAAATGAAAGACAAACTGCCTTATTTTCAAATCATTATACTCATTTTTTCCTTTTTAAAAAAATAAAGCTGGTGTGATATCACTAGAAAACTGTTTAAATTGCAACCACATTAAATTGAAGTATTTAAGTAATTTTACACATTTTCTTACAATACGTTATTTATTTTTGGCAAATTTTTTTTTTTGCCTACGCACAAAAATCTTATTTATTTGAACTTAACAAGTCTCTGATTTTTCAAGTTGTGTCATGCATATTTTTCCCTTTTAGATTATTTTTTAAAAGAAGTCTGAAATATGTAAAAAAAAAGTAAAAAATCATTTCAAAAGAAACAATAATTTATTTTTTTAAAAAAATTGATCATGGCGTCAATTAAGAGTTTAGAGATTAAATTGAAATGAATGAACATTGAATTGTTAAAATAAAATAATTAAAAATCAAAATAAGAGTGATTAAATCCAAGAAATACTTAGTAGTGATCGAACAGCTTTAATTCACTTCGTATACATTCACTACTACAAAAACCCCTTTTCGCATCCGTTTTTAGAGGGTTTTAACGTCTGTTATTTGAGGGACATGTAGGTGGGGGACGTGGAAAGAAGAGTAACAACATCTGAAAAATAAAGGACGTAGAAAATGAATACCATGTCCCTAATTATATTAGGGACGTGGTAAGTGCTTCCAATCTGGGTCCATGGAGTGAGAAAACCACGTCCCTAAACCATTTTAGGGACATGGTATGCCAATTATCACGTCCCCAAAATGGTGTTGGGGACGTGGTTTCCTAGGATAACCACGTCCCCAACAAATTGTGGGGACGTTGTTTCCCTATGAAACCACATCCCCTATCCTTTTTGGGGATGTGGTTTCTATTGTTACCACCTCCCCAAACCTTTTTGGGGATGTGATATGATAGATACCACTACCCCAAAGGGTT
>JBAGKO010000013.1:7654442-7676381 GCA_037177275.1 Acacia concinna
AACCAAAAAAATAGCTCCACGAGAAGAACGATAGGTTGTACCCTATACTGCATTTTAGTTGGTGCAATCATTATTGATGACCGATTTAGGTGACAATTTCGGTCCAATCATTACTGCAGTGGAAATTACAGCTATCTCAACTCCACTAGACAAAGTTCTCTTATAAATAGTACCCTCGGGAAGAGATCCAATAATGTTGTTGAAATCTTCACATGCTGCTTCAAGTTTTTCTCTTTTGAGACTTGGCACACCTAAATCATACATCCTTAATAACTATGCATATATCCCAAATCATTGTAAATAAAAACTAGCTATAGGCTTACAATTAGTACAAGTCTCTCCATGTAAAAGTACTCTTAGATTGAAATGTAGATTATGAACAAATAACATATTCATTATTTAATAATTCAAATGCTTGTGAGTATCCATTGTCATTGTCAACATAAGTCTTTGTATGTACGTAAGGGTTAAGGGTCATTTTTGCCCTTGAAGTATTCATAAAAGAGCTGTGGGTATATGAATTTTTTTGTTTGTTTTGTTTTTGTCTAATTATGTGCTCAAAAGTGTTCAAAAAGGTATATTATTGCATTGACTATTAAAAAAATTTTAGGTTTTAGCGTTAGTTTTTTAGCAGTTAAGTGATATTGCTCGTTTTTAACAGTTTCAAGGCAACACTTAACCCAACAAAAAATCTAAATACACTTAGCTTCTTTGTGAATACTTTCATAATAAAAGTGACCCTTAACCTTAAAATTAAACAATAGGTTTGGAGTTTGAAATATTTTTCTCATTATATTCATGATGTTATCAAAGTAAATGAAGAGCAAAGAGATTTAGCAATGGATAGAACTAATTACCTGTAACAAAAGTTTTCTGTAGCTGCCCACTCAAGCCTATGGGGCAAGGTCCTACTGTCACAATATTTGTATTACAAAAGCAAGTAAAAACAATAGTTGATAACAAAACCAATAAAGAGAAACCACCAATTGTAGACCAAATTATTATATAATGATGCTTTGGCTTAGAACTTCTTTGGTTTGAAAATGAAGCAGGAGAAGGAGCTAAAACCCCATTGGACTATGTGGATTTGATTCAACAAAAGGTGCATTTGCTAGTGATATTTCTGAAGTTAGTGCAGTAATAGGTGAAGGTGATGTTTCAGGTGAAGGTGAACGAGATGATGAATATGAAGATGAAGATGCCGGTGAAGGCAAGAGAGGAAGAAAAATGGAGGGAGATGGTGAAGGTGATGGAGGAAATGATATGGGACCTGATGCAGATGGAGAATTTGAGGGAGATTCAGATGGTGAGAAAACTTGAGAATCTCGTGGTAATGAAGAGGGAGGATTTGATATTTGAAGAAGTTGCCTCTTGTACTGATGAAAAAAAACGCATAACATCAAGCAATAATGAACAACCAGATCAAGGAACAACATAAATATTTTGAATTTGGGTCCTCCCAGTTTATGAGAGTGAATGTACAAAATGATTTAAGAGAAAGAGTGATACAAAGGGGGAAAGGAATGAAGTGATCGTGTTTGGGACTTATAATTAGATGTTGGGCCTATTACTTTACTTTTTGCTCTCTCTTTCTCTCTCTCTCTTCCTAATTTGATCAATAATATCTCTACGTTAGTTTGAATTTGAGATTATCTCTTTCAAACTTAAAGTGTAAAGATTTATGTCTCTTTCAACAAATGTGTTTCCCTTGACTCAAACTTTTATTTTCCTCCTAATAGGGTTAAGGCCAATAGTTTGTTGGGGTTCTATATCTCACTAAATATATGAAGATGCATATTAGTAATTTTATAGAAAAACATTCCATTTCACTCTAATTTTTCAAAAATATTACTAAATAAAAACTACAATTGGTAATTGTGTGTGTATATTAGAAAAAGATTTGAAATAATAAAATTGAGGATAGATTTGAAAAAGACTTGGCTATGGCTGTTGAAGACTTTTAAGAGCACTTTTCCTTAGATAGTTAGAACAATTGGTTGACAATATAAGTTTTACCTATGTAGATAAGATTGTTGAGAACCATTAGTCTATATGTTGTATGGTAACTACTGCTATTGATAAATGAAGTTGTTAGTTGGGCCTAAAATCTTTGTTTCCTATTGTAGAAAAGTTGGCAAGGCCACAGACTAGAAGTAGGACCAGGAAAGCACAAGATAGGAATCATGAAGCTCCCGTAAATCCAATATAAAGAATCATTAATCGCTTGGAAAAGCAATAGGTGATGATGAATGAGGTAAGAGCCACAGAGGCTCAGCAAGAACATGATAAAGATCAGGCAATAGTAACGACAATTGCTACAACCATAAGACAAGTCAGGGAAGATATGGCAGGTGAGGCGAGTGAGCCTCCACAGCTTGATCTACCATGACCCCAACCAGAGGTAGCAATGTCTGAAAGAGTAGTAGATGACCCTGAGGCTACCCAAAGGTGGGTAGAAAAGTTTTGTAAGCATAATCCTTCTATTTTCAAGGGAGTTTCTAATTCACAAATAATGGAGGATTGGGTCGCCCGGCTAGAGAAGTTTTTTAAGGTGATGGGTTGTTTGACTAAACAAAGAACTCATTTAGCAACCTATAAGCTAGAGAAAGAGGCATATCAGTAGTAGAGGAACACCGAGATGGTGTTGCAGGCCCATAACACCTCGGTTACCTAGGAGTTGTTCTTAGAAAAGTTTTACCATAAGTACTTTCCCTAGTCCGTGAGGGATGAAAAGGAGGTAGAATTCCTTACATTAAGGCAAGCAGAGGATGAGTCCTTTGATAGTTACCTTGCCAAGTATGTTACCCTTTCATAGTATTCCTTGTATTTATAGTATAGGAACGATGAACGATGGTTTATCGGAAAGATGTTAGAGGTCTTAAGACAGCCTAAGAGAAAGAGTAGCTCCACGACAACAAGAAAGGTTCAACGAGGCAGTAGAGGTCTGTTGTATTACTGAGAGTAACCTTAACCACTAACCAATTGTGAAAGCAACCCTGAGGTTAGATATTGGGTCCAGTCTGCCAATACAGACGATTCAATCTATTCATATGACTACAAGGATGTCTGTAGGAACCATGATTGATGACAAGAAGAGGAAGAGCAGCGGTTCTGATAGAAAGGGGAACTAAGGAGGAAAGTTTGGTGGCAAGGGATTTGACACCAGTAGGCCCAGGAGGAGCTACGAGACGTGCAATTGAGATCACGAGGATAGGCCATGCTTGATGGGCCAGAACGTGTGCTTCAGGTGCGGCAAGCTGGAACATTTTGCTTAAAAGTGTTCGTAAGCTGTCGATAGTGCAAGACCCCAAGTGCAAGATAGAGTTTTTACCCTTACGCAAGAGGAGGGATGTAAGTCGCTAAAGCTTATACAAGGTACAGAGAGTAATTACCTTATTATAGTTTAGTGCGCTGGGGTGCTAGCCAATCACTCATAATATGCGTGGGGCGATTAGGTTTCACCATTATTGCTTTGTCATGAGATTTAGTATTGTTCACTCCTACTGGTGCTAGAGGTTGCACCACTAGCGTATGTTTGAGCTATATTGTTTGGAATGTGCATTGTTGCACTGTTCTAGACCTAAATTGCATGCCTTGACATGATAGTAATATGATGATTGGCCTGAATTGGTTGTCAATCAACACCATACTCCTTGATAGTAAGAGTAAGAGTTTAGTACTACCCCTTTGAAAGTCGGTCCCTAGTATCAATATAAAGCTGAATCTTAGGCAGAGAAAAGCCTAAAGCAAGGATGTCAGGGCTACTAAGTGTTTTCTCAATTCAAATAGAGGCAGACTTAGGGATTAAATAGATCCTAATAGTTAAGGAATATCCAAAAATCTTTCTAGGAGATCAATGGATTAATACCAGAAAGAGAGGTGGATAGAACCATTGATCTAGTACCAGGAGCGAATTAGGTCTCAAAAGCTCCTTATAAAATGGCTCCTAATGAGGTGCTTGAGGTAGAGGAATAGATAAAGGAGCCAGTAGAGAAAGGTTTAGTAACCTATAGGGGTGCTCTGGTACCGATTGAAAGAGAGAAAGATAGTAGCCTGGGCATAGCTAGACTTCTATGAATTAGACAGAGAAAGTATCCGCTCCCTATGAAGTCCCACATTGATTAGAAAGGGGAACGAAACATGCCTTTTAAGGGTGTGGATACCTTCCCCTCATGGACGGATTTTCTGGGTGGCTATGGCTGCACCCAGGGAAACAAAATGTTGCTATTGGCTACGGTTGGAAACAAGGACAATATCTATGAGGGAGGGCTCTGGGATGTTACACTCCCTGAAGTTGATGACCTACAGATCAGAGTAGCACAACAGAAGTGTGGCTAATGCTACTAGATCTCAAGGACTAAGTAGAATTAGGTTATTATCAGTGAAAGAGTGGAAGTGGAGGATATCCTGAAAATTGCGTATAGTACCTAGGCAAGCACAAGGTAATGACATAGGTCACATCCTTAACAATTAGAGAGTAGGAAATTGTTAAGGATTTCCAGAGGTTAGGTCTTATCGGTTAGATGTAGTTGCTAGCCAGAAAGGTCGGGATGTACATAGATAAATAGCATTGTTAAAGTGAGTATAAGACAGGGTGAGAGTCTCTTGATTGTGATATAACCTCTTAGGTTGGGAGGTGATCCTCTGTATTAGAGTTGACATTGGTCAAGAGAGAGGGAGTTGTCCTCTGAAGAGAACGAGAGAAAAGGTAGCCAAGGCAAGGCACGTGGACTGATCTTACCCCAATAAGAGGGAGAATAACCAAGAATGGTACAAGAAGGATTATTCCTTACACTTAGCAAAGTAAGAGGAAAGATATGGTAGAATAAGACCTCTCCCTATACAATCTCTAGTCAGTGAGGACTGTGAGAATAATGGTATGAATATGAGAACCAACAAGGACAGAGAAGTTAATTGAAATCCATAAGACAATAAGGTAGTCAGTAGTTAGTCTTGGGGAATGATCTATGTATTGACCTTTGAGTAGTAGATGGGTTACTCCTCAACTCATTTTATAGGTCCAAGGGACCTAGAGGAGAGAATGTGGCTTGATGAGATTGAGTTACCAAGGTCACAAAGGATCCTAGCAAGATGTGATTGAGCGCAGTTAGCTCCTGAAGTCAGAAGGAAGTTATAGAGCCACCTAGAGTACCTCTCTAAGAAGTTAAACATCTGGGATATTATATGCATCTAGGATGCATAGACCTAGAAATAAGTTAGAAGAACGTCTCTTCAATCTGGTCAACTATTATATACAAAGATAGTACCCTTGACTTCTCTATAGACACTTGATTATTGACTGGATCAAAACTTAGCTTATTCCATCAATCAAGAAAGGATAGATAAAAAGGGGCAACTTGCTAGTCAACTAGATAAGAAGTAAAGGAAAAGGAAGAGGTTTGTGAGTTAGTTTTGTAGCGTATAAACTGGCCCTACCCCCAAAGTTGAGCTAGGGTGCTCAATATCTTTTAGGTTTCCCTATGAGGAAAAGTGCTACATAGAGAGAAGAAGCGTGGGAAATGGAAGATCAGATGAGAAGTAGCTACCTATAGTTATTCTCATAACGTATGTGTTAAATTTTAAGATGAAATTTATTTTAAGGGGGGAGGAATGTAACATCCCGAAAATTTTGTGATAGACCGAGGGTCGTACCTTAATGTTTTTCAAAGCCTAGATGAGGCATTCTGGATGAGTAGAGGGCCCTACTCTACAATTGAAGTGAAACCCAGGGAAGAACCTAAGTGTAAAGAAGGAAAATTCCATAAAGTTTCAAGAGAAAATGCGGTCAGGTCCGAAGGCCTTGAAAATTCCCACAAAATCCCAGTAAAATAGTACAAGTTCAAAGATTTCAACAAAAATTGCTAAAGCGAGAAATCACCGGTAAAATGGACTTTTCGGAGAAAAAAATACTTCTGGGAGTTCTAGATGTCTACAAATTCTAAAATTTTTATAATAGCTATTTGAGAATTTAAAAAATTTCTAGTAAATTTTGGGAATTTTTGGACAAGTACAGAAATTTCTAGAATTTTTGAAGTTAGGTCCAAAAGAGGTAATTATGGAAAATATAATAAAATTCAGTGGGGCCCACATGGGACCCACATGAGGTTGCCGCCCAAATGAGCTTGGTGGGCAAGAAAAGCTCTTCTAGAACGTGACACGTGTCGGCATTAGATTGGCCTACACAAAAAGTTTGGGAAAATTACACCTAAAGACCCAATAAATATTTGCATTTTGAGCCCTCTCCAAAAATTATAAATACCCCCTCCCTTCCCCTCATTCTTAATGCCCTCTCCCCTCTCTCTCTTACTATACCCCTTATTTTCTCAAAAAGCCAAGCAATCCAGGAGCATTTAGAGTGGTCCCGGCTCGGTCTTCTGTGTAATTAAGGTTCTGTCTTCTCCCTCTTTTGAATTCCTTTTTTCAGCAGTTTTAGAGTTATTTTAGGGGGAGGTTCTATCCAATTGAGCAATCCTAGATAGTGAACCTAAAGGGAGGTTCTGTCCAACTATCTAAGCCAAAACAATCCTTCCTAAGGGGAAGTTCTATTTAATTTTTTAGAACAAGGATAGCATTTCCTAGGGGGAGGTGCTCTCCGACTATCCTAGACCAAAGTGGCATTTCCTAAGGGTATGTGCTATCTAACTATCCCGAACCAAATTCACATTTCCTAAGGGGAAGTGATGTCTGACTGTCTTAGAGTAAGGTAAAGATTCTAAAGGGGAGATGCTACCTAATTGATAGGTCTAGCTTGTCGAGCACATCTAAGGAGAGATGCTGCCCAACTGGCTCAGTCTAGGTAGTGGGGACGAGCCAGCAGGTGAGACCCAGGATCGATGGGGTGTATGGGGTGTTCTACCGATGGGTACAGGTAAGTGAAGGATACGATCCAAGTAGTAGGGAACCAAGACCCTAGGGGTGCCAAGAGGGAAGGGCAGTAGTATACTATTAGAAGTAGATAGTAATGCCATGTATTGTGGTTTGTGTAGGTGTTACAAAGAGGCATACTACGAATCCAGCAACTCTAGAAATAGTGAAACAAAGCCCGTACACCAGGTAAGAAGAATACGATAGCAATAATCTCTACCCGTAATCTTCTTTTTAAATTAGGCTTCCATATGGTTTGACCAGTTTTGAGGTGAGGTTACTGTAGTTGAAATTACAGCTATTTCAACTCCACTAGATAGAGTTCCCTTATAAATAGTACCCTCAAGAAGAGATCCAATAATTTTGCTGAAATCTTCACATGCTGCATCAAGTTCTGCTCTTTTGAGACTTGGCACACCTTTATCACATATCCTACTATGCATATATTCCAAATCATTGTAAATAAAAACTAGCTATAGGCTCAAATAGTACAAGTGTCTCCATGTAAAAGTACTCGATCTCAGATTGAAATTTAGATTATGAACAAAGAACATATTCATCATATATAAAATTTAATCCTTGTGAGTATCCATTCTCATTTTCAACATAAGTTATAATCAGTTTATGCTTTATATATACTTAAGGGTTAAGGCTCAGTTTTGCGCTTGAAGTATTCACGAAGAAGCTATGGGCATATGAATTTTTTTTTTGGTGTCAATGTCTCTTCATAAGTGTTAAAAAAGGTGCAATATTGCCTTGACTATTAAAAAAATGTTTGTGGTTAACATTAGTTTTTTAGTAGTTAGGGTGACATTGCTTATTTTTAACAGTTTCAAGGCAACATTAAAGTAAGAAAATTGCTAAATACACTTAGCTTCTTTATGAATACTTTCAGAGTAAAAATGACCCTTAACCTTAAAATTAAACAATAGGTTTGTAGCTTGAAATATTTTTCTCATTATATTTATGAGGTTATCAAAGTAAATGTGGAGTAAAGAGATGGAGCAATGGAGAAATACCTATAACAAAAGCTTTTTGTAGCTGTCCATTCAAGCTTATGGGCCAAGGTTTTACAGTTACAACCTTTGTATTATAGAAGCAAGCAAAAGCAGTTGATGATACCAAAAACAATAAGGAGAAACCACCAATTGTAGACCAAATTATCATAGAACGATGCTTTCTCTTAGAACTCCCCTGGTTTGAAAATAAAGCTGGAGAAGGATCAGAAACGGTAGATTTGATTCAATAAAAGGTGCATTTGCTAGTGATATTTCTCGAGTTAGTGCAATAGTAGGTGAAGGTGATGTTTCAGGTGAAGGTGAAGATACTGGTAGAGGAAAGGGAGGGAGAAAAATGGAGGGAGGTGGTGATGGTGATGGTGCAAATGATATGGAAGCTATTGAAGATGGAGAATATGAGGGAGATTCAGATGGTGAGAAAACTTGAGAATCTCGTGGTAATGAAGAGAGAGGATTTGATATTTGAAGAAGTTGCCTCTTGTTCCTATGATAAAAAAACACAAAAAACCAAGCAATAATGGACACGCATATCAAGCAACAACATAAATCTTCTGAGAGTGAATGCACAAAATGTATTAAGAGAAACAGTGATAAAAAGGGAAAAAAATGAAGTGATAGTGTATGGGACTTAATATTAGATGTTGGGTGTATTACTTTACTTTTATCTCCCTCCACCTCCCCCTCCCCCTAATTTGATCAATAATATCTCCAAGTCAATTTGAATTTGAGATTATTCCTTTAAAACTTAAAGTGTAAAGGATTTTTGTCTCTTTTAACAAATGTGTTTCCTTTAACTCAAACTTTTATTTTCCTTCTAACAGGGTTGTGGCCAATAGTTTGTTGGTGTTCTATATCTCACTAATTGGGTGAAATATAAAATGAGATGCCAAACTAAGGATATGAAGAACCATATTGGTAGTTTTATAGGAAAACATTCATGATACCGCCGTTCACCAATAAAAGAAAGAAAAATAACTAATTGAGCAATTTATAATTTTATTTAACCATTTTCTTGTTTGTGTTAATTACTCTAAAATTATTTGTTCAATATAATTTTATTTTTAAATTTCAATTACTTGTATTCTTATAAACCCTAAGCATATACTTTCCTATAAAAATGGGATCTAAACATTTCATTAGCATAGCCAATTTGTTTAATAATATTTAAATGTAGTATTTACATTTTGAAAAAGTAAAATTGATGTTGGTCTTAAATTCATTTTATCCATTTCACTCTAATTGTTCAAAAACATAACTAAATAAAAACTATAATTGGTAATTGTGTGTGTCTATATATTAGAAAAAGATTTAAAGTTAATAAAATTGACAATAAAGACTTTAAAATAAAATTTATATCATTAAATTGGTAAAACTAATCATTTGGTTCATGTGGTTTTGATTCGGTTACAACTTAATTTTTCCTTAAGCTTTAACTTAGAGCAATTGAGATTTTATAATTTTAATTGGTTGGAATCTAGTTTTAAAACTTTAACTTCAAGCAATTTAGTTATACTTTTGACCATTTAAAATGTTAGTCCTTACATTTTAGAAAATGAAATTATAAGGATTAAAGGTGTTATAAAAAAAAACTTAGGTAGTAATGGTTCAGATGTTCTAACTATATCAATCAGGTTGCCCTGAGTCAACATTCAAAAATTTAGTTTCAATAGAATTAAAACAATAAGAATTGAATTGTAATGAATCAAAAATTCAAGAATTTGGTTTCTTTTATAGTTTTAAACTAATTCAACTTAAGAAATCAATATCAATCACTACAAAATATATTACAAGTGAATAATGCAAAATTAGTTAGGTTAAAAAATAATGCAATATGACCTTTTCATACTTTATGTGTGGGCTACATGCTTTCTATCAACAACAGAACCCATCTAAAATTTTGGATATAAAACCAATATGACAAATATAAAGGTTAATTACAAGCTCATAATTTTTTTTATTTTTTATTGATGTAACCTCTACTAAACACCTAAGAATGTGGATATTAATACAAAATGGTTCAATACAGTTTAAGTTTGGTATAAAGTACAAGCACACAGACATTTTACCACGTGTGTGAACCAGACTTTAACTGGTCCTCTAGTGTAGCCTGTGTCTTAAATAATACATGCTACTAGAAGCATTACTACTATTATTAATTTTTTCTGCCAACCCTTACTATTATTAATTATTATTCTAATAAATTTATATGATGTATTTCATGTTAACCAATAACCAAGCCACTATTGACAATTATTTTGGCTAGTGTAGCTTCAGCTGAATATGGCCTTTGGAATGGTCATCTCTTGCTTTATTCATAATTAACCTATGTGCCAATTTCCATTCCTAACTTGCCCTTACATTTTTCTAATTTTGAACACATGCCATTAGTTACTTTTTGCCTCTCAAAACTAACGTGAACCCCATTTGAAATTGGACCAAATACTGTGCATTCTGTTGGCTTTTAATTTCAAGTGAAAATGTGATATGCCAGATGAATTTTCTATAGAATTGGTATAAATGTGGAACTAGAAGAGGAGTTTGACAAATACAGTGCGATTGGACTGTCAAGATCCAATGGGTTAGCAAATGGAGCAATGGTGTTGCAAATGATTTGGCTGAAGATGGGCTCTCAATTGCACCAGGGTTTCAATTAGTGTCTACGGCTACTCAAGCATTAAATCACTTGATGCAACAAGATAGAGGATACTTTTATTTGCTTTTCTGTTTTGTTGTAAATATATATATATATATATATAATTGATTACTTTTTGTTAGGAAGGTGAGAAAAGCAAAGACATAACAGATAGTATAACCCAAAGATAAAGTTTGGTTCTTCAAAACATAAATAACGAACAATATTTTCATTCCTTCATAAAACATTCAATTTACAGTTCAATTTTTTTATTAAAATGAATCTTTTATTAATAACGAGAGGTAGTGTAATTATATACTCACAAGGTAACAATTTCACGGGAGACCACGAACATAGATCAATGTATCTATCTTTCGGGTAGTGTAATTATATACTCACAAGGTAACAATTTCACGGGAGACCATGAACATAGATCGATGTATCTATCTTTTGCATTTGTTAGCTGTCTAGCTTAACCGCAAGTGCATGAGTTGCAAATAATATAAAAAGATCGTTCTCACGAGGACTAGGACAAAATAAGCGTTAATTATCTTAATTAAATTCTCAATTAGGTTGAGTGAATGTGTTTTAAAGATTTAATTAACTAACTAATTACTTAATTAACGAAAGAATAATTAAAGAGTAAAAGTTATGTATTTTCTTCAAGATCAGAGAAACCTAGGATTATTATCCCCTTATATTTCAAGAATACTTATTTAGATCATTTCTTTTATTTACTTCCTAAGATTAATTATGTTAACCCAAGATATTATTATACCTATAAGTACTCTCTCAAGTCTCCAAATAGGTGTTTAATTTAATTAATATATTAATCTCTCAATCAATTAATTAAATTCTAATTTCTAAACAAATCCCTTTTTTTGGCTATGCGAGGTCGACAAGTATATCTCTATCTTGGTAACAAAATTAACCATTCATTACGCAAATGTCAAATTCTCACACGATTAAACCTAAATTCTATATTCAATTTAACTCTCTTAAGCATCAATCAACTAAATTAGTCTATCTTATTAGTGGCAAATTAATAAGAAGCATTAAGTTCAGAGTAAAATCAACATAAAAGAAACCTTAATCATAAATAAAAGAAAGGGACAATAAAATACTCAATCCATATAAGGGCTCAAATAATCTTAAAACAAGAAATTTAGCTACTCATGTTTAGAATCAAATCAAAATTAAAGATAATAAATCTAGATTCAGAAGACATGATAAAAAGAAGAAAGAGACAAATAGGTACTTAAATAAAGATCAAGAGTCTTGATTTTCTGATCTCCTTCTCCAGAACCTATCGAATCTGTAGATGAATCCAGCCACTAAGTCCACTGATATCTTCTTCGGTTCTTCTTGTTCCCTTCTCTAATCTCACGTTCTCTCTCTTCATGCAATCGCTATGTTCGTCCAAACTGCCGCTATGATGTTTTGTCTTTTTATCTCTCAATTCCCTACAATTCTCTTCTCGTACGCGTCTTTTATTTTGATAGATTTTGTGTGGGATCCTCTGAAGATTCTCGTTCCTGCATCTTTCCTTACGCATATAATAATAATATATTCCAATGCTGTGTGTGCGTCGTCATATCTCCTAACAAAGCCAATGATAATTAAATAATAATAATAATAATAATAATAATAAAATATATTAATAGATTATAATAATAATAACATTAATAATAATACTCCTAAAAATTATTTCTCCTTTTTCTTATTTAAGAATATGGTATGATGATGATGATGATCATCATCATCATCATTAATATCATGATTTTTATCCTACTCTTATATTTAAAATGAAATCCCTTAAATCATGCTACCTATTAGTATGCTAAATTTATCTAAAATAGGAAATCATCAGTATTCCAATTCCTTAAAGCTCCAAATGGATCACTCACGCGATGCCTTTGAACCCAAGTAGAGCCAAACCTGTAAATTTGTTTCACCCATAAAAACATACCCAAATTCAAAACCACGAAGAAAACAAAAAACTGGCTTAACTCGGTATAATTCATATGGCTCAATCTGATTCAGAAAAAAGGTTCACTTATGTGGGATAATACGTTGGGGGTTCAGAGGCAGAGAAAGGCTCTGCTTTGTGGCAAAATAAAACAAAAAGATTGCGGTCACAATGAAAACCTGCATGTAAAGCTTCAAGCGTTTGAAACACCACGCTTCTTCTTCTTCTCCTCCCTCATTGAAATATTGAGGGAGAATTGAAAATTATTTTTACAGAGATCATGTCATCTGAAATATGAATTGGTTTATATTTTAGAATGGAACAGAGAGAATGGGTTGTGTTACAATTTATATGCAATAAGAGACTTCTCATTTTTATGCAATAAGAGACTTCTCATTTTTGCTTTTTTTTTTTTTTAATGTTTCTTTTTTATTATTTTTTCGGAAAGGTATATATTGCCAAACATGATGGCTAACGATAATGCAATAACTACAAATAAATATACCATCCAAATACACAGTCAATTATTATAAATTATAATAAAGAAAAAGTCAATCATAATCAACGTTACACGTCAAATTCTTTTTAAAGTTTTTAATTTTTTCAAACAAAATTTATATGGTACTATTTTTTCCCCAAAAAGAAAATTTATATGGTACTATTTTTTCAAATTCTTATCATTATCATCAATATTTAATTATTTATATGAATCTTAAATTTTTTCAATAACTATCAATCTTAAATTTTAAATGAAAGGCAAACTGCCTTATTTGCAAATCAAAATACTCGTTTTTTCCTTTTTTTTTTTTAATAAAGCTGGTATGATATCACAAGAAAACGTGTTTAATTTGTAACAACATTAAATTGAAGTATTTAAATAATTTTATACATTTTCTTACAATACCTATTTATTTTTGTCAAAAAGAAATTTTTTTCCCACGCACAAAAATCTTATTTATTTTTACTTAACGAGTCTCTTAGGTTTCAAGTTTTGTTATGCATATTTTCCCCTCTTAGATTAGTTTTTTGAAAAAAAAATCTGAAATACTTAAAAAAAGTAAAAATCATTTCAAAAGAAACAACAAAATTAAAAAAAAACAAAAGATCATGGCGTCATCTTTTTTGGTCAAGTCTTGGCATGAATTAAGAATTTAGAGATTAAATTGAAATGAATGAACATTGAATTGTTAAAGTAAACTAATTAAAAATAAAAAATAGTGGTAATTAAATCAAGGAAATACATAGAAGTGATCGAACTACTTTAATTTGACTTCGTATACATTACACCAATATGGGCCAATTCTAGCTAAATTATAATATGGTAGTAGTGAATCTTCTGCTAAAGATGTAATAAACTTAACTTTTAAGTTAATGGCCAACTTCATATAGGATTTTTAAAACAGATGCAAAAAGAATCTGAAGGGGTCCACAATATATAGTTGTATTTTTGTACAACTTAATATTGGCCAACTCCAGTTTTACATTTCAACCATTCAAATATTGTTGTTGAGTGGAGTATAATTTCCTGCAATTTTGAATTCCATAACATGTATAATCATGTACGAAAAAGATAATATTCACTACGAACATATAAAAAAAGAGTTGTCATAAATTTGGGAAAAAAAATTATTTAAGGTGGTTTAGATATCTACAAAAAAAAGATCATTAGATGAGCTAGTCAAGAGGGTACATTGGACAATATAAAGTTCTATTGGAATAGTTTTAAATAAGATTTGACATTGCAAGTTTAGTCCTACTTACAATCTCAGACAATTAGTGTCCGCCTCAGTCAAAAAAATCACAAAACTATATCAATGTAATCAAAACTGATAAATATGGGGTGGGAAGCAAGAACTTTTAATCGTTATATAATATTTTATATATTATTTTAATAAATATATTTATTAAACCATATTTTAACTAATAAATTTTAAACTAGTACTTCCATGAATTCAATGATACGTTTGGCTTTACCACACTTTTTATGTGTAATTTAAATTTGACTCAGGCAAACTAATTTTGATATATTTCATATTTTAACCAAACTTTAACAATTCAAACTCACAAAATTCTTTTAGGGAAAATCTAAAAAAAAAAAAAAAGACAAGGGAATTATATAACAGACAAATCAAAGCAACGAAATCCGAAAATCACAAATCAATCACTTTTGAACTTTTTTCTTGAAATTATGAAAATGCCACTGAATGTTAACAACATGAGTATTTCAATTAACAACAACACAACATCCCACAGCATAAATATGTAGTACATAAGTTCTACTATTGTTGTTAATTGAGATACTTGTGTTGTGAATTAAAATAATCGTGTTGTTAAAATTTAGTGGCATTTTCGTAATTTTAAAAAAGTACAAACTGACTTATTTGAAATTTCCGCATTTAATTGTTCTAATATGGGATTTCCCTATTTTTACTGTCTTTTTCAATAATTCTCCCATTCTTTTATTTATTTTGTATTTTTAAATAATAAATTTGGGTTATTACAAGTCCTAACTCGTTCCAATGCTAACTATAACCAAAAAAAAAAAAGAAAAAAGAAAATTTTTTTGTTAGTGTTAGAGTGGTATGAGTTCCATATGTGATATCGTAAAAGACAAGTACACAAGTTGGAGTTGGGTGTATCAACTGTTAACTTTATTATTTATATATTTTATATGAAAAATATATTGGGAAAATTTTAAAAAAAGACAAAGGAAATAGGGAAATTTCAATTCAGAGTAGCAAAATCAGGAAATTCCAAATCAGTCTTTTTGTACGTTTTTGCGTAATTACGAAAATGCCACTGAATTTTTAACAACATGAGTATCGTAATTCACAATAAGAGTATCTCAATTAACAACATCAGCACCAACAACTCACATCATAAATACGTAGTATATAAATGCTTATATTGTTTTTAATTTAAATACTCTTATTGTGAATTATGATACTCGTGTTAATAAAAATCCAATGAATTTTTTGTAATTACGCAAAAAATACAAAAAGACTAATTTGGGATTTTCCTATTTCCCTTGTCTTTTGTTGGGATTTTCCCAAAGATATTTGATCTTCTTTGAAGCATTTTACTTTAATTGTTAAAGAGAAATGTTTGACTATGAATAATGACATGGACGCTGACTTAAGTCATTAAAAGTCCATGTGTCAATCTCCAATGTTGACCTAGAAATTGATATATGTTGTTATGTAAAATCCATGGTGTTATGTAAAAGGCTTTAACATATTTGTCATTGTTGCACCCTTTTCTTAACTCTATAGTCACTTTTGCAATAAAAGGAGTTTGTGGTGGTGTGTGCACTTTTGGAAAAAGTTTATTGGTATTTTTGTACCTTAACCTTAAAACATATTTGAAAAGTTGATCTCTCTACTATAAACAAGGAGGGAGTTGAGAATATATATATATATATATATCATATTAACTAAATTAAGCAATTTTCTTAGTATAATTAAATTAATTAAATATGTCTTATATCAAAAACTAGAGAAGTATTTTTTTTTTTGGGTAAAGCAATTGAATTATATTCACTTGTTAAAGCCACTTAAAAAAATATTACATGGCAATAGTCTTTTCCATTGATATTTATCACCTATTTTCCCACCTACTAAGATAAGACTTTGTTTTTGTTGTAGGGGTATGTATCACCTATTTCTTTATGATGCTTAATTTTGTTAATTGTTTCTAAGGCTTGTTTCTAGTACGTAGTTCATTAAAAAGGAAATAGACTAGTAAATGCATTAGTTAGAAATTTTATTATGCTTACTCATTAGGAACGAGATCAGAGTACACGTGTATGTGTATTTCAAGAGGATAATTAGGGAATAAAAGAATGCTAATGCAAGGCTATGAAATTCTCATATATAATTTGTACTTCAAAACACTATTTTAATGTCAATATAGAAAAACACAGATGAGGTTTGATATATTGTAGTTAACATGTAATGTCCTTTATGAGCAGTTATGATCGATTAGCAAAAAGAAATTGAAGATGTGAAGAACTCACTAGGGCCATAAACTTAAAGCCTGATATGCAAATGCTTCATCTGAGAGCAGCATTTTATGAGTCGATGGCGATCCAGCATCAGCTCTCCAAGATTGCCAAGCAACTCTTTGCTTAGACCTGAATTATAAGGAAACAGTTAATCTGTATCGGAGGACACAAAAGTTGAGCTAGTAATATGACACTTGGGTTACTAAATTTAAGAAATTATATATTAAGTTATATGACACAATTATGAATTTATAAATTTGGATAAATTATCTCAAATTATCTCTTTACCTGTTAGTTATTAAAACACAAAATTAGAGACTAAACTATATTATTTACACACTACGAAGAACCCTAACGGTAAAAAATTCATCGGAGGCCAAGGCATAGTAAAAAAATCAGAAAAAGAGGTCACAATAAGTTTGTTATAAGGTTAAATCTTTATTCCTTAATCCATTTGTGTTAATAAATGTAATTCTAACACTAGAAAAGAAATATAACCCATAATTATATTTAATATTTAATCATCAAATCGTCAAAATTGCAAAGATTCATCAAGAAATTCATCTTTTTTTATAAAACGCGATTAGTTGACCTCAAGCTACAATCCCCCAGATTCATTTTTCTAAAAACACGCAAAATTGGTGGAGGAAAAAATATTTCCAAACGGGTGAATATAATTCAGAAAAAAAGGTAAAGCCTATAGAAATATGCTTATATGAAATTTCACCTTTGATTTATTTGACAGCTCGTATGATCCAGAAGCTATAAATCGGTATTCTGCTATGTCCATTGTTCTTAGTTAAATTTCATAAATGCCAAACGCTTTCTCTTTAAAACCCTTTCCTCTTTACTTTGCACATGGGCTAAGGGTATAATTGAAAAATAAGCTAAATTTACATATTCTAAATTGGGTCATTGACCCAATTTAAGATTTGTTTAATTTACCAACCTAATATAGGATTTAGGTAATTCAGGCGTCTTTATATAGGATTTTTTCTATTACTTTTTCATATTTTATGCGTGGGCTACATGCTTTCTATCAACAACAAGACGCATCTAAAATTTTGGATATAGAACCAATATCACAAATAAAAAGGTTAATTACAAAGCTCATAATTTTTTATTGGTTTATGTAACCTCTACCAAACATCTAAGAATGTGGATATTAATACAAAATTGTTCAATACAATTTAAGTTTGGTACAAAGTACAAACAAACACAGAAATTTTTCTATGTGGGTGAACCTGAATTTAACTAGTCCTCTAGTGTAGCTTGTGTCTTAAATTATACATGCAACTAGCAGCTTTATTACTGTTATTAATTTTTCCTACCAACTATTACTATTATTAATTATTATTTTGATAAATTTATATGATGTTTTCATGTTAACCAATAACCAAGTCACTATTGACAATTCTTTTGGCCTTGGCCAGAACTCATATTTACACACCTAATATTTTTACTACAAGACTCTTTGTATAATTTAATGATGGTCTATAGCTAGTTTTGAATTTTTGTAATGAAATAAAATAACATTTTATTTCCAAATCCCATATTTAATTCACATCAGACAATCACAACACCAACCCTAGGTCCCATTGTTCATCTCCATAAAACTTGGAAGTCAAGTCCTAAAATCTCTCCCTTAAATAAAATTTTATACAAATTTCAAACGTATAATTGATTCTCCCCTAACTAAAATAATTCAGTCTAGCTTTTTGCTTTTATTTTATTTCCTTTTTAATCTCACTCTCATTTTTATTTTAAGTATAACTAGGGTCAAACCTCATCCCTTGTAAGGAGACATTAATTCTATTAACAATGCATTTTGGAAGTAATTGGATGAATGTTAATTGGTAATTGCACTAAAATAAAAAAAAAATTACTTCTAAAGTGTAACGTTAATAAAATTTATGTCTTTGTCACGCATAGGTTAACACTAGTTTGTTTGAAAGTATGTTGATCTCTCAAAATAATTATTGTAATAAGCAAAAAAAGGAGGTGGCCGCCATGAACACCAACGTGTAAAGCTTCAAGTGCGTGAAATGCCATGCTTCTTCTTCCCTCATTGAAAGATTGAGAGAGAACTAAAAATTATTTTTATAGAGATTATATGATTTGAAATATGAATTGGTTTATATTTTAGAATGAAACAGAGGATATGGGTCGCGAGATAAAGTCTAACAAAGTTAAGTTAGAATTTATATGCAATGAGAAACTTCTAGGTTTCGCTTGTTAATGTTTCTTTTTTATTAAATCTTGTGACTTTTATAGCTATTATTATTTTTCGAAAAAGTATATATTGCCAAACAAAATGGCTAATCGTAACGCGACAACCACAAATAAATATACGCTCCAAATACACAGTCAATCATTATCAATTACAATCAATAAAAAGTCAATCATAATCAATGTTACACGTCAAATTCTTTTTAAAGTTTTTAATTTTTTTAAACAAAACTTATATGGTACTTTTTTTTGCCCGAAAAAAATTTATATGGCACTTACTAAAACAAAAAATGATCATTATCATCAATAGTTAGTTATTTATATGAATCTTAAAATTTTTCAATAATTATCAATATTAAATTTTAAATATAAGACAAACTACCTTATTTACAAATCATAATACTTTTTCCTTTTTTAAAAAAGTAAAGCTGGTATTGTATCACAAGAAAACGTGTTTAATTTGTAACACCATTAAATTGAAGTATTTAAATAATTTTACAAATTTTCTCACAATACCTTATTTATTTTTGGCAAAAAAAGTCTTTTTTGCCCACTCACAAAAATCTTATTTATTTGAACTTAACGAGTCTCTTAGCTTTCAAGTTGTGTTATGCATATTTTTCCCTTTTACATTAACTTTTTTGAAAAAAAATCTGAAATACTTAAAAAAAATGTAAAAATCATTTCAAAAGCAACAATAAGATTAAAAAAACCAGATCATGGCGTCATCTCTTTTTGGTGAAGTCATGGCATTAATTAAGAATTTAGAGATTTAATTGAAATGAATTACCATTGAATTTTTATAGTAAAATAATTAAAAATCAATAATAGTCAAAATAATAGAAGTGATCGAACTGCTTTAATTTGACTTCTATACATTACTCCAACATGGGCCAATTCTAAGTAAAATATAATATGGTAGAAGTGAATCTTCTGCTAAAGATGTAATAAACTTAACTATTTCGTTAATGGCCAACTTAATATAAGATTTTTAAGTCAGATGCAAAAAGAATCTGAAGTAGTCCACAATAGTTTTGTTTTTGTACATTTGAATATTGGCATGCTCCAGTTTTACCTTTCAACCATTCAAATACTATTGTTGAGTGGAGTATAATTGACTCTAGTTCCAATTCCCCAAATTTTAAAACCCCAAAAAGTCTATTAACATTCTAAAAAGTTTGTTAACATTTCAAATTTGCTGACGTGAACAGTAGTAGAATTCTCAACTTGAGTAATGATTTTCGCAAGTTTAGTAATGGATTTCACTAGTCCGTGTTGATCATTCTCTCTCCCCCTCAAAATTTGCTAAAGTGAACAATAGTTGATTTTTGTTATTTGAGTAATGGTTTTTGCAAATTGAGTAATAGTTTTCGCAAGTCCATGCTAATCACTTTATCTCTTCCCCTCTGTTGGCATTGTTCATCTGACACTGACACTGTTCATCTAACAGAGAAGAGAGGGAACAATGTTGGATTTTCGCTATTTGAGTAATGAGATTCACAAGAGGAGTAATGGTTTTCACTATTTTATTCTTGTCATTGTTTTGGTCAGCGAATTTGAAAAAACCCAATTTGGTCCTTAGTACCTTAGTGTCTTTTTGAAATGTTAACATCCCTTTTGAGATTTTTGAATTTGAGAAGGTATTTATTTAGAATTTTCCCAAAAAAGAAAAGAGTTGCCATAAATTTGGAAAAAAAAATTATTTAAGGTGGTTTAGGTATCTACAAAAAAAATATCATTAGATGAGCCAGTTAAGAGGGTAGATTGGACAATATAAAGTTCTATTGGAATATTTTATAAATGAGAAGTGATGTTGCAAGTTTAAACTACTTATAATCTCAGACAATTAGTGTCTTCCTCAATTAAGAAAAAATCACAAAACCAAACCAATCGAATCAAAACTAATAAATATGGGGTGGGAAGCAAGAACTTTTTCTCATTAGATAATATTTTATATATTATTTTAATAAATATATTTATTAAACCATATTTTAACTAATAAAATTTAAACTATTACTTCCATTAATTCAATGATAAGTTTGGCTTTAACACACTTTTTATGTATAATTTAAATTTGACGTAGACAACCTAATTTTGATATATTTCAATTTTAACCAAAATTTTAAAATTCGAAATCACGAAATTCTTTTATTTGTTCTGTACCTTTAAATAATAAAATTTGGTTATTACAAGTCCTAACTCGTTCCAATGATAACTATAACAAAAAAAAACTGTTATTAGTGTTAGAGTGGCATGAGTGCCTTATGTGATATCATAAAAGACAAGTACACAAGTTGGGGTTGAATGTATTGACTAAAGTGTAACTTTATAATTTATATATTTTATATGATAAAGATATTTGATCTTCTTTGAATATGACACAACATTATATTATGTAGATTACTCCTTTTTTTTTTAACATATACCTTTAGATAAAGAAAGTGATAGATATAGTTCAAAAAAGAAAAAAAAGAGAGAAAGTTATAGATATTGTATGATAACAAAAGAAGAAATCAAAATAGATTTCTAGCATAAACTTTCATTTTGTAAAAATTTCTTTAGTTTAGTTCATGTATACACTACTACAGAAAGGCCTTTTAATGTCCCTTTTTTAGTCTGTTTAACGTCCCTTTAGGAGGGGACGTAGATTAGGGGGACGCAGGAAAAGAAGAAACTATGTCTCTAAATTTGGGGACGCAGAAACTAAGACTACGTCCCCAAAAATATGGACGAAGGTTTGGAAAAAAATTTAGATGTAGAAAAGGGATATCAGCGTCCCCAAATATATGAGTGGGGACGCAGATATTGCAAGATTTGCGTCCCCAATTAATTAATTGGGGACGCAGATATAGATATATCTGCTTCCCCACACACATACTTGGGGACGCAGATAATATGTCCGCGTCCCCAAGTAATATTTTGGGGACGCAGATGTTTTGTCTGCGTCACCAAAAATAAGATTGGTGATGCAGATTTTCCATTCCAAGCTTCAACCTCCAAAATCAATTTCGTGGTTCATTCATTTTGTAGGACATGGAGTTAAGTGTGTATGACCTATTTCTAATTGTAGACGCTAACAGTTTTTTTTTCATTTATTGCCAAACAGATCTGCACCCAAAGTATATAAACATTAATTTCAAACTACCTATACACATCCACAAACACAACAAATTAGCAACTTCATGATGAGAGTTTAAAAAGTAAAACAATTAAGCTCAACATC
>JBAGKO010000013.1:7700865-7715324 GCA_037177275.1 Acacia concinna
TCTCATTTTTTATTTTTTATTTCACATTTCTATGCCTTTCCCTTTTTTTTAGTTCTTGATAAAAATTGCAACTAAATGCTCTAGTTCTTTTACTCTACTTTTCATTCTCTTTTTGGATATAAAGAAAGTTGCAATTAATTCCTCTCCACCTCACTATGTGCTTCTTTTATCCACCTTTTATTTTATAAATCCAAGTGAATAGAAATAAATCTAATCTCCTTAAATAAAAAGAATTTGGGAGAACTTTATAGAAAGAAAATATTTTATCCTAACAACTAAATCTACAGAGAACTTTATAAATCCAAGTTGTGGACACGTTTTCTGAGTGGTATCAGAGCCAGGCCTCCTGTTGGTGTGCCAGAGAGGACGCTGGGCCGCTATGAGGGTAGATGTGTGAAGTCTCACATGGATTGGGAAAGGGAACGAGAAACACCCTTATCCTCCCCCACATCGATTGAGAAGGGGAACAAAACATGCCTTATAAGGGTGTGGATATCTTCCCCTTATGGACCCGTTTTCTGGGTGGCTATGGCTTACACCCAATAAAACAAAATCCTGCTCGAGCTCTAGGATGTTACACTCCTCCCGTCATTTTTATATGCAGCATTATCTCTTTTGGGGCAGATATTTAATATAAGCAACTTCTTCCCCTCAAAATTAATACTTTGCGCAATAAACAAAAAAAACTTATAATTAAAAAGAACTAGAGTGATTATAAAATTTCAAAAAAGATTGATAAATTCAAATAAAAATCATCCATCTTGAATTAGAATTTTTTTAAAATTTATTTCAATTTATTTTATTATGGTATCATAAAAATTTGCAAAAAAATGTATATGTAGCTGTGATTGGTACGTTTTCCAGTCTACTTATATTTTGTACAAAAGCATATAAATTTACCTATTAACACTTGTACATTTTTGCATAATTTGCAAAAAAATGTATATGTAGCTGTGATTGGTACGTTTTCCAGTCAACTTATATTTTGTACAAAAGCATATAAATTTACCTATTAACACTTCTACATTTTTGCATGGCTCTTGTAATACAAATTTGGATTTGTAAGCTTTTATACGAACACTTGTTATTTAGCCACTGTTATTTATTAAAATTAGTTTTTTTAATTATCATATGAACACCTGCTATTTTGTTATTGTTAGTTATTAAAATTAAGTTTTAAAATTCTTCCTATAGACCATACATATAAGCAACTACTGATCTACATTTTTAAATAATATTTTAACCTCTAGAATTTGTAGTGCCTGTATAAGAATGAAAACTAACAGAGGCTTATTCTAAAGAAGAGAGACCAAAAAAAAGAAGAAAATTACATAAAATCACAAAAAATGGGTAGAATTCATACCCTTAAAGAAATCAAATTTAAAACTTTTTATATATGAGATCTACATAGAAGGTATTTTGATATAGTAATTAGCTAAATTAATCACTTTCAACTTCATGATGGATAAAGGGATAGTAGTAGACCATTTAGTTTCTAAAAGGGGAATTGAGCTAGATAAGGATAAAGTGAAAGTGATCTCTTCTATACCCTACACCACTTGTGTTAAGGAATTGAGATCGTTTCTTCATCATGCCAGATTCTATAGGCTGTCAAGTTAATTTTTGATAATGCATGCAAGGTATCTTTTGATAAAATTAAATCTTGGCTTATCACACCCTATTGGTTACAACGGCTATGGAAAAAGATAGAGAAATAAAATAAAAGCTACAAACATCAACCAAAGGGATTTTCCTTCGCATTGCGTTTCTAAAAGCTTAAAATATAATATAAGTGTGCCGACAGAGAATAATGGAGAAGAGCATGAAAACTACAATTTTAATTATTTGAATTATCACTTGTTTGAAAATTTATTATAATTTCATTATATTTCTAAATAATTATATTCTTTTATTAAAAAAATACTTTTTAATGTCTAAATTATTTTCATAACTCCTCTAAAATAAGGGCTTTTTTTTAATCGATATCAAGTAATCAAGTTATAATAAGAGAAAAATTAGGAAAGTATAAGTTTCCTCAACCCATCCCAGTTTTAAAAAAATGCTTAAAAATTATAATAGAAAGACCAAATTCTTAAAATTTAATATTTTAATTACAATTCACATAATTACATATTAAGTGTCTGATACATTTATCTATAGATTCGAAAGCACTGACTGATATTATAAAATTCTAAATTCAGATGCCAATTACTAAAGACGTTAAACTAGTATTCATCAAAATGTGAAGAGGGATTTATAAGTTTAGTTTACAAACTAATAGATAAAATAAGTTGATGCATCTGGATTGTGGCGGGACATCTACCGGGGTGTCAAAAAAGTCTCAATCCTAATAATCCCATGCCAATCCGAATAATTTGGGGATTGAAATTCCCGATCCCACACCGGGAGTCAAAAATTCGAACTAGGGCGAGATTCGGCCCAAACTTATGGATTCCCAATCTAGTCTCGGTCTTGGGTGCATACATTCAATATTTTTTTCCTATCAACCAATACTTTAAAAGCCAGTATCGAGCAAGAAAACATAACGAGTCATGGTTTAAATAGTCGAAACGGTTGGACCATTTGGTTAAACCAGTAATTTAACAAATAATTAAAAATAGTATTATATGTCTATGAATTTATACCTATATTAATACTATTACTTTAAAAAGTTAATTATACAAATTGATATTTTAAAAATAAAATATAAAATTAAGAGTCAATCTTCTTTTCTTTTACAAAATAATTGAAAGATAATAATAAATGAAAATTTTCTTCAATTTATCCTTTGGTTAGTTGGCAGAAAAAGCATTTTATTAGATAATGGTAGTGAATTTTTTTTTCAATTTTAATTAAAAGAAATATCTATTTTTCCCATCTATATTCTCAACGTCAAAAAGTAATGGGAGAAAGACAAATAAATACCCTGCAAACATGAAAAATCCAAAAAAGTGACTCGCATTTCAGAAAGGACAAATGAGGGGCGAAAAATTGGTCATGTTTTAGTCATTCTCTGTTGAGTTTTAGTCATTCTCTTTTTAGTTTTAGTCATTTTGTTTTAGTCATTATCTGCTCAGTTTTAATCATTTTCTATTGAGTTTTTGTCATCGCCCCTTATTTGTCCTTTCCGAAATTCGAGTCACTTTTCTGGGTTTCTCATGTTTTCAAGGTATTTATTTGTCTTTCTCCCTTTAATCTCTTCAAAATAAAATTTAATACATTGAATTAATTTTTATATAGAAAACTGAAATTAAAACCACACAACTATTGATAAAACACAAAATAACAAATTATATTAAATTAAAAATGAAATAATGATTTGAATTTTAATTCAAGAATTTATTATAAAATAAAAGATATATGATATTAGATAGTAAGAGATCAAATAAGAGAAGAGAAAAAATAGTAGAGATTTTCTCATTCACAAGTTGTGTGTGTTATAATGCTTGCCTATGCTTCTACTTAAAGCTGCTAATAAGGGTTAGCTCAGCCTTAAAGGGCCAGGGTCTAACAAGGTAAGGCTCGAAAAGCCTTCGTGCTATAAGATTATTTAATTATTGAAGTCCAACTCTTAAAAGTGAGGGCTCAGGGCCAACCCTTGGGCTTTCATGCCATTTACTGAAGTTTAATATTTTTTTCAAACTTTTTAGAATATCAAAAAATCAAACAAGTCTCAAAATTTTGAATTCAATAATAAATATTAATAAAATGATTTTGAAAAGTTACATATCTCTATTTGTTGGCCCAATATATATATATATTTCTATGTATATATATTTGTATATACAGATAATTATTTATTATCATGATACATATAATTTATAAATATGAAAAAAAAACATATTTTATTAAAAAAATTATTATAGGTTTAAAAGGGCTAGCCCTCAGCTTTAAAGGGCAGGCCCTTTTATTTTGAGCTTAAAAGGGCCAACCCTTTTAAGCTCAATCCTTTGCATCATATAAAATACAAGCCTAACATTTGATTTAAAAGGGCTTAAACGGGTTGGCTTGAAGGGCTCGGCCTGTTTTGACTGCTCTAGTGTTGACTAATGATAAAGCCATGTGGTTAATGTAGTAGATTAAATAATAGATGTGGCATAGCTTTTAACTGAAATTAAGTTATATTTTCTTTAAAAAAAATGAAACCTAGTTTGTTGAATATCGAAAATAGGTGCCCTAATTCAGTCACAACATATTATTTAATCTATCATATTAGCCATATGTCCTTATCATTGGTCAACACACATCACTTGACAGTAAATTTAACACTCAACTTAACATATCTATTAGTGAAGATATGAATTGCTTCAAGTAAATGACGTTGGGACTAAAATTGAGCCAAAAAAAAAAAGATCAAGACTAAAATTGTTCATCCCTGAAAACGTACTTTAACCCTATTTAATTCCTCTTATCCTAAATAAAGATACAATTGACTTTTTTTAGAGCAATTAAGAAAAAAAAATAAGTTACTAAATTATATTATATGTAGTATATCATTATATTATATATCAGTTTATAAATTAAACAAAATAGTTTAAACAAAAACAATAAATTTAAATGCTTTTAAGTCATGTAATTAATTTTTAAAATTCTTCAAAAAAGTATATTCACCTTGTATTTAGAAATGGAAGTAGTATTTATCAGGAAAATGTTTTTTTTCTATGCCTTTGATCTATTTATCCCAAAAAAAATATATCAGATTAACTCAATAGAATTTGAATTTTTTAAGAGAAATTAAAAAAACTAAATAAGTTATTTAATCATATTATATGTTGTATATTATTAAATTATATATTAATTTATAAATTAAAAAATATTATTTAAAAAAATGATAACTATAAATACTTTAAACTAATTTCATTAGTTATCTTAATATCTCTAAAAAAGTTAACTTTTAATTAGTTATCTTAATATCTCTAAAAAAAGTTAACTTTACCTTATATTTAAGATCGGAAGAAATATTTATATAAAAATTTAAGACGGAGAAAGTATTTATATAAAAAATTTAATAGTGATTTATAAATAGTGACAATAAAACTTTGCTACTCCTTCATAAATATAGGACTAGTGGAGTATTCATTACGTTTTTCTTTCTTTAATCGAAAGTGTTCATTACATTTTTAAAAATTGTATTTATCTATCATTTAGTCAGGTTTTTTTTATGAGAAAAGGATAGTGCCTCACCACTTACAAGACTGGATATAAAATTAAAGTATTATCAGTTCTTCAGCCAGGGAAAAAAACACAAGACGGAATAACATCAAAACGACATAAACAAAGTGCGTTAGTTTAACTTTTATTTTTTCCGGTGAATATATGAGATGAAAGTGAAGAAAAAAGTAATATACCTCAACAACTTTCCCAAATGGTTGTGGACCATTAGAAAAAGTAAAAGTAATTTGTTTGAGGGTGAAGAAAAGGAGTAATTAGAGGAACATGCTTTTAACATAGTTGGTGAGATTGAATACATAAAGATGATGAGTTAAAAAGGATATGTCTATCTCAGAAAATTGAGGCCAAAAGAACTTGACAGTTTCACGACTCAAAAGCACAATTGAAAAGAGACTCCCTTCTGGGCCCTCAAGATACCCACCAAACAAACAAAAGGGGAAACCTATAAATAAAGGTCCTCATCTCAGTCCACTGGCTGTGGCCCCAATAACATCTGCTTTTTCTAATCCCTATCCTAATTTTGACAAAATAATTTCAGGTATCACTCATAACACCCTAATAATGCAGACATAGAAGGTTTATAATGGCAGAGATGATTCTAAGAGGGCCACAAAAGTCATCCCCAACACCTGGATTCATTATGCTATGAAGAAATTATACAAAATTTGACAAAGATGAAAAACTTTACACCTTCATTTCATTTAAAAATAAGCATCAGGGTTCTTGACATGGAAGCTTAGTATCATCAATATTACTATCCACAGATAAGATTCCATAATTACCTATTGGTATTGTTTGAACGCAAGAGTGTAGCCAATATTTCAGAGAACTGAGGGCGTTTTGAAGGTTGATTGTTCCAGCATTTGGTCATGAGGGTTTTCAGACTCTGAGGACAGTCTTTCGGGATCTCAGGTCTGAGGCCACATGCAGCTATGCCCACCGCCGCCTGTACTGGTGAATATGCAGAATAGGCTACTTCACCAGTAGCCATCTCCCAAAGGATCATGCCAAAACTGTAAACATTACTCATCCATGTCTCTGTCACACTCTCTGGATCACCTGCAATAATCTGTTTTCCAAAAAATAAAAACGCAAGTCAGCTTTTGGAAACTAGGTAATATGATTCATCAAATAAGATCATATTGAATATAAAAAGGAAAACTAACAAGACGGAAACTCATGCAAACAGTCAGAAATAAGTGCTAAACAAGCACTGAGTATCCAAGGTCAGGATTGAGATTTGGACTTCAGACAACGTGGGTTCCAAATAAAGGCTTTACCAGATAGTTTTTATCTGTTCTTTTTCTGCCTGCACACGAGGTGTCATTGTTTTCATAGGTGCTTTAGCAATAGGACAATAACTAGAATACTGGGATAAGCGTCATGCTAAAGCTTTAAAACATGCGGGCTCCATTCACTTGTGGTATAATTGGCATCACACGAAGACGCTAAGTTGCTTGACACCGGAATGCTTAAATAAATGTCCAACAAAAATAAAGGGAAAGAGAAAATAATCATGAAAACATGCTAGGCATGCTCAAACAAATGATGCCAGGACAAGCGACATAAAGTTTCTTTTTTGAGCAGGCTAATTTAGTAATATGCTTCACATACGATGGATCTCAAAAGTCATCAGACGATAAAAACTATGGAAAGTTACTCTAAATTGCCTTAAAGTAGAACATATAACACATCTTTTCGGCCCACAAGGGGCAGACAGCTTAGATAATCGAGCTCAAATATGTTAGACTGGAAGTTAAGTCACAAACATGTGAGAATGAAGACATGCAAAACACCCAAATAGAGGTTATATAGAAGACTTTTTTGGTGGGGCAGGAAATAAAAAAATTTAGTTTAATATTTTATTAATCATAGAAGAGTAAATATCAAGTAGATTGATTGTGTATTATCAGAATCTATTTTGCTCCTTCTTTAACGGGATTTGCATTCCCCCTGCTGAATATATCACAATGAAAACCTCTGTTAATACCAACAGGAATTAGCCCTAATGGAGGGGGTTTTGCCATTTAAGCAAAAGGTCTCAAGCTGGAATATGTGTGAATACAAAAAACCTCTTTTAAGAGGGCTACTTCTAATTGGACAAGATAATGCTCAAATATGACCCAATTGGATAGCCATTTATAAAAACCTTTGTTGGAAGTAAATGGCCAATTGGATGTCTAAAAATCGATTAAAATGTTTTGGAAGGCCATTGGCTGCACCGGTGAGGAAGGTCAATCATGCAGTATAAAGTCCTCTAAAAGAAATAGAAGACCAAATAGAACACTCAATGAGGTACAAAGCAAGATCTTCTGGTTAATAATTTATTCAAAGATCTAGTTTCCAATAGAGCATAATGACATCATACCATCCTATAGTCGACCCACCTAATGGGATAAAGCTTTGTTGTTGTTGTAATTTGTAAGATGTAAATGGCCTTTGCTTTAGAAGGTATTTCAGCCGATCAACTCCCTTGAACATTTTGATAAGATCACCTCCAACAAGTGGCAACCAAGTCACGTAATGAGAGAAATGTCAATCCCAATGTCCAAGAACGACAAATCCTCAACAAGTGATATGTGCCAAGTTGGTGGTCCCTCTAGGTTGATTACTAGCTTCAAAGGATCGTTTGTCCTCATGGTGTTGAAAAAATCGAATAGACCCGATTATCGTGAATGGGTTCAAGCTATGAAGTTGGTGATTGGGGGCATAGGAAAAATGTGTTTTCTCATTGGAGCAATGAAAACACAAGACAAAATCAACACCCAAGCACTACAGCAATGCACACCAATAATTCTCTTGTCCCTTTGTGGTTGATCAATGTGATGAATTCAAAGATCAAACGAAGCTTCACGTTTCGGTCAACAAATTTTGGGAGGTTTTCCATAACAGCTCATGAAATCCACATTGATGCAGATTGGGTAGGAAACTATAAGGATAAAAGATAAACTTCCAGCCATTGTTCATTCGTGTGGGGAAATATGATAATTTGAAAAACTCAATTCAAAGAGTTGTATAGAAAAGGAGTATTGAAGTTGTAATGTGATAGCAAGGCTTCAATAAGTATGGCATTAAACCTTGCTCAACATGACAAATCATAGCATGTAGAGATAGATAGACATTTAATTAGAGAGAAGGTGAAAGGGATAATATGTTTAACATATCTTCCAATGGAACTGCAGCTAATGTATTGACTAAAGGGTTATATAAACCTGCATTTAAGTGTTGCATAAGCAAGTTGGACGTGATTAGCATCTATGTCCAACTTCAGGGGGAGTATGGTTAGGCGGACTATATATATATATGTTATAAATAGAAAATATTTAGTTTAATATTTTATTAATCATAGGAGAAATTATGTTGCGTAGATTGATTGTGTATCATAAATTCAATTTCTCTAATTATGCTTCTCCTTTCATGCGATTCGCATTCTCTCTTCCATATATATCACCATGTAAACCTCTGTTAAACATTAAGAGAAGTAGACAGCCTCTATTCTACATGGTATTGAGCTAGTTGACTCCTCTAAAGATTCTAATAGTAAGAGCACCTTGAGCAAGTTGCACCCAAATTGTGCAATGGGAGAAGCATAACCCCAGTGTTTATGAACTTGGGGTCCTCAACAAGTGATCCGTACCAAGCCGGGAGTCCAAAGACATTGAAACATTAAGCATCAGTATCATGGGGTGAAAGGCTTTGCTTTCCATGTCGGATATAACAGAAATCTATTATAGCTTTTCATCCTTGAATAAACCAAATGACTTCAGCAACCATAAGAATTAGCCGTTAAGCACATAATATTCGATTGAAGATGCATTTTTATAATCATAGGAATAGGAGAAGTCTGATTTTCTACAAGTTATAATTTTCAAAAAAGAGATCAGTGCCAAACAAAGATTTGGCACAGCAGTAGCCAGTAGGGCAAAGGCCTAAAGCTCATTGCGATCTTTCATAACTTGTTATAAAAGGTATACTCATTTAGATGACGTGTCTAAGTGATAAACTATAAGAATGGAGAAGGAGCGATTTTTTTCAAAAAGGGAGAGTTGACATTTTGGGAGCATGTTTTTTTACTTTTGTGTTTTCCTCTTTTCGGAGAACAATTAAAGACAATATCATGGACCATGTATGGCAAATACAATGCATATAACTAGGACAAATTATTTTGATAATTTTGAGAACTTTGCTAAAGTTGTAAACGGTGAGATTATGGGAAAGTGGCAAACCTCTGGAGCTAGCCACCGGTAACCATCAGTTTCATACTCCGTTGCCTCGCCAACATTTTTGCAAGCAGTGACTATACCCATATCTCCCAAGCAAGCATTTCCATGGCGATCCAAAAGAATCCTCTGAGTGTTGAGGTCCTTGTATGCAACACCATGATCATTCATAAACTTGATGCCCTCAGCCACATCAACGGCAATCCTAATGATTTCCTTTATCTGAAGCTTCTTGTTCTTTAGCATCAAATCATGAACTGAACCACCTTCCATGAACTTTGTCACCACGCATAACCCATGATTTTCATCTACAGAAACACCACAAAACTGCAGAATCTTTTTGTGCCCACAAGTCATCAGTTCTAGCAGATCTTGACGGAGGTCAAACTGATAAGAATTTCCTTTTTCACACCCTTTAAGCTTCTCAATTCCAACCCTTCTACCCATGTGGACCCCTCTATATGAATTGGGTCCAGTCTGTTCGACAAACTCAAGACTATCTGAGTTCAATAGCCATTTTTTAATCTCTTCCCCACCAGATTGAATTGTCTGCCATTCATCTACGGATACAATAAAAGAGGAAGTAGGCAAAGGTACCTGTAGCTGAACTTTTTGGCTAGAATTCTCAAAACCATTTCCATGATATGCATCGCCGCTGTCTTCTTCAATCTCTCCAAGTTCTCTCCCTTTGGAATTCTCTTCTTGACATCCACAAAGGCCAAAGGGAAGCTTCACTGTACTGGTTTTGGGCTTCTTCATTGCAAATTTTAGAGCATTCTCAACTCGGACTCTGATCAATTTATCTTGCCCAGGCTGAACAAGAAGAAGGACAATCCCAAGGGTGACACTTTTTTTCTCGAATATCTGTATCTTCTTGCAGCAAATGCATGAACTATCCAGTGCACTGGACATTGAAGGCCATGAAATTGGAGAGTTACAAGCAAAAGTCAGCTTAAATATACACCCCTGAATTTCATTATCTGGTTCTTCTTGGATAAGGATTGCAGGCTGATCATCTACTGATGCTTGCTCCATCAACTTGATGTGGAGAAATACATCTTTCATATCAAATCCCGCCTGAGCATAGCTGTGAAATAGAAAGGAGAAAAACCAAAAACCGTTTCATGTGAGGCAAAAATCAAAAGTAAACGAAGATGCTATATTTTTTTTACTTGAATTTCTAGCACCTAAATACTCCAGTCAGTTTTGAAGGTGAAAAAAAAAACCAATAAGTGAACCCAAGTGTGAATCAGGCCAAACTGTGAATCAAGCCATTTACTTCGAGTTCAAGAGCTGCTTTCTAAACCATAGAGAATCTAATCTTAATGGAAGACAATAGAATTTTCAACAGAATCCAACCTGAGAGGCAACGAATCGTAATGCTTGCGAATATTGGACATGAGCTTCTCCGGCAGCTGGCTACCTGGATAAAGCTGAGTAAGATTCCGGACAACACTTCCCCACACAACTTTCCGAGAATTATCCACCTTCGAAGGAGGCGCAGAGTCACGAGCAGAATCCAGATTGAGCGAGTTCTTGAACAAAGCTATAGCTTCAGTAACATTCCGACTCAGCCTTTGAAATTTCTTCTGCATCTGCGAAGTCTCCTTGAGTCCACCAGCAGCAGCGGAAGAGCTCTCCGACGTCGTTTCGCCCTCGGATCTATCCTGCGTCCTCATCAGAACCTGCTCCACCATTTCCTCGTCCGTACTAGCACGGCTGGACCAACACTCCAAAGCAGCGGCCATTACTGGATGAAGAGGAAGAAGCAAATGTGGGTCAGATCCAGTTGTGTGGGAGCCGAAGAGGGGAGAGAATCAGAAGGAAGAAGAAACGAAGGACATGGACGTAAATTTCAGATTTGTGACGGTGGCCATTGTCTTGTTCGATTTTATTTGGCTCTGACAGATATAGAAACGAAAGAGAGATTGAAAGAAATACAGAGAGAGGGCAGAGTGGGTAGAGAGAGTGTAATAAATGCAGTGTGATGGGGTTGATGTCTTGATGATGATAGACGGTGAGATGGATTGAAGTTGTCAAGAGTCGTCAAGACCATACTTGTTGGCAAAAAATAAACCATAATTAAATCTTTTTTTAAAAAAAGAAAATATTCCCGGTTGTTAAATATAAAATATATCTTTGAATTAATTTTAAAAAATTAATGGAAAATAAATAAATTATTTAATTATATTAAAATATATCATTATATTATATATTAATTTATATGTTAGATAAAATAGTTTATAAAAAAAATTTTAACTATTCTAAAATAATATAATTAATTTTTTAAAAATTAAAAAAATTAATTAAATCTTATATTTAATAGTGGAAGTAGTAATATAGAAATACATTTTACAAGTTTTAAGTATTTTGAAATGAGATAATCAATGTGGAAAATTTTGGAAAAACACATCTTCTAAATGTCAAAATCTCATATCAATTTCCACGTTGGTCTTAGATATTGAGTACACATGATTATTTTAGAATTTTAATAGGAAATCACAGAAATTTTCAATATATTTATTATGGAGTTTTTCCAATTAGAAATAGGGTGCTTTTAAAAAAAATTCAAAAACAATTATATTATTATTTCATGTCTGATTTAAGATTCGTAGTTTTCCATTCCATCACAGGTTTTTCTTCTAAAACTCACACTTTAAACATAAAAAGATTTAACAGGGCCTTACATTGTTATTCCAATTATATATTGGTAAAGTTGCAAGCTTATAAATTTTTATTTTATTAATTTACAAGCTGTATCTCCTCGTGCATTGTAGGAGTATTGTTTTCCTACAACCATGATAATAATATATATGATAATGCTACTTCTTTAAATTAGATGTATAATCTCAAAATTTAAGTGCATGACTAATGACATGTTGACAATATAATCAATAAATGGTGTTGAAGTTAAAAAAAAAAAATTCAGAGATCTTATACTAGGGATAAGAAGGGAGGGAAGCTAAAGCTTTTATTTATACACACAATATAGTGATTCTCAATGTTGTTTAATAAAAATAACTAAAGCTTTAATTTACACATATGAAAAGTGACAAATAGGTAAATTTCCCATGACAAATGGCCCCTGAATGGAGATATTCTACATTTTTAGATTGAAGTGCAATTAAATACTATTATAATCCAAGTACTAAAGAATCGCTATACGTTTGCTTCCTCTTCATTCTATGTGCTTTTCCATCAACTAGTTTTGCTTTCTCTATTTCAACTAAGCTCGAAATTTGCATAGAATGATACTTTTCCCCACTATTTTTTGCCACTCAAAGCCCAAATGATTTAATAAAGAAATGGGTAAACGACTAAGAACACATCATGAACCAGAATAAGCTTGGCTCAAGAATACATGCTGAATTTCTTGACCTCATCAAAATAACGCCAGAAAAAATAAAAGGGAATTTAATACACTATCACTATTGATATAAATGGGATTATTCATGATCATGGCATATAAATTAATAAAATAAAAGAATAATCTTATTTAAGAATGAAGTTGAAGATTTATGGGGATGCAATGTCCTTGATGGAGAGATAAATTTTGCACATGTATTATCGTTTGTTATCAAGTTTTTTTTTTAAATGGAGGATGTTATAAAATTAAGAAAATTAGGAATTTTAAAATTTTTAAAATCATTTCAAAATATAGTTGATTAATTATAAAATATGAAAAATAGAAATAAATAGAATTGAGAAATATTAAGAAATAATGATTAAAATGATATATTTAATAATATATGGATCTTATCCCTATTTTCTAGAATGGGGTATTGCAACTTTTTAAGAATAAAATTGAATAACGTTAAATCTCCTGGCCAGCTGTCATTCCCATAGAGGAATCCACAATGAACAAATGATTAGTCTTTAGCCTGTCGAACTGGGAATACCATACGAAAGAAAAAAAAGAATAAAATTGAATGATTGATGATTTTGATAACATATGAATCTGACATGTTTTTTATGGACCCATTTTTGATAAAGAAATAAGTGAATGTCCAAGAACACCCATGAACAAGCTAGAATTAGATTGGCACAAGAATACATGCTGACCTCAACAAAATAACGCCTAAAAAGTCTAAGGGAATTTATTATCACTATCACTATTGATATAAATGGGATTTTTCATGATCATGGCATATAAATTAATGAAACAAGAGATAATACTAGTATTTAAGAATGAAGTTGATGGTTTATAGGGATGTAATGTAATTGATGGAGGGATAGTTTCACACATGTATTGTCGTTTTTTAGGAAGGCTTTTTTTTTTTTTTGTCAAATGGAGGAAGTTATAAAATAAAAAAAAATAGGGAATTTAAAAATTTTCAAATTATTTTCCAATATAGTTGATTAACTAATTAAATATGAAAAATGTAAATAAATAGAATTAGGAAATATTATGAAATAATGACTAAGATTATGTATTTCATGACATATGGATCCAACCCCCCTTCTTAAAGAACTTATTTAGAGTAAGTATAAACAAATTGTGTTCGAATACTTTTGGGAAGAAGCTTCCTTTTAATGGTAAAACTTTAATATTTGAATACTTAATTGATAATAGGCTTCATTTTGATAGAATCCTTAGGAAAATTTTGTTGACACAAATCATACTTAGAAGTGTTTGGATATCCCCACTTATTTAAAATTGAAGCCCCTAAAAACAGCTTCAAAACCATAAGCCACTTGATGGAGTTTATGGGGAGGAGAGAGAAAATAACTTATTTAATTGAATTTTCTACAGAGTCGGTATATCAACTGTCTCAAAAAATTTTAAACTGAATATCATTAGTCTCCAAATAATTAATGGGTACTCCTCAATTTTTATTATACATTATTTCCATCTTTATTCTTGGTTATGCCATAAATTACAACCATATCATTATATTTCTGAAATTCAGATTTTTTGACAGAATTTTTATCCAACTTTGAAAATTCATATATAATTGTACAAATATTCAATTGAGGTGATTCTAAATTTCAAATGTCCCTTATTAAGTATAGTTTTAGGGAAAAATACTTTCTTGGTTCAATTGGGATTATAAAATTTCCAGTAAT
>JBAGKO010000013.1:7727420-7747064 GCA_037177275.1 Acacia concinna
TAACATTATAATATTAATTTTAAATAATATTTTTATTTAAAATTAAAACATATAATATTATATATAAAAATATATATTTATATATAATTAATTAAATATAACAATATTTATATATATTATATTGTAATTATATTTCGCAAGTTCATTTCAGTACAACTGGCAATGCCTCGCGCGCAAAGGGGGTTCGAATGAAGGAAGACAACATTATTAGAATTAAAACGCATGGACACGTGGTGGCATGAGGAGGTGACAAGTGGCCATACAAGGAGGCGAACGTGGCTGCACAAGGAGGCCCACTTCAATTAAAAAATTAAAAAAAAAAGTTTGCAACAAAATTTCCCATGAAAATCAATTCCGTGGGAAATTTCCATGGGAAAGTTCAATGGGAAATTTTCATGGGAAAGTTCCGTCACAAATTCCGTGAGAAATTTGCGACGGAATGAAAATTCCATGAGAAATGGATTTGCATAAGTGTTTCTATTGACGGAATGGATTCCGTTGGAAATTTTGTTGGAAATTGATTTCCGTCAGAAATTTAATGTTTTTTTATAGTTGTAGTTTTCGTGGATTGTCTACAATGTTGTTTTAATTTACAGACTTGTAAAAAACCTGTAGAAATATTTGTAAAGACCTACCCACTATATATATATATATCAGTGCTGTTGATTTAACGTTATTTTTGCTAGCCAATTGAACTGTGCTCAATTACTCTGATGAACGTTAGATTAAAAGAGGGGTTTGATATCTAACTCCATACAAAAGAGGAAACTTCCCTCAGTCCTGTCCTTCCCCTTGTTCATAAGACCTCCCCTCCCCTCCCACACACACATATATATGTGTAATAGCTTCAGCCTCTTGTGACAATTGTGGAAAATCCTCTTCCCTTAAAAACTATCATAACATTTCTTACCTTCTTCATAATTCACTCAACCACGTCCCTTTCCTCCTTCATCACCGGCAGTCGCCATAAGCATCATATAGTTAGTATAAAAGTCACTTTTATAAACGTTAATCTAAAGAAGCTAAAGGGTTGCAATGATATTTCATATTCACAAACATTTTCATTAATAAGAGGCCAGTAAAGTAAAGTTGGGAAAAAAAATCAACTATACTAACATTTACTTTTTTTATAAAGATGGTCAATATAATAATGATCGAGTCTTTAACCATGATAATGTATCCGACCATAATGTATAGTTTAATTTCAATGTTAATCGTCCGAAACCATCCAATTTTATGATTAGACATATGTGACTACGTCACAAACACAAACCAATAGACGCCACGTTGTGTTACTTTCTTAATTTCTTGGGGTTTTCCCCACTTGCTTCCCTCAAGAAAATTAAAACTATGATCCTTTGAAAGGAATGGTGGATATTGAGTCACTCAGGAAATTAGTTTATTCCGTTCACACTTCCTAAATTAGTTTCATTATGAGAACAGCTTTATTTTTGTTTGGGTTTCAGTAGACATTAAAAATAATTAAATATAATATAATTAAAAGAATAAAAGATGAATTCAATAACACTCACGAACACAATCACACTTTTATTTGTCACTCTCTTTTAAATTAATAATTTGAGTTATTAATTATAGCTTGATTCAATTTAAGAAGTTTAAATTGTTAGTGCTATAAATTCCTAATATAAAATTAATTCTGAAATAAAATAAATAAGTAAATAATAACAAGATAAATTAAAATTAGACATTGAATTTCATATTATATGCTGAATACTTGTTTGGTCACGGAGGATATTTTGTAAAGAGACGCATGCTGAAAATGGACCAAATATTTTTATAAAATTGTGATATATATATATATATATATATATCTATCTATCTCTCTCTCGAACCTTGGAGCAGTATATTGCGAAGATAAATCATTGGTGAGTTGTATTGAGGAATAAGACTTAACGCTCGATGGTGCATTATAGTTTTCAAATCTAAATTATGATGTGACTTAGTTTGATGCGAGTCATTATCATTCACAATGCAATATTATTCCAATAACAACGCCGGTTTCATATGTTGCTGACCTCTATTAGGTATTTGATACTATTTAATAAGTTCCAAGTATTGTCAAGTTGAATTGAAGATAATTTAAAAGTGAGTTAAAAAAAATTTAGCATATTAATGAGTGGGTGCATTAAATACATTATAAGTAGATTATTACCATCTAGACGTTATAAATAGATTATTACCATCTAGCTAGTAGTAAAATTTTCATATATTGTTCATAATATTTATGTTTAGATCAATACAATATTCGGTCCCTAATTGTCCTCATTTTAGTTTATTCTGTATAATTTCAAATCATAGATTTTCATTCCTCAAAGAGTAAAACGATTCATATTCTAATTAAAATATAAGTAGGCATCTGCGTCACACCAATCTGTTTTTGGTTTCGATCTTAGAGAATAGAAGGTGTAGAAAATTTATGTTGTGAGCTCTCTCTCTTGTGGTGCCTCAAAGAGGTGGTTACCTTTCAGGCCTATTCGATTGGGGGCACCTGGACTAGTTGGTCCGTAGGCTCACCGGATCCAGGAGCTCAGGTTAAGGCTAAATACCAGGATTCGGTGGGTTCGTGGACCAAAGGTCCACCATTGAAAAAAATAAATTATATGAACTAAAACTAAAATGAAGTTAAACTGGATAGACCAAACATTAATGTATTGCCTCTGTCTCTATATATATGAGGTTCCCTTTTTTGAATGAACTTATCCCTTTTTGTATCCCATTTAACTTTGTCTGAATAGTAAATACATTTACCTATTTTGCCCTCTCTCTCACACACATAATTCATTTACCATTTATTCTTTTTCTTCATCTTCTCATCATTCTTCTTTCTCTATTACTCATTCATAAATAGAGATATATTTAAGGAAAAAGTTATATTTCCTATATATTTATTAAGTAACTATTTTTTACAATCTCACGGTTCGTTTGAAATGACCTTAAGGAGTGCCATTTACACTTTTAATTTTTAGTTATATAAATTATTCAAATCTTAAAAAATATTTATATTCTTTGTTTTTTACTTTCGCAAGGTATCCCCAGCCTGGTATCTCTATTTTTACTTCATGAGTTTTCATACTAATGACAATTTATATTGATGATGGATTACTTTAGAAAATATATATATATATATATATTAAAAAGTAACTAATACTACCATGTTACTATTTATTTAAATTACTAATTTATAAAATTATATATTGATTTTTAAAAAAACTTGTTATTATTTTAGAAAGAGGTAGGGATAATATTGTCCCAAAAGTTTTCACTGAGGGATATTTTTCCTTGGTCTTTATCTCAATTAGTTTTGACTATTAATTGACTAAATATGCCAAGGGTTTGTAACGTTTTTGGCCGCTACAAAGCGCTGTAGAAGCAGTTGATAAAACCGCTATAAAATCAAGTGTCACAAAGCGATTTGTAGCGGTTTTTGAAAACTGCTACACATGTGACCAAAACTGCTATTAAGTTTGTAGTAGTTTATCAAAATCGCTACAACATCAGTTTAATGCAACACTTTGTAGTGGTTAAAAAACTGCTATAAATGTCAAAATAAATTTTTTTTATTGATTTTGTTAAATGAATGTGTGGTGGGGGAAAATGGTTTGAATTTTGGCACCGAATTTTGTAGCTGTTTTAGAAATAACTACAACTGTTTTGAAGTAGGCGGGAAATAAAATTTAAAAATTTGGCACTAACATTTGTAGCAATTATTGAACCACTACAAAAGTTTTAAACACTTTTTAAAAATGAGCACCAATATAGGGCGCCAAAATTATAATGTTTGTAGCAGTTTGTAAACCACTACAAATTGTTGTAGATATAAAATGATTAATAATATATTATTCCAATATCACTATATCTAATCATTATTAATGCTATTTTATTAAATAATTATTTAGGTTGTAGTTTGTCAGAAGAAATCAAATAGGTCCTTCAATTCAGGTATAGATAATTTATTATTCCATTATAACATATTATTATGTGAAAAGAATATTGGTAAAATTGAGATAAATATTTGATTAATGAAAATTATGTAGAATTTAGATGAAGAGATAATTAGTTGAAACAAATGTGAAGGAAGGAAGTGTCACATCCCACTTTTTGACCCTTCTTTGTCCCTTAAAGTGGCTCTTAGAACCACTTGATACGTCCGTATATTAGAAAACGGAGAGGGAATTTTTTTTTTGGCAAAATGATAAACAATTTTCATTAATACACAGAGGCATACATACCATAATCCAGAATACATATATAAACTATACTGTACATATACATGCTAGAAATTAGGAAGCATAACTATCTATATCTAAACTCTTTCCCTTCCTTTGCCTCCTGCACAGCTTTCACCTGTATTGTAGAGAGGGTAAGGTTTATTGGAAAACCTTATTAATAACATTATAATGCAATGCATGTCATGCTATATGCAATACTCGTATTACTCCTTTAGTGCCCTCTCTCGGCACTTACGGTATATAGGGAGCATGCACATGACTCTACCTCTATCACATAGTCAGGGTATATAAACATAGAGTCATACATATCATGCTCGCTCAACCATATCATAGTAAACAAGTAGTCAACACACATCAGACAAGCAAAGTTATACAAGTTAAGGTTAGAGATTTTAGCTACCGATGTCCTCATATTGTGTAGGTATGTGGCTCTGTTTGGCTGCCACTGGCACTGCTGGATCACTGGTATGCTACTATGTAATGCCTACATACCATAGTATAAGGCATTATTGTATGCCTCTATTGGTATGTTACATCTCTTTCCCTCCTGTACCCCCTAGGGTCTTGGTTCCCTATTACTTGGACCGTATCCTTTCCCTACCTGCATCCCTCTATTGTCCACCCTGTTCAGCCCTAGGTCCCTGCTGCTGGCCCATTCCCACTGCCTTAACTTAGATAGTTGGGCAATATCTCCCCCTTAAACGTGCCTACTAGACCTTCCAATAGTTGGGCAGCGCCTCTCCTTAAGAAATCCTACCTTTGTCTGAGACAGTCGGACAACACCTCTACTTAGGAAATGCTATCTTAGTCTAGGATCATAGGACATCACCTCCCCCTATGAAATATTATCTTAGTACGGGACAGTCAGACAGTACCTGCCTCTAAGAAAGGCTATCCTAGTCGAAACAATTGGGCATCACTTCCCTTTAAAAAGGCTTGTTTTGCCTAGACAGTTGGACATAACCTCCCCTTAGGTTCACTATCTAGGCTTGCCCAATTGGATATAACCTCCCCCTAATTACTCTAATAATTGTAGGAAAAAAAGGAATTTAAAAGAGGAAGGGAACCGTAACTTACTTGGATCGAAGACTAGGCTAAGACTGCTCTAAACTACTCTAGAAGAGGCTTACTTTGAGAGGGGTGGAATTCCTTCAAAAGGGAGAGGGGAGTACTTTTTTTGTGTGAAGGAAGGGGGAGAAAATGTCTATTTATAGGTCAAGGGGAGACGTCAAAATGCAAATATTTATTGGGTCTTTAGGTGTAATTTTCCCAAAAAATTTTCCTATTTTTTGACAAGTGTCCCCTTCTAGATTTTTCTTTATTCCACATGCCAAAACCTACCTTCTCTTCCAAGAAGAGTTGGCCCATTCGACAATTTGCTCCGAATCGACCTAAAAATTGGAAAATTCTGTGGTTGTCCAAAAATTCCTAAAACTAAACAAAAATTCCCTAAAACTACCAGGAGGCTACCATTAAATTTTCTGAATTTTTGAACATCTAGAACTTCCAAAATAAATTTCTCAAAAAGTCCATTTTTCCGGCAATTAGTCAATTTCAGCTAATATTTTTGGACTTTTTTCGGGCCGCTAACAAAATTATAAATCCTCCAAAATAATGTACTAATTTTTTCAAGTCCATTTCTAGAACATTGAAGTCCCTAAATATCTACTATGGCAGAAGGCCGGTCTAGCCAAAATATTTGCAGATCTCGTAAATTTTACTTGGACCTCCAAAAATTATTCTGATCACTCTATATTGTTCTAGATGGCATATACTATGTGTTGGACCATTAGAGGAGCTTACAGGGACATCAGACCCATCTGCATTTTGTCCAAAAAATTTACAGAACTTTTTCTCTTTGCACCTAGGTTCTTCCCCAAATTTCACTACTAATGTTGTGAGATCTCTCACTCCTATACAGACTAAGGCCCTCTGTTTATCCGAAATACCTCATCTAGACCTTAAAAAATATCAGGGTACGACATTTGGTCTACCCCAAAAATACTATTATGGCCTAAAATGCCCTCGGCCTACAAAAATTCTGGGATGTTATAGGAAGCCCCTTGAGAATTTAGATAAAAATCAATACATGTAATGAGATATAAATAAAATGAAATGAAATGAAATGAACAAATTATAATAAATAATGGAAAAAAGAAGACCTTACAATTCCAAGCTTCATCCATGTGGAGAATGACAGAAAAATAAGAGAGGAGAAGAGATGGAAGGTCGTTTGAAGTGAAAAATGTGGTGTGGGTGGAGGGTTTTTATAAGTATCAATGAGATATCTGTAGCGGTTGAGTTGTGAAAATAGTTTTTTTTAAAAAATTGTGATAATCTTTTTGTAAATTTACAAGAATATTAGTGTTTACTTTTCAAATACTATTCATTGTCATCCCTAAAGAAAAATGTGTGGAGAAAATGTTAGTACTATGAAGTACATTTGATTAAATAAAAATTAAATTAAATTAAAATAGTAATAAATTGTAACTCATGAAAACACACCTAAGTATATGTAAATTGTCATCACCTTTAGGGACAAAGTTGTCAAAATTGGCAGGTTGGAAGGGCCCAATCTCGTATGTGATGTTATCACCATCACCCATGATAAAAGTCTCTAGACTTTAGTGAACCACCATATTTCAATCTCTATGCCTCTCGTCCTCGACATAATAAATATGTTGTGCCTCAGAGGCAAGAATAAGTGGCTCATCACCTTCTGATTGACCAGTGTGAATTGGCTGAGAGAAATTAATTTAGGTGATACATAATTCGTCAGTCTATAGACCCTATGAGGTTGTCGTATTAGCCCACAAACACTTGAAGAGTGTCATGGTGAAACAACCCTGATAATTTAGTTGATAACATCAACATACTTTCTATAATAAAGGACACCTATGAAATACATTGCCGTCACTAGTCTTCACATAACTCCTTGTGCTGAAGGTGCCATAGACACCTGAGTTTTGGGTTAACAAACCCTAATTCCATGAAGCTATGCAAAACTTGAAATTGTTGACATTGTACACAGTAAACCTTATTACACTGTCAAGTGGACTCATTGTGAGAGCTCTAAAATCTAGTGAGTGTGGGTTGTGATCATTTAGTATTCAGTGCGTGAACCAATTTGGGAATTCTTTGTGGACCTTTTTTATCAATTTCAAAAGATACATCTACGAACCATGAGTTGATGCTTGGCATGACTCCTAAATTTCCTTTAAGTAATTATGTAAGCAACAGTGAAGATCATGCTATATAAGTGGTATGTAAGTAGGAAATATGTGATCATTCAATTCTTACTGAAGGTAGGGATCAACTTGATTGCAATTAATCAATACATGTCTACGTGCCTGTATCTTTTTAGTTGCAACTAGTTTGAAATTCTCATCCCCTCCAACTCATTTACCAACACGAGGAATTAACAACTTAGTTGATGATGGCTCATGTTCAGGACAATCTTCTACACAAGGCGATTGTTTGAAAGACGTCTCAATGTCATAGTAGAATAGAGGATCTCATCCCATATATAAATTGAATAATGAAAAATATTAATTAATGCTCAAATGTGGGGCAATCAAATGCGTGCAAAATAAGCACCTCTTCATAGGATGCATCCACTGATATTGAACTAGCCAGCTAACTTTGTCTCATGAACAATGTGGACTATTAGTTTAACCATTACAATGAATAAGGATGGAGGAAATATTATCTCCAAATGACAAAACTTAAGAATGATTTTGTGTTGTAGTTGAGAAAGTAAATCTTCAATTTTGTTTGGAACTATAAAAACAAAATATGATAAAAAATCCTTGATATTTATTCACACCCCACCATATTCAAATGAAACTTAAAAGCACACAAAATGTCATAAATATTGGGGAAATTAATGAAAATTTTCAATGTTCTAGGATTAGTGTAAGAAGTAAGAATTCATGTTAACCAATGTAATTATTGTTATCAAAGTCACGAGTTGACTTTCCGAATTCACCGTTTTTACATATATAGCTAACAAAACATGTTGATTCACTATTAAACTCTTGCTAGCTAGTTATGAACTCGGTTAGATTCATGAGTATACACAAAGAGTATACCATTTTTACATTTTAACTTATAAAATCATGTCAAGTCACTACTAAACTTGTACCAACATTTTAGATTTTATCATACTCAATGGCTTAGCTACTGCTACCAAAAAAAAATCATGTGGCAGTTTTTTTTATCAATATGTGGCGCTTAAAAAATGCTACATATCTTGGCACGACATTAGGTAAGCATCACAAAAATTTCAACATTTTTTTAAGAACAATTGACTTTAGGTGGCGATTCCTCAAAAAGTGGGTGGTCCACTTTAGGTGGCGCTTCCTCTAAAGTAATTTTTTTAAAAAAATATTTTTTTATATTTCCTTCAGAAGCTTATATTATATTTATTCATAAAACTTTAAATGTAAATTTGAGAATCATATTTACAGAGCAAAAATGAATATGCAAACAAGTTAAACCTTATGAAATGTAACTCAAATATCAAATATGATACAAACAATAAGCTAATAAAGGATACTTACTGATTATTTAAAGTCAAGTAGAGAGTTGAATTTCAAGCTAACTATAAAACCTGAAAAAATATTAAAAATTAGTTAAAAATATTATGTGGAATAAGAGAACAAACAGAACAAGAAGATAAACATGAGAACATATCGTATAAAAGAACAATCAATAAGTAATAACAAGAAAAATATGAGAACAGGTCACATAAGAGAACAATAAAATAAGAAGGGAAAAAAAGAAACAAAGGAAGAGTTGTTCAGTATATTTTTTTAGTGCAGACAAATATGAAGGAAAAATGATAGTGGACCTCAAACTTCAATAGAGTTTGAGTTGAGAGATAAAGAAAGATGGAAGATAAATGAAAAAGAAACTAAGAGATAAAAAGAGGTAAAGTTAAAATGAGGAAGATTGGAAAATGGGGCGAGAGAGTAAAAATATGAGAGAGAGAAAAATCCCTCAATTGGGGGAGCTTTTTTAAGAGAGCGGCCCCAATAAGGGTGAGCTGCCACCAATGAGGGTGAGCTACCCCCTTTAGGCAACATTCCCTTTAGGGAGTACCCCCTAAAGGGAACTCCCCAGTTGGGGATCCCCTCAAAGGGGGCGCTCTCCTCCAATGAAGGTCAAACCTCAGTTAGGTTTTATTTTCTCTTTTTTAGTTATAACACGCGCCTGCGCACACAAAAAGCACCACATTTCTACATCTTTTTTTAAAAAAACAATCAAGCAAAAGCTATGGAAGTTCTTCTAAGAAGCCACTTTTGCCTCTTTTTGTAATAGTGCTTTATATATGACTTTATATAATTTTATTTGTTTTGTAAGATAGATTATGAATTTCGCCGGATTAATTCTAATTATTTGAATTTAAAATATATTTAAATCAAATTGTTGTCATTTTCACATTTTAGTTACTTAATTATGCACTAATAATACCTATTATTGATAAAAGTAAGCTCTTTTATTAGTTCACCATACGAGTTTTTGTCATTGTCACGAATTTGTTTATACTCAACATTGTGTGACGCTTCTTTAAATGTATACAACCTATTTTTAACTATATGTAAAACTAAGAAATTATGCATAACTAAAGATTTATTGCACACAACTAAAGAAGAACTACACTCACCCGTTCAACAACCTGAATCTGAGATGCTTTTGACAATAAATTTTGCAATAACAAAGATTTTAATAAATTTCTTTATAATGTTTCAAATAAAATAAATAGTAAGCAAGGTTGTCAAATTTATGAGTTTAAGTAAACTCATGACAATGATGTGAACTTGTTTGATAAAATAGTAAGTGTTTAGTTTATTAATAATACAATTTGATTTAAATGTATTATAAATCTAACTAATTGAATTAAATCCTTTAATATTCATAATTTATTATACTCAACAAAAAAATTATATAAAATTCATATATAAAGCCATAAAGTATGATCAAACCAAAAAAGCTAGTACAAATTTAAGAGTGAGTTTACACAATTTTAAAAGTTAAAAAGGAAAAGACGGTAAACTGAGTGTAAACACTTGAGTTTAACTGAATTTATAGCTATAATAAATTCTAACACAAGTTTAATAGCGACTTGACACAGTTTTATAAATTAAAAGTATACTCAATGTGTTACATTATCCTTCAACTTTTATCAAAAGTGCAAAAGTAACAATGAGCAAAAGTAACTAAAAACTTTTAAAATTCGGCAAAATTGCAAAATCCAACTAACTTGTGAAAACAGTGTTCCCATCCCAACCAACTCGCAATCTTGCATCCCACTTCGCCTCTATTTTACAGTAACGACATCAGCGATGCTCCACTTTAATATAAGAAAAATCCATTTAGAACAAAGACTAGGTTAATATAACTTTTGGTTCTTTAAATTTAACCCAATTTTGGTCTTGGCTCCTCAAGTTTACTCCATTTATAACAATTAGACCTTAAAATTTGAAAATGATTTGGTTGTGTTTGACAATGCTAATTTCTTTGATGCGGCACTAACATAATTAAAGTAACTTATGCAGCATGTTTATTAGAATAATTGACATGTCAAATAACATTATTTTGATTAATTATAATAACATGACAAAGGATTTGGTCCTCTTATTTTCCTTTTAAATTACATGTCTAGCTTATAATTAACTAACCTAATGTCATTTGTCATGACAAATGTCATAATAAACATGCCACATAAGTTACTTTAATGGTGTCAGTCTACATTATATGAATTAACACCGTTAAAGGTAGGATCAAGTTCTTTCCAAACTTTAGAAACTAACGATTATAAACAAAATAAATTTAAAAGACAAAACCACATGTTTCAAATTTGAGGAACCAAAATCCAAATTGACTCAAATTTGAAGAGCTAAAGGTTATATTAACCTAAAAAGACTTCTTAACTTTTGAATAATAAATGATAAATAGCTTGTAAGAGGATGGGATTGAAAAGGGTTAAAGCATACCCACTTTACAACGTACGTGGCTTTCATTTTAATAATGAATGAAACAATAAATCCTTTACATGATACTTATAATTTTGAAGGTCTTTAATATAGAAAACTGATCTTACCTTATGCTTGACATGAGCTTTAGAAGGATCTGTCATATATGCTAGCAAGGTTTGTGAAAAACAAAGGCAGAGGGGATGTGAATTGGTGGGGACGGGGACGCTATTTTTATTTTTTATTTATGTAATATCTACTTAAGCAATTCTTAACCGTGTTTTAACATTTTTTTGTCATATTGCTCAAGACTCAGAAACATCATGAACTGAATTACAAACGAGTTAAAAATTCAAGGGATTGATTAATAAGTGAGTTAAAATTTTAACAGCCAAGAGATTACTTTTTTCTATTGTAGTATATAAAAGTTGGTTCAATTTAATGGTTTTGTCTCAATTTAAAAGTTTATGACTCCTTTTTATATTTTGATAAAAGTTAAAAGTTATTTTAACACATTAACCCTTAAAAATATAAAACGTTAATCTCATTTATCTAGAGAGAAATTTATAAAAAAAAATTAGAAAAGAAAACTTCTAAAAATAATAAATTTTTTTATTATTTATAAAAAAATTAAATTTAATATTCATTTTTTCCAGGGTGAAGGTGCAAAAAAGCATTTACGCTCGTTTGGTTAGATTGCATTGCACACATGCAATGATAATCTTTATTGCATTACTATAGATGGCTTGTTTGCTTAGGTTTTTTTATAGTAATATAGATTGCAATAGTAAAGTAGATTACACTTTTTTTGGTTATCTTTATTCATAGGAGACCCCTACGAATACTCATTACAGGCCTTCAATCATGAATGAAATCTCAATTTTAACCCTTGTAATATAATAAAAAGATAAGAGTTACCTAGAGGTGTTCAAACATAAGACCGGGACTGGAATTAGGTAATCCCGATCCTGGGTTTAAGCAGGGATGCAGATTTACATCCTGGTCTCAGAATCTCGAGATCGGGATTTTCCGGTTTCATTTTTATAAAAAATATTTATATTAAATAAAATTTTCATATTTTATGATTAAAAATATTATTTAATAACTAATAAGGCTATAATCATTATATAAATTGACCTAGAGTTTAGAAATAATGTTTATTGTTATTATTTTCATCTTCATTATTATTTTTGTACATTATATACTGTTTAAATCAAACTAAAGATATTATACACATATTTAAAAATATAACTTAATTAATAGAGGTAAAAATACACAAATAAAAGGATAACTTAATTTTCTTCTAATTTTGCTTTTGGGATGGTTTCATCATGCAATAGGCAAATTGGTCTTTTGTATATATTTATTTATTTTAAAATATTATTATAAAATGACTCATTACACCTGTTAAAAAGCAAACCAAACTTCACTTATGTAATTCATATTGTATTACATTTTTATTACATTATATTGCATTACACTGCAAATGGTAATAGAATTTAACTAAACGGGTCCTTTAATCTTTTTTATAAAGAGCTACAAACACCATAAACAAATTTTCGATTCAAAAATGCTTTTAAAATGGTCCTAAGATAAAGTTCCATTAAAGGGGATAAACGGACGTTTATATCTAGCTTTAGGTCCTACAATTTATCCAACTGTCGTTCCTTGATTATTTTGGCTATAGCACGTGGCAAGCTTTTCCCTTTAATCCTAACCTCAACCCTTTCAAATTCATCTTCCAAGCTACCTCCGACAACATGAGTGAGGTAATGGCGGCAATGTCTACAACAAACCTTCATCTTCAACAACACAAGAATGATTTTTATCTTTTCCATTTCTTCATCTAACAACGCACCAGACCTTCGTCTTCTCCATTCCCCTCTGCAACTATCGAAACAAGTTCATTAGTCGAAGGTCTTCGACTTTTGCAAATAATCATCATTCTTCTTCTTCTCAGCTCCAACCACCAACCTTAATCTTCAAGACGTTTTTGTGTTTTTAATTTCATAGGTTATGTGGGTTTGACGTTATTGAGAAGGTGAGTTTGGTGTCGCTGGAGATTCATCCATGGATCTAGAGATTCTGACACCTATCACTCCTCCTTCCTCCATTAAAGCTGCTCCGTCCTCCATTAAAGACAAGACCGACCTCTTCTGAGCCAATTTATTGCCGACGAAAGTGAAGAATGGGGGAAGTAGAAGGAGAGTTAACCTTATAGGAAACACGAGAATTGAGGAGAGGAAGGAGATGGAGTCGTGCTTATGCTCGTCCTCTAGAAGAAGCAACAGAAGGATGGTGGTTTTAATGAGGAGGATAAGAGTGAGGGGCATACCCGATTTGTGAAAATCATTCTTAGTTATTCCAGATGGCTTCTTCTCCAACTTGCAGTTGCCTACAAAAGGTTCCAAGATACAAGCTTAAAAAACACTACATGTATAGATTACTTCTTTGCTTTATCTACTTACTGCTCAATAAAACAATAATCTTTGCTTTGTCTTTTATTAAACCTTTGACTTTCTCAGTCATCCCACACCATAATGCCCAGTTCTGATGCTCATCCACCCATTAATCATCTTCACCTTCTATGTGTCAGTCTCAATCAGCAAGTGCAGCCACATTAGAGGGGAATTTAACCGATGTTTCAAGTAATAAACGGATGTGGCATTTAAGCTACAATTTTTTTTATTAAACCTAAAATATATTTATAGTGCTAGTTACTCTTTTAAAAAAAATTATCTGATATTTTTACTCATTGGTCCTTTTTTCTTTTCACTTGTTCTTTGTTTTTTAATTACATATGGTTGGATCGAATCTAAATTAGGTATCATATAAGACACTAACTGTACTACACAGGGATCTTTTATACAAACATATCATAAAAGTTTTTTTAATAAAAAAAAAATGGGTGGAAGATTAACATGGCCATGAAATATTTGACCTTGTTTAGACTCCCATTAAATGCCATCAGATCCTCACCACATTGGAAATCCACGTCGAGCCAAGTGCGTGTTCACCACATGCCGACATTCCCCTGCGGGCTAACGTAAGGAGCGTGAACCACACTACACGAAAGAGAGTGGCCTCTGCCGGTGGTAGTGAATAGTAAACATGTCACGTCACTAGGGGCCACCATGTGAAATTGAGTGATCACTGTTCATATTACTCTCCCAGTCTCCCCTACTCCCACTCGCCCAGCATTTCTCAAGCTTCTCTCTCCTCTCTCTCTCTCCCTCTCGCTCCGTCTCATTCTACTTCATTCATTCATCTCTGCTTTTTTACGTCCCATCAATAAGTCCCCTCTCTTCACATTCACACACACTCTCTCTCTTTCATTTTCTTCCTTCTTCCTTTCTTCTTTTCTTCTCCTTCCTTCCTTTCTTTCTCACGAAAACCCTTTTCCCGTGAAACTCCCCTCCTTCAGATACGCAAATCTCAACCCTGTTTCTATTCCTGATTACACCCCACAACGAACAAACCCCAGAAAGTCTTCTTCATCTTCAACTCCAAATCAAGCCTCACTAATTACTTCTGGATCGTGTATTTTAATTTGCTTCAGTCTCAACAATTGGATCGGTTTTTATATACATATTGACTGTGGATCATGGATTCAGCATCAGGAGAAGCAGGGCCGAGTGCATCCGACCCGAATAGTGCTCCTGCGGCGGCGGCTGCAGTGCCACATCCCGAGGGGTCGTCGGCTGGGGCTCCACCGAGCCGGTATGAGTCGCAGAAGAGGAGGGACTGGAACACGTTTTTGCAGTATCTGAGGAATCATAAGCCGCCATTGACGTTGGCCAGGTGCAGTGGAGCACACGTGATAGAATTCTTGAAGTACTTGGACCAATTCGGGAAGACTAAGGTTCACATAACCGGTTGTCCGTATTTCGGGCACCCGAACCCGCCGGCGCCATGCGCGTGTCCGTTGAAGCAGGCGTGGGGGAGCCTCGACGCGCTGATCGGACGCCTCCGAGCCGCCTACGAAGAGAACGGTGGACGGACGGAGTCCAACCCGTTTGGCGCCAGAGCCGTCAGGATTTACCTAAGGGAGGTCAGGGAAGGTCAAGCCAAAGCTAGAGGCATCCCTTATGAAAAGAAGAAGCGAAAAAGAAGCACCGTAGCCACCACTACGGTCAGCTCAAATGTGTCGGCAGCATCTGATATCGGCGTTTCTGCCATCCCTTCAAGCAGTGGCCATGGTGGAGGAGGAGGAGTTGACACCACCGGTGATGGTAGCGTCCTAGTTGCTGCTAGTACTACATCTCCATCAGTTACCACTACGACGACAAATACTATAGTATAGTATATATATATATCTAGTAGTATGATTCTGATAAAATTCTCTCACTTTTTTCCCCTAAATTTATTCTCAATGAAATTTATTATGATCCATCACAGCCTCATCAATCCCATATTTAAGGCCATTTTCTCAGTTTAATACGCCGTTCTTGACTGTCTCGTGGCTTATCATTCTCTCCCTCTATCTTTATATAATATAAGCCAATAATTATAATATGAGGGTGTATTTGTTTTTGTTTTTATTTTGTTTTAGGTTATTGGAAGGGAAAGATCCAAAAGTAAGGCTTTCATTTTCATATTTGTTGAATTTATTCTTCGTCTTTCTTCAATTTTTTCTTCTCTTTCTTATAATTCTTCTTCTTCTTCTTCTTCTTCATTCACTCCCCTGTGGCTGTTTTAATTCTCTACATTATATATTCTGCCTATGATATAATGCGTGCCTATGGTTCACTATATATATATATATGTCTTTTTTTTTTTTTCTTTCATTATTATTATTATTATTATTATTATTATTATTATGACATTTCAGTTTTGTCTTGACCTGATTCTCATCGCTCCAATCAGTGGCCTGCACTTGGATCACAATTTGCTCCAAGTAAGAAGAAAAAAGAGGATACAGGATTTGACCCTTCCACTAAAATTAATTTAAATCTCTCAATGATTCGGCACCTATATTAATCAAATATTTAACTGATAATTAAATTAAACTCTATCTCTCACTCCCTGAGCGTGTGGGAGAGAGATCATAATTCTTGGGACTACCCTTCTCTGCAACTGTTCATCTGGTCCCCAGGGGGGCTAAATAGATCTGCTGGGCTCAAAATCTAATCTATCTCAGTAACGAAGCACACGTGCGGCTATCATTTACATATTTTTTTTTTGAACTCCTGTTCCAGGTGCTAATCATACCTACGTTACTGTAGCAAGTGGAAGTGACCTGCTTTATTATTACTACGCCATTTAAACATCCTTTATAATGTTTTATTTTTCTCTGCCACAATTTTTAGGGTTTCTTTAATTTGTTGTTATTGTATGTATAGGGTATTGAGATTTTGGCTTATTATTCTCTTCGTTTTTGGATCCAGTAGGTTGAGATTTTAGCTCATTACATTCATCACTTCCCCTTCTATTCCTCCCTCAATCTCTTTTGGATTCAGATCAAATGGCCATATTATTTTCAGAATGCACCCAAAATACTATACGGAGAGATTTTTTTTTTTTTTTGTGTTGTTTTGGGGGGGGGGGGGGGGAAGCATCCACCCTCCGCACGCTTTCTGGGATTCAAGTATAAACCTTCCTTTTAGAGTAGGTTTCTAAAAGTTTGACATGTTGGGGGGCCAAAAATGAAAATCTACAAGAAAGTAGGGGTGCTAATTTTTTCATATGGTTTACAACTAAAACAAATTTATATAATAGACACCACGCTTATTCTTCCTCTTATATAATAATTCCAAATATTCTTTCCATGTAAGACTGCGCATGCATCTCTACACACCTCATACCTCTGCCTTCCCAACTTTATATTCTTGTTGTCTCACCTGGCCACTTACATATTGAGCCTTTATGTTGTAGGAGATAACAAGATGGCAAATGGCTTTCCTAGCTTAGTGGCATGGGATCCCTTGTTAGTGGGAGGTCAAGGGTTCAAATGTGCTTGTAACTTTAGACTGTTAGTGCATAACCCTCTAAAGTAGATAACAAGATCAATAGAATAAAATATAAGTCTCTCTCTCATACATATATATATATATATATATAGAGAGAGAGAGATGATACCTAGCCAGTCATAATTGGCAATTCTTGCTGTGAAAACATCAGCTATAAAAGGAATAAGCTACAAACATCCATGAGGAGGAAATTTTGGATCCCTTTTGTGTGTTGATGATGTTTTTATTATTTTAATATTTGGGTAACCACCATCTTAGTGCGAAAACGACCATTAGCCAACCGTTTCTTGTGTTTTATATGTTTATATATTTTTTTACTTAATTATTGCATATATATATATATATATTTAAGCCAGCTATCATTTTATTATGTTGCATTTGTTATTATGTTATATTACACTTCCTCCATTTCTAATTATAAAGACTTGTTGATTTTTTGTAGAGTTATATGAAAATACTAAAAAAATTAATTACATTACTTAATCATATCGTGTATTGTGTTTTATTATATTATATATTATTTCATAAGTCAAATAATATAATTTGAAGAAAAATAATAAATTTTAATGTGTTAAAATAATGTAATTAGTTTTCTTACAATTTTTTTAAATTTTTTTAAAAAATTAATGGCTCTTATAATTAAAATAGGGATAAGTATTATATTATAGCATAGACACACCAGCCACTGCAAAACAAGATTATATTTCTGGATTTTCATTTCGTCTCTTGGACCCATTTCGATTACTTTTATAATTAATACCCATCTTCCAAGCATGATAATAATGTACTGCAAATTATTGCTTGGAGTACTCTTTTGTTTGGTTCCTTATTTTTCTTGCATGATTTTTCGAGAAAATTGAATCCAAGGATTAATGTACTTGTTCATAAATTTAATTGTTTTTCTTTCATATACCTTCTCTCTCTCTCTATATGTGTGTGTGTGTGAGAAATAATCCATGATACTTTTGCATTTATCAGGGAACTTTCGCTTTCTGGCCTTTTGTTGAGCCACAAAATTATTTCATACAGCTCACTTTATTTCTCACTCCCTCCTCTCTTTATTTTTCTTTATTATGTGCGGTGGTCACTTTAACCATCTGCATTTCCCAAAAGTCAAAAAGGGGAAAAAAAACAAATAGAATATATCCTTATTCTTATTTGATCCTTATCAATTATATGTATTTGCACCAATATTTCACTGCTCTTCTCTCTTCTTCTTGCTTCAACTGTACGGTACATTACAAATAAAACACCTCCAGACTCCCCCCCCCCCCAAAAAAAAACAGTGGCCCATGAATAAAAAAGCTTTTTACTTCTGCATGTTCCTCGAATCAGAGGTTATTAAGAGAAAGTCAAAAAAAGAAAGAAAGACATAAACACACACACACTATTTATCACAATTGATCCGAAAAACTAACTTGTTGGGAAGAATAACTCCTATAACTTATAAATGTTAAAATATATTTTTGATCATTTAAGTTTAATCGAAATCCTCTTTTAGTCCCTTAACTTTAAAAAAAATGTGTTTTTAGTCTTTTTAAGTTAACGGCGTTAACTTCACTGACGGTAAATGCTGACTCAATAAAATTAAAATGCTGATATAATTTGAATGGGGGCTTTACTATTGGCATCAACTTGAAACTTCATTAACATTTTAATTATTTTTACTATTTACAAATAATTTAAATATAATAATATATCATTATTTTAACTTTGCTCAAAAGTTTGTATCATTGAAGTTAACACCGTTAATTTAAAAAGACTAAAAACACACTTTTTAAAGTTAAGTGGCTAAAAAATAATCTTAACTAAAGTTAAAGGATTAAAATTATACTTTAACCACTTATAAATCATAGTTCACTGCTCCATAAACATTGGCCTCTCATTGAAAGCCCCAATATTGTAAGTTCAAAAGAATTATATATATACACTGTTGCGACAATAGTTGATTGAAAGAGAAAAGTGCCTATCCCAAAAGACTTTAGCTTGTTGGAATAACTCATCCCAGAACACTAGCCTATATATATCAGGCAGGAGAGTCCATTGACAATATAAATTACACTTTATTTATGGGCAATTTTAATATAATATAATAAAAAAATAAATATTTAACGAAATAGAATAGTTTTAAAAGTATTTAACCATGTATGATACTCAAAATCGTGTGGAGGAAGAACGACTTTCGAAAATCGCTTCAACTATCCACGACTTTCATTAAAAAAAGGGGTAGGGTGGGTGTAATTTTGGGGAAGTCGTGAAACTGTTGCACGACTTGTGGAAGTCGTGCAATAGTTGCATGACTTCTTGAAGTCGTGCAACAGTACTCACCACATGACTTTTGTCATGTGGTCTGCACAACCCCCCTCTGCACAACCCCCAACAAATGCAGAACCCTTTTTTAACACCCCCCTCTGCACACCCCCCAACAAACGCAGAACCCTTTTTTAT
>JBAGKO010000013.1:7747801-7759773 GCA_037177275.1 Acacia concinna
GCAAGTCGTGCAACTGTTGCATGACTTCCACAAGTCGTGCAACTGTTACACGACTTCCATAAAATTACCCCCGCCTCCCACCCCGTTTGTACGAAAGTCGTGAATAGGTAGAGCGATTTTCAGAAGTCGTTTTACCTCTGCACGATTTTGAGTGTCATATATGATTAAATACTTTTTAAACTATTCTATTTTATTAAATAATTATTTTTTTTATTATATTATATTAAAAATGCCTTATTTATGAGACTCATCGATGTGGGACTCATAAAACAAACGCACATATATATTATTATCATTGGTAGTTTTTCTTTTGTTTTTGTTTACATCATGATCACGAGCTGCAGAAAGTGGGACAGGGGAGATCTGAGTAGTGTTAAGTGCCAAAGGAGCAATATCGCAAGGTTTATGAGTAAGGGGCAAAAGGATCTGAGGATGTGGGGTTCTGAATTTGCTTTTCTCTCTCTCACAATTTGTCGCCACATAGAATTGCATTCATTCATCTCATCAGCCATCTTGTAGTACTCTAATATCTGCCCCATTTCTTCATACTTCATTTATGAATCTTCTCTCTTATATGGAGACTTCATGTGTGTACACATACACACACATACATACATATGCTTCATTGAAGAGAAAGGGGACGCTAATAAATTAATTTGCTGGTGTTGGGACCAATATCTATCCAAGGCTTTTAACGTTCTGCTTAGATATATCAATATAATATTTTATAATATCATGTCATATTCTTTTAACCTGAATAAAATGATGTCAGATTTTAGTATTGTTAGATTTAATTGGTGGTAGTTCATTTAATGTGATTTTTATCAACCCAGAAACTATCAACATGGTCATTATTGAGTACTTTTTTATGTGAGGAAATATATAGAGGTATATTAAATTTGGGCTACATTTAATATAACCCATGAACTTCATGTCATGTACAGATAACCTAATTAACCTTTCAAAATTTACTAAGATTCATGCAGATATAACTCCTTCACCACTAATTTTATTTATTACTTATCCACACATATATAGCTTAAAATTCAAAGTTTATATGTGCACAAATATAAAGTTTATTGGGGTACATAATTAATGACCAGGGGCAATTATCACATATTTAAAAGTTCATGGAGGTTCATTATTAACTTATATAGATTAAAAGTTTTATCTATACATGATCTAAAGTTCATGGAAATTTTGTATATTTTATTTTAAAATTAATTACCCTTTTTTCTTTAATGTTGAAAGAGCAAGCTTCACAGCCAAGAGGGGGTGAATTGGGTGTTATAAAATTTTCTTCAAAACACAAGACACAAGCATGTATAATGATTCGATCAAACCTCACGACCTACATCCAGTTTTCAGCCACACTGAGTTCCACTAATCCCCAAGATTTCAACGGGCTCTTGACGCCACAGTACATACTTGATTGACTCTTTAAGAGATCACTCCCCCTTACAAGATACAATCCAAATCCCCACTCAAAGTATCTCAACTTTGAGCTACTCACAAATGATTGTGGAATGTAATAAATACTCTCTCTCAATAGAGTTTAATAATAAACACTGAAGAACATAATAGAATTAATGACAGAATTGAATGCAACACACTTAGAAAATTATGACTCGAATTGTTAGTTGTTGCCATCATTAATGTTCAAGTATTTATAGTGTCCGAGGAATTTATATCCGTTGGAGTTTAGTTTATAATTGTTGATATCTCATCATTCCTCTAGGTAGTTTTCATTGAGACACAATGAATTTTCCTTCTGAGTCATGAATATATCCGTTGACGTTGAAGAAGAATGGTAGGTGAAGATTTAACTAAATTTGGTAAAATGCATTTAATGCGTCTGACACATTCACCACGCTGGTTGATTTGTGCTTGAAACTACTTGAAATTGTTCATAACCTGTTCTTAGACATAATATAGATCATTTGTAAAGATTAGAAGTAAGTGGGTATTAATATTATGGAATCTTGAATGATTGAAAAATTTACACTACGATGCTCTGTTTTTCTGAAAATTTGATATTTGAAATTTCCTTGAGGTTTGAAGTCATCCTTGAGGTAATCTTTTAGAAATCAATAGGCTCAAAAATTTACTCAGAAATTAACACATGAAATTGTAGAAGAATGTATCCTCAAGAATTTTATAAGTTGAGATTACCTTGAGGATGTGAATTACCCTTAAAGTTGCAAGCATATTTAGATAGTGCCCTTGAAGATTAAATCTTACCTCAAGGTTATTCTTTTGAAATCATAGTTCATAGTATGCTTGCACCCTTGAGGTTAAAATCAATACTTGAGGATTCAGGTCTTTGATAAAGAGTAATTCAGAGCATATGAAAATGATTCAAAGAGAAATACTTACCACCCTTGAGGTCAATGAGCACCCTTGAGGTTTGGCTTACTTGCAAGGTTTTGAAATAGACAACCAGGTTTTGAAATTGCCTTGCAAGGTTGCTAGAAGATATCCTAGCCTCGAGACTAGAGTTCACCCTCGAGGCTACCGTTGGTTTTCAAGACAGCAAGGTTTCAATGTAGCCTTGCTCCAACAGCAAGGTTATGTCATAACCTTGCCGTTGTGGGAGGGACTCGTGTCCTTGATGCTAGCACTCACCTTCGAGGGTGGGGTCTCATATAGCCAAACGGCAAGGTTTTGGTCTAGCCTTGCTGTTACAGTAAGGTTCTTCACAAACCTTACTGTTGTGACTAAGGACCAATTTCCTTGATGTTGCTCTTCACCCTCGAGGCTGGGGTCACAACCTACAAACAGCAAGGTTCTAGTCCAGCCTTGCACCTACTGCAAGGTTGGAACCAAACCTGGCTGTTGTGGCAGGGAGTCCGTATCCTCGAGGTTGGACATCACCCTCGAGGCTGTGGCTCCTTTTAGCCAGCCAGCAAGGTTTTGGTCTAGCCTTGCACCCACTGCAAAGTTGGAGCCAAACCTGATTGTTGTGGCAAAGGGCCCATGTCCTCGAGGCTGGGTCTCCTTCTTGCCAACTTACAAGGTTTCCTCCCAAAACCTTATTGTTATAGGAAGGCTTGCCATAAACCTTGTCGTTATGGCAATGCTGACTACCCTCGAGAATTGTTTATACCCTCAAGGCTGGAAAACCATCAACCCTTCTGAATTAGTTCAAAAACATTTTCTTTCTTTCCTACTAAATAAATATTACTTAAATACACTTACTTAAGTAATTTCCCTTTAGTTTAACATAAATAAAAACATCTTCTCAAATCCATCTAAATTTAATTATCATCAAAACACAAGATCTAACAAATGTAACACCTAAGCTGCTAATTTGAGTGGATTAATGATGTCATTTAAGTTCGTTAATATGTTTTTTCTAAAATACTTTAACCATCTTCCTTAATTCTTTTCCCCATCTCCTACTTAATTATTGTCACCAGAATATCAATAGGGTTTATTTGGAAAAAAAATAAGGGTTAAAGGGCAAATTTTCCCTGGAAGTTTTAACTGAGGCAATTTTGTCTTAAAAGTTTCAAAACCTACCGTTAGTTAACCGTCAGTTGACCATATATGTTGAGCTGACAGTTCACAGATCATCCACTATATTTTTGTTGAAGTGAAAATTTGTTCTGGAAGTTTTAAATCCATTAATTTTGACTATTAATTGACTAAATATGGTAAACTGACGGTTCACATATCATCCAGTTTATTTTGCTAAGGCGAAAATTTGTCTCAGAAGTCCCTTGGTAGTCTAATTCATCTTTTTTAAAAGTTGGATTTAACATTTCTAATACAACTACAAAAATACAGTGAATGATATGTGAATTGTCAGCTCAACATATTTGATCAACTGACAGTCAACTAACAGCAGGGGCAAAATTGCCCCAGTTGAAACTTCTAGGGCAAATTTGCCTAAAAGTAAATACTTCCAGAATAAATTTACCCTTTTACCCAAAATATAATAAACATATGAAATGGGTCATACATTTAGGAAGAATATTAACTCCCTGTTTATGTCCCACATTCAAGATCGGAAGAGTATTAGTATCTCTCAAGTGCAACATGGGGGCTGAGAAGTCACTAACATCTTCAATGCTGATTCAGAGATGAGTACGCCGTGTTTCATGTTTTGAGATAAGATTTGGCTCTCTCTCTCTCTCTCTTTTTATAAGAATAAGATTTGACTCTTCAGTTATTTAAGCTGACGAACAGTTTAAATTTCATGTTTTTTAACTTTTATTTTCAGTGAAAATCATTTTGAAAAGTTGCATGACCCTTAAAGAATTATTTCCTATGTACTAGATATATACACTCATACTATAGTATAAACGATATTAAAATAAAATGAAATCTATATACAATTTGAAATTTGAATCCTTAAATGAAGGATGAGCACAAATGTGCGGTTATCTTTAAAATAAGACTGACTCTATTTTAATTTTACATATTATACATTTTTTTAAAAAAATATTTTAAAATAATTTCAATATTAGATACTAATTCACATTTTATTCTCCATTATTAATCTAAGGTAACTCATATGGTAATTATATACTCGTATATTGGAATATTTCAATTATTACTATTTATAAGTACATCAATAAATGGATACTACTGGCACCCGTGGGATTGTATCACCCAAACAGGCAATATAAATTTAAAAGGATATTGCTTTGACTCACGGGGTAAGTATGACTTATTTTGAGTTTGATATAAACATAAAAATAATATATATTAATATATATACACACACACACACACACATATATATATATATATTATTTTAAACAAATTTTAACCACCCTCTTTGATCTCTATAAACACAAAAAATATAAAAACTTTATTGTTAATAAGTTATGATCATATGAATTTTCACGCTAAATTTTATGGAAGTACTCTGAGGGCTGCATATTGCATATTTTTCCTTTTTTCCCCCTCTCAAAGAAATACACTTGTATATTACTTTGAGTGACTCTATGGATTTGAATGCATTGATGAACCGCCATTCAAACTTAGCTAAGGAGGGGTGGACAAGTTTTGGTGACAAATGGTTTTGCCTATGGAGGGAAAAATGCAAAGTGAAGTGTAACGATCAACGTTTTGACTTCTTTGTATAACAAATCATTCTCTAATTTGACAACAAAAATTATTGAATTGGATAGAAGTTAGTTTATATCTTATAAAGATGTGTGTGTTCATTGTTCAATATTTTGTGTTATTTGACATGATAATTTTGTTCAATATTTTAAAAATATCTTTGCAGGCAATACTCTTTTGGATCTTGAATGTAAGAGCTACTTAGCGATTTGTTTTAATTTTATCATAAAAGTAAAACCTAAGTTTACTTTGTACTCTCAAATTTACAAATTATTTATCAAACTAACCCTATTGATTAATTATATTAATTCAATTTTTCATCAATAAGGATAATAATAATTATATATGGGTTATTATAGGAAAAAAATATATGATCCTTATAAATAATTAACTAAACTGATTTTTTAAATATCTCTAAATTAGTTATCTAAATCTTATATTTATAATCAAAAGGAGTATTTAGTAAATAGAAATTGATCAAAGAAAAAGCTATAGATATGTGATAGTGAGGGCTGAAGAAATTAGGAAATTTAGGTATGTGCATGGTAAAGCATTGTGAGTGAGTGAATTGCAATGTTGATATGAGAGTTAGGAGCCAAAAAGGACTTTAGAGTGTAAAGAGACTAAACACAATGGGGACAAATGGGTGGAAAGCTTGTAATGCCTCAAGAAAGTATTTGATCCAATTATTGATTGCTCATAAAAGTGTGACCTTTTCTTGGGAGCCTCACTTTGTAATTCATTCTCATCATTTCGCTACTTTTTTCAATTTGGTTTCTTTGGCTATATAATCAACCCTAATTTATAGAGATAACAATTACAAAGACTCCATTAGATCCAATATATATATATAGCACTTTCTAGAAGAAATTTTTATTCCATACTTAATATAAATTACTTAAAAATTTATTTTTTTTATTTCAATTCAATAGTAGTAGACGCATTATTAATAAAAAAAAGATAAGGGTGTTAGGTAAAATTGAACATGAAAAACAAAAATAAATTTTAATTTAAGATAGATTAATGATAGATTAGTGAGTCGATCGTTCGTTCATAATTGTAGTAGTGACCTAGTTGAAATTGTCTTATATTTTTATATTTTAAATTAGAGAAATGTATATATATATAATTTTAATTTTCTTCAAAAAAATTATACAATGCATCAATTTTGAGTATAAAAATAAGTTTAATATTTTTATTAATTTTACATAAACAGTACTAAGTTTTATCAAAGTAAATTTATTCATATATTAACTAACTCTCAATAAGATCTTATATACGTGTAAAAAGTACTCATATATCAATTATTGCATTACAATTACAAAAACAAACGTTGAATTACATATATTTTAAACAATTCATAAAACAACTAGATTCGTTATGATCATGTATTCCTTTTTTTCTGAAAAAAATATATTCGAACAGAAAAAGTATGATTCACTATGAAATTTGCTTTCGTCTTTACATTATATTTATATTTATCATCTCTTTTTCTTCTATTTCTGAATATAATATCTACAATTCTGATCAATGTCAGGATAATAAATCCAAATTGTGTACTATGGTTAATTTATTATTGCACATATATTAGAAGCCATGTTAAATTATAGTACGTGTTGAAAGTAAAATATATATAGATATATAAATAATTTAACCTGAACATGTCTGGTATTGAACAGTGCGTTGATCACAGGATAATTGTCGGAATATATGTCAAAAGGACCACTAAATTAATTAGCAGAAAGCAAGGTATTAATTCATTATTTCAAGCTCATCGATTTAAATAAGATTCCTCCTTCAAAGGAAAGATAGCAAAAGAGACAATTGTTCAACAAGGACAAACTTGTTTCCAATAAAAAAAATATATTTAATTAATTACCATACTACTAGGGACATTAATCTTTTCTCATCAAATTGAATGACTTAACGTCTAATTAAGTGCCCTTTGTACCTATTTAAGAATCAAATTAAATGAGTACGTTTTCTGTGTCTGTACTGCTCTGTACATAATGGGAATGCAATACGGATGTTAAGTAACTCTATACTTTTTCTAAGTGTACTTCTTAATTTTTAACTCCTGAATTTTTTTGGGGAAATTAGGTAAGCCCTCTTAAATTGCACATAATGAAAAATTTGTTTTGGAAATACAGAATCATCACTCTACACGCACGCACAAATATATATAAACAAATTTCATTTATCCTGCTTCAACCATGTAGAAATTAAAAAGAAAAATGATGGAAAGTTTGCTATGAGAATATTTTACTAATATTTTAAACTCTATTTTCTTTATGGCTGTTATAAACCATTTTATAATGAGACCATAATTAATTTGGTAATCTAGTTTGCCCTAATTTTGATTTTGGCCCTTAAGTTTCAAACTATATTTTGATCCCTCAAACTTCATTTCATTTAAAACATTGGTCTCTATAACTTAATAAGTACTTGGACCATTTTGCCCCTATAGGACTAAAACTAATGATTTCAAACTTGAGGAACTTTAATGAAAATGAAGGCAAATTTGGGGGACCAAAGATTATATTATCCCTAAAAACTTTCTAAAAAATATATATTTAAATTTTCCACTTGTTAAAGAATTTATTAAAAAGTAATTATAATGACAGCTTTTAATAAAATAAAAAAGATGAAGGTGCAAAAATACTCATCTACGTATCATGCATGTGCATGTGGCATCATATATAACTTTTGGGTGCAAAAATGATTATAAAGATTAAGAAAAAGGGACAAAAATGCCTTCTCTATTAAATAAAGCAAACTTCCATTTTGTGGACCCCACTTTACAAATTTTTAAATAACTATTTTGAGGGCGCAAGTGCAAAAATACACATATACATATCTCATATGTGCATCTGACGCCATAAACATTTCTTACGGGTGTAAAAATACTTATAATCAAAGGGGATGAAAATGCTAGCTACATTAATAAAGGCAAACATTCGTTAATGTATGGCTTCACTAGTGAAAGGAAAAGTTTTGATAATGGACTATGGAAGGACATTTAAAGGGAGCGAGTAGCACAAAGGTGGTGACCAAGTGGGTGGTCGATAAGAGTTAGTGCTAGTGTGAAGGTAGGGCTTTGTTTTGGAAGGGGAAAGAGATTGAAGAGAGTGAGTGAGAGGGGTGTGAGAAGAGAGGGGGTGAGAGTTTTTTAAATAATTATTTAAAAATTATTAAAGTAGGGCGAACTAAAGAAAGTAATGAATATTTGCCTTCATTAATAGAGTAAGCACTTTTGTCCCTTTCTTCTTTTACTGATCATAGGTATGTTTACATCTTAAAGATTATATATGTTGTTAGATGCATATGCATGATATGTAGATATGTATTTTTGCATCTTTGCTCTGAAAATAATTATTTAAAAATTATTAAAATGAGGCCAACAAAACAAACGTTTGTTTTAGTTAACGGAGCTGATATTTTTATCCTATTTCTTAATATTCATGAGTATTTTTACACCTACAGATTGCATACAGTATTAAAAACACATGCGGGATACATAAATGGGTTATTTTTACACCACTACTCAATAAAAAATAACAACCACTTTTTCTTATTTTTCTTTATAATTTGCATGATTTGATTAAAAATGTTTAATAAATGAAATTTTTAAAAGAGATGCTCAAACTTGATGAGCTGGTATTTATTGAGTACCGAAACGAGCTTTTCATATATGGAAATAGATATTGACGTGTCGAACACTGTATGTGTACGTTGTCCTCTCTCAGTGTCTTGTTTGATTATCTGTTTGCTGGGTCTAATAATTATAAAGTGGAAAATTCATGGCCCCTCTCCTATACAATCAGATTCTGAACAGAAAAGAGTAACATATTTCTTGACAAGGAAATGACATAATCCTTCACATGCCCTATTTAATCCTGATATAAGTATGTGTATTGAGTACAATATGAAGCGAAATGCATGATAAAGTAACTTAAAAAATTTCAATATGCAGGCCACATGCACATATATATATTATTTATGCACATATAAGAAAATTAACTCATTTTTTTATCTTTGACATATAGGATTTTATCACAAAATAAATCCTTATACACATAAAAATAAATAATAAACTGTGGAAGACTTGTATATCTATTACTATAGTAATTCTAATTTGATAGCATATAAATTCTGATAAGCCAAGAAGAAAAATTTGAACAAATTTTTTGAGATTTTTATCACGGGATGATTGGGCATAGTGGTAGGCTGGTATTTTACCATCACCTATTAGGGAATCCTCTATGCGAAAACAAGTAACTAAATTAACGTGTATGTTTAACATCCCGATCCAAATCATTTATAGTTTCCCAGCAAAACTAGTAATGTCTTTTTATTGATTAGATAAGCAACCCTTAACCAAAACTCTATTTAAATAACATTGTGGGAGACAACCAATAAAATATTTTATCTAATAATATAATATAAGAATATAATTCATAATGAAATAAATGATATATATATATATAACATTCTTCAACTTCACCCACAAACTAATGTTACTTAATGAGTACAATTTATTTAGGCAATATTATAAGAACTATGGTCGTAAGTCTTTATTGATTAAGTATTATCTTATATAATTATAAGTAATATCCTTACTTAATGGGTCAATACTTTATAAATAAAACTCCAATGTATATTAAGTTCTTATCTTAATGTTTACCAATCTCATCAATCATACACTTATACAAGGAACAAATAGAGATGATAACACTACAAAAAACTCAATTTTTTACAGAATTTGCCACAAAACAAGTGTCCATCCCAAATTCTGTCAAAAATTTTTGTGATGGAATATTTCTTATGGCAAAATTTGTGATTTGCCGTAGAAAATTTTTCTATCACAAATTCAATGGGAAATTTTTTTTGGCAATTTTGTTAGAAAATTAAAAAATTAACTAATTGTTAAAATAATCTCTCTTAAAAAAATAAAAATTATGATATTAATATCCATAATATATATAAATTATTTCTCCATTATTATTGTTTAAATTAAGTTATAATACATATAATTTTAATAATATATTTTATATATAATAAAAAGAAAATATATAATATAGTATACACATTTTATTTATTGTTTAATGTAATTAAAAATAATGTAATATAATGTACATATTTTAGTTATTAGTTAATGGATAACATATTTATGTTATCACAAAAAATATATTGACCCAGTAGAATTAATGTCACAAACAAACAACTATACGAATTTTAAACAGAAATATATATCACCCTAAAAATTTTACATAATTTGTAGTGGCATTTTTATAAATTAGTTAGATACAAGTATGAAATATAAACATGCACTACTTATAATTTAAAATGCATATCATATAATAATTAATTGATGATATTAGTATATGATGATGATATATAAAACTAATATAATTTTCAATAATGTATATATATTATTATAAATTAATTAGTTAAATTAAAAAATTAAACTCAAGTTAAAACAGGGAGAAAAATTTATTTCAAATAAATATATAATTTTTTCAATTTATATAAAATTCAAAAATATATAAAATTCAATTTCAAATATGAGAGAAAATGTAAAATTTTTCATTTAATTTAGTATTTTTTTAATATTATATATATAACTAATATAATTTTTAAGAGTGAATATGTATTATTAGAAATTAATTAGTTAAATTAAAAACCAAATTCAATTTCAAAAGGGGGATAAAATATATTTTAAAAAATTAATTAAGATAAATATATAATTTTTTTTTCAATTTATATAAATTTCAAAAAAAATCAATTTCAAAAGTGGGAGAAAAATATAAAATTTTTCATTTGATTTAGTATTTTTCTAATATTATATATATATATATATATATATATATATGAAGCACAAAGATTTTATATGGAATTATTTTATAGAAAATTACCAAGATTCATATTAGAAACTATAATAGAAGAATATAATACGGCATTTGGACGAAGAAATGGTTTAGTACCATTTTAGACACTATGGGAAGAAGAGAAGATTTTTCAAGAGAATATTTATCTGATAAATGTAAGGGAAAATTTCAACCAAAGACCAAATAGCAGAATTAATATATAAACAACCCCAAAACTTTCCAAATTGTCAGATTAGTCCCAAGGGGGTGCAGTGAAATTAATTGTTGGTGTGAAAAGTCATTCCTACCCCTGTCTTAAAGTCACTGAAATGGTTTGAAAGTGGTTTGTTTTGAACGAGGGGAATTCTCCCAAAACGTATTGCCACCCTTGTTGCGTCTTCCTCCGGTTTCGTCCGTGGTTGCAGGTGGAGTCCATTCATAAATTTTAGTTTGGTTCCTATGCTGTTGTATCGCAAGGTTCTAGAGAAGGTCCTCACAGTGGCTGGTGTGCATTGTGCGTGGTCTACATTTGGTTTGGTTGGTTCTGTTAACGCGACGACGTCTTGGCGTGGAAGTCTTCAACGTCGTGTGATGGGTCTGGCACTGGTGAGTGATAACTATATTCCCTCTATGTGAAAAGAGCATTATTGTTAATGTTGTTGACTAGTTGTTTGGAAGAGGTGTTTTGAAATTCCATTGTGGATTCTCAAATCGACAATGTCACTCATTCATCTCTATCTACAGTTACCCATTTATGGCCATATATGTTTTTGTCGCTTTTAGTAGGTAAATGTCCAGGAAGGTAGTTAAATTTTCAAGTAGTGGTCAAATCACATGTCTATGCATTAACTTCCCCAATTTGTTTTGCTTGTGGTGGCTGGAAGCATTGATGCCATTTACACAAGTCTATGCATGCTCATATTGCCATATAGTCAGTCTCATTGCTATTATTTACATAAGTCTATGCGATTTGCACTTGTTCGTTTGTCCATTTGTCGTGTTCATTGGCCCATAGGACATGTTTGTAAC
>JBAGKO010000013.1:7759873-7770464 GCA_037177275.1 Acacia concinna
AAGAATTTTATTATTTTATTTAAAATTCAAATTTAAATCTGTAACTTCCCGTGCGTTATATATTTGGGAAGATGCCGAATAGAAGATAAAAGTTCTCATTTTCGATGCTTTTACGTTTTTACCGTAAAAACATAATTCTCTCTGATTCTTCTCTTTCCTTTGGGTGCATCTCTCGTATACGTGATCAGAGTCCGCAACGGTGCTCCGATCTCGCGTGGGTACTCAGTGAATCGCGCGAATTCCAGGTACGCCCGAATTTCCTACATAATTGATACACACATATATTGAATTATGAATATTGATAATATATAAAATAAAAATTACATGGTAAAAGAATAAATTAAAATCTATCTCTATATTATAAAATTTACATAAACTATGTAGGGCTAAGCAATTTAAAATTTTAGGGTTTAGTAATTTGCAAAGTCTTGTAGCTTCACCACATTTTGAATTAGGTATACCTCTAGTTTTATAATTGTTATTGCATCCTTTATTTTCATAAGGTTCCTAATAAATTTTTAATAGCCATATGCACATATTGTTAAAATAATAATAAATTAATGCATCTATTGAGACAAAATTTCTCTCTCCATTTCATTGGTTCTGTCTTCTTAAGGGCCCCACGACCAGTTCAATCGCGTTTTGAGTATATGATTGGTCCCAAGAGTGAGCAAGGCCCTCTCCCATTCTGGGAGAAGGAGAAGGAGAAGGAGAAGGAGAAGGGAATGCCTTAACCACAGTCTGAAGATTTATTAACGGAAAGACTTACTGCTCTAATATAATAAAGGGAAAATTGCATTATGGGAAAAGGAAATTATGTTAAAGAGGTCTCAATAAAGATAAAAATTGAGAAAATTTTAATTTAATACTTTTTGAAATTTCAAAACCCTAAAAGGCCTGTTAATATTTTAAAACAATATTAAGGTACCATAAACTAAATTAGGTTTTTTAAATTGGCTGATGTAAACAATGATTAACACTGACTTATTAATCCTATTATGAGTCTTGGTATTTACGTTATTGTTCACGTCAATGGCAGATATCCCTTTCTCTTCTATCATCATGCGTCAGAAGGTGTCAGTGTCATATGAACAATGTTGATAAAGAGGGGAAGAGAGAGATAATGATCAGCATGGACTTGTGAATCTCATTATAGGTCGTGGCATTTTCGCAACTATTCACATCAGTCAATTTGAAAAACTCAATTTAGTCCATGATACCTTAGTGATTTTTTTAAAATCTTAACAAACTTTTTTAGGTTTTGAAATTTCATAATGTATTAAATTAGAATTTTCTCAAAAAAAAAAATTACTGTCAGATCCCGTAGAGTTGTCAATGACACCCTAAGGTTTGTAAATGACAAACTCATGGCAACATATGGGGTTGTTAACTGGGACTTGTCATTATTTTTTTTTCTATCTTACGACATATTTAACGTATATTCCCTTATTCAGAACCTCTACGCAATTTTCCCTATAATAAAGCATAAGGATACAATTAAAAAAAGATAAAACTAGAGAGATGTAATTTAAAATATAGTTAGACTATGAGGACTTGCAAATTAATTTTCCTTAATTTTTATTAATAATGTGCCTACATTCTGGCATCTTAAACCAATAGGTTGTTAGCATGAAATTTTTAAGAAAATATTATTTAGCACCTCCACCAAACAATGTTAATAAGGAATGACTTCTTTTTTTTTTGATAGAAAAATTTTTGGAAAGGGGTCAGGCTCACCCATGATCCAAGGGCAAGGCGAAATCTCTATTCCTCCTAGGTGATACCAATGTCGGGCAGGGTGAGCCATCAATTACCCTCAGGCGTTAACCTAGGCACCCTGGAGTTAGGATGACTCCCCAAGCGCCGCGACTGGAACCACAACAAAGTGGTCTTCCCAGGGATCGAATACCACTCTATTTGTGAGCGTGTCCAACCCCCTTTTGACTCGCAAATTTTAATTGCAGTTTAGTCCAGTGTAGAGAAATTTTCCCTATTTAATTTAAATTATGGCAATTTTTTCTAAGTTTTTATTAGGACTTCAGAGGTTTAAATTTTTTTCAACTTGTTAACCGAAATTTATGAAAATAAAATATGTGCCATGAAAAATATTTAATAAACTATGATGGATTAAAGATTAATTTAAAAATCCATGTAAAACAATTTTACAAAATTGGCATATCCAACGGATTTTCTCAAGAAAGATTCTATTGGAATCTTTTTCAGAAAATTTGTTGGAAGTTTTCAAGGAAAACTGTCCTAGAATTTCTGCCGGAGATGTTTTGACTTTTGATAAAAGCTTTTCATTGGAGATCTCGGTCTCAAATTCCGTCAAAAATAAATGTTCCCTTTTTATGTTTTGACTTTTGATAAAAGCTTTTCATCGGAGATCTCTGTCTCAAATTCCATCAAAAATAAATTTTCCCTTTTTAGATGAAATTAGCAATTATAAAGTCTAAACAGTGAAGAGTAATAAGAGAAATTTAGTATAGTATATATCATATATGATATTTGTTTTTGTTTTTGTGTTTGTATCATCAGAATAAGAAATTGACAAATAAAGCTAGATAAATAAGAAATTGACGAATAGAGCTAGAATCAGAAGCATGTAGTAGCATCTGACCTGCAATGGTGCACCAGAGGGTGTGTTGGAAAAGTCTAATACCTTCCTCCACAACTCTGTTATCGGAATCATCCACGGCAACATTTGGCCCTCCCCATAAATTGTGTCGTCTCGTGTATCAATAGAAATTCTTAAACCTATATGACGACGTAAGATCTACCTGAAAATACGTTTTGCCGTTGACTTTCCCAGTTTGGTTAAGCCTGCTGCTATCAATCCAAACAGAACTTGGCTTTACCACAATGCGTGATACTGGAAAAACCCTACAAAAGAGGAATTCCCAATCCACCTAGTGCTATTCGGATCAAGAAAAACCCAGAAGCTGAGGTCGTCGTTGTCGTACCTGGTACATGTAATGTTATGGAACTGTATCTCGAAGTTGATGTGGTGGTGGTGGAATTAGAAGCATTGTTCAAGGTTTTGTCCAGAGCAGGGACGTAGAAGTTGCTGACATAGCATCTGGGTTCGGTGGGTGGCAGGACTACGAAGAGAACTATGGCTAATAATAATAGCTGCAAATTGTTGAATGGATAAATCTACACGTAAGCCAAGCAATATATATATTCCTACATAAAAGTTAATTTGCATTAAACAGTCTCATGTCCAAACACGTTTGTTGAGCAGTGCATGCGTCAGGTCATATATAGTCATACAAATATATACGAATAATAAAACAAAATAGACAAAAAGGATTAGGCTTACCAATTAAGGACATAGAAGCATACAAACAGAAAAGATAGTATGAAGCTAAAATCATAGAACATAAACATTTTATATCATATAAAAGTAATAAATGTAGAAGTACTAATGCTTCTCCCACTTTTACAAAAAAGATCAAGCGATACCATAGCTCAGAAACAAAGTTAGGTATGTGGTTAAAGTTGATAATAGTCCAATGTCATTAGATACAAGATTAAAAAAAGATCATAAACACAGGAACAGGACCAGGTGAAGAACTGCACAAGGGTGCTTCAACTACATGAAACACAGGATCACAGAGGACCCTTGTTGCAATAACGAAGGATCTCAAGGTAGGATAGCCCTTAATTAATGAAGACGCAAAGTAACATAAACATAAGTGAAAGCTTTATTCTATGTTGTGGGGGACACACTTGAGTATAAATGTGTGAAAAGAGAGGACTTACATAGCGAAACAGATTGCAACTCCATGCACCACACCATATTTATGGTTTTTTCGAAACAGACAACAACATTAAATGAAGAAAACAAAACTCGGTCATTTAAATTAAATGGGTGTTACACTGAGTCAGTATTTTTTTAATACAAAGGGCAAGCTTAAAAGCTTGTATTGGGAAACAGAAACTGCAACAAGTCTAAGAAGACATATACGCTTCCTTCTCAGCACGTCGTGCATCGCTTAGTATTTGTATCCTACAATATGTAGAAGCATCGCATAACCAAACAATTAGTGAGCTTTTTGCATGAGCCTCTCATGCAAATATATCATCATACACCAATATTTCTCTGTCTGTATAAGCAATTTTCATAGTCCAGCCTTCGTAAATTAGCTGTCGTGTATCTTCTATATGTGTCCACCTATCCCATCAGAAATATGTGGATTGGCCATTTTGAATCTGATTTTCTAATCAGCTGATAAATTTCTCCCAAACATTCACAATAGCCTTCCAAGTTGGTGATTGTGAATGCTTTCTTGAGACTTCAAGGATGAGCTCATTTAACACTCATACCTGGATCTCAGACATCTCACCTAGAATACTTCTAGTTTAGTGATCAAACCCCAATATAGCTTCATGATATATGCTTTATTTTTAAGCTCTAGGTTTTTAATGCCTAATCTTCCAGCTTCCCTGCTTTTCATGATTTGATGCCAAGTAATAAGATGCATTTTCCTAGCATTCTCATCGTGGCGCCATAAGAAATTCCTACTAACCTTCTCAATCTTCTAAAGAACACCTGTTGGAATTAGGGTTGATTGCATCTGATATGAAGGGAGTGCCGATATGGCTGCTTTGATGAGAACTGTTCTTTATGCCATACTTAGATGTTTTTCTTTCTAGGACTATAATCGCGTTCTAACCTTTTATACGATATGACCAAAAGTATCCTTTTAAAACTCGAGTTAATTATAGGAACATCAAGGTATTTCCCAAGATTTGAGGTAATGCAAATGCCAAGGCCCTGACTTAACTACGAAGCATGATTAAAATGCATATTTTTAGAGAAGAAAGCCTTTGACTTACTCAAATTTATCACGTGTCCTGAAATACTGCAGAATTGACTCATTACTTGTATAATCTTTTCCATTTGATCAATAGAAGCCTCAGTGAACAAGAGGAGATCATATGTAAAGAAAACATGTGAATATCAGAACCATTTCCCTTAAGTTTTAATGGCTTCCAGAGTTTTTATATAGAATTACTCATCTTGAATGATGTGAGCCAACAGTTTCACACACAACACAAAAAGATATGGGCTAGGTCGGTTCCCCTGTCTATACCTCGAGATGGATCAAATACAGGTACTTCCTTGCCATTCCAAAGCACTCTCATTGTGGCTGGACTAACACAGGCCATGATGAGTGTGGCAAGCTCTTCTTTCAATCCAATACAATGCAAAATGCTTTCAAGCTAGAAATCCCCAATCTAGACAATCATAGTTTTTCTCCATATCAACCTTCACAACTACAAATCCTTTCTTACTTGTCTTTGTTTGAATTTGATGAATGGCTTCTTGTGCAATCATTATGTTATCACAAATTGAACAAGACGCTATACAATTGCATTGTTCTGTGCCAACCAGAAGATTCATGACTAGCAATTTAGTGAGGACTTTGAAGCTTACATTGCATAACGAAATAGGTCTCATTTTCTTCAATGTTGTTGGCACCTCTACTTTTGGTATCAACACAATGTTTGTTTGATTAAATTCCCTATTTGTAGAAGGGTCTTGGAATGCGTTCTTAACCACATTACGCACTGTATGTCCCACTCTTTTTTGGCCATTGAGTTTTAAAAAAAGTGGGCTTCCAATCCATTAGGACCTGGTGCTTGGAAAGCTCCCACATAGAAAAGGCCGCATTCTTTTAATTTCTGTATCTGTTACCTCTTTATGAATCAAGTCCAAATGCGTTGTGTTCAGAACAGGAAAATTACTTGGGCATCCAGGATCATTCACGACATCTGTGTCTTTAGTGTATAAATTTGTATAGAACTGGCAATTGCCATCAAAGACAATTCATCAGGGTTTTGCACCGAATCACAATCTTCATTTTTTAAAGCTATAATTATCTGTTTATTATTATTATTTTTTAAAAAAACTAACCCCGAAGCACACAAGAATTTAGTATTTTTGTCTCCACATTGAAGCCACATGCACCTAAATTTTTGGAATCATATCATATCTTCTTGAAGCAAGACCATTTGAAGAATTAGAGTGTTTTTTAAATGATTTTCAATCCCTCCAATCTTCTAAGTATCTTTCTCTTCTTCTTTGGAATACTCCCTACACGATCCTGATTCCATTTAGCCACATCTTCTTGAAACTTTAAAATTCGGAGGCACAAATTATTATTTTTCCGGGCGTTTTGAACTAAATGAGGTTAGGATTAAAGGATTAAAAGTGTACTTTATAAAGTAAAATGAAACTTAATACAATATTAGATGAATGTATACTTTATTCCCTAACTCGTATCCATTTCCACTTCCAATTTATTCCTATTTATGATTTATGTTTGGAAATTCATTTTGCATCCCAAACCTAACTTTAACGTGATATACATACTTCGAAACACAACCAAACAAGTTTAAATAATATCAATTTTTTAATAAAATTTATTTAAATGTTATATTTAACAAATTTTTAATTTTTTTTTGAATAAAGTAAAAATCATCTTTCGTTTAATATTTTTGGAATAACGAGTATAATATTTTATAAAAATTATTTAAATCCAATATAAAATCATATTAAATCTTAATGTATAACATCAACATTTATATATAACTTTTTTTTGCCTTTTAAATTGTAAAATCAAATATCAAAGTTAACGAAGTAATCATAACAATATAGTATCAATTGATAATATGGATAGAGTTTAATTTTAATTTAAAAAGAGTTACAATAAAAGTGGTTGTTGTTAGATCCTATGTTTTGATGATAACTTAACTTAGAATGACTTGAAAAGTGTTTAAATTGCGTTGAACTAAAGGAAAATTACTTGTGTAAGTGTACTTGACTAATATCCACTTAGTAAGTAAGATAGAAGAATTTTGAAACTGATTAAGAAGATTTGTTGGTTTTCCAGTCTAGAGGTTTCATGAGAACCTTGAAGTTTTCCAATCTTGCCACAACGTCAAGATTTGTGATAAGCCTTGCCAGGACGGCAAGGTTTTGCAACAAACCTTACTGAGAGCAAGGAGTGACCACAAACTTTGAGGTTGGCCACTAACCTAGAGGTTACGGTCCTCTTTGCTATGAGACAAGGTTTTGAACAAACCTTGCCATTGGTGCAAGGTTGAGCCATAACCTCGAGGGTAGATGATAAACTTGAGGTTACGGGTCTCTTGCCACAATGTCAAGGTTTGTCTCAAACCTTGCTGTTGGAGCAAGGTTGCACCAAATTACCTTGTTGTTGGCAAGTTGTGACCCCAACCTCGATGGTAGATGGTAACCTCAAGGTTATTAGACTCTTGCTCCAATTGCAAGGTTTGTGGAAAACCTTGCTGAGGTAGCAAGAATGGACTAAAACCTTGCTTATGTAACTCAAACCTCGAGGGTGAGATACAACCTCGAGGTTATGGGCCCTTCTAGCAATAGCAAGGTTTGTCAAGAACCTTGCTGTTAATGCAAGGTTTAGTAGTAACTTTGTAGTCTTGAGAAATTAGGAGGAGCCTCAAAGGTGGTCACTAGCCTCGAGGTTGGGACAAACCTTGGCAACCCAACAAGGTTTATCAGGAATCTTTCTTTGTATTTCAAAACCTTACAAGTGGATCAACATCAAAGAAGCCTTGAGGTTATTCATTGACCTCGAAGATGGTAAGCTCTTTTAACTTAATATTTTCACATGCTTTGAACTACTTATTTAGGAAAATCTGATACCTCAAGGATTGATTTCAATCTCAAGGGTTTAAGCATACTATGGACTATGTTTTTCAGAAAGTAACCTTGAGTTAAGATTTATTCCTCAAGGGTATTATCTAATAAGCTTAAAACCTCAAGAGTAATTCCCAACCTCAAGGTAATCCCAGTTGGTAAAATTCTCAAGGACACACTTTTCTAAAAGTTCATATGTTAATTTTTGACGAAATCCTCGAGACTACTGATTTCTAAAGGATTTCTTAGAGGAAACCTTGAAACCTCAAGGAAATTTCAAAATTCCAAGTTTCCAGAAAATAGAGCATCGTAGCGTAAACTTCTTAATCATTCAAGCTACTATTATATTGATACCTACTTGTTTCTAACCTTTACAAATGACATCTATTACGCATAAGAACATGTTATGAAACTTTCCAAGGACACACGAGCTCAAATAATCCGAAATGGTAACTGTGTCAGAAGTATTTAATGCATTCACCAAATTTGGCAAAATTCCACCTACCAACCTTCTCCCACTTCAACGCTTTATTTATCACTCAGAGAGGAAATCCATTGTGTCTCTCAATGGAAACAACCTAGAGGAATGGTGAGAATTCAACAGCTACAAACTAAACTCCAACGTACATTAATTCCTCAGACAATATAAATGCTCGAATATTAATGACAGCAACAATGAACTACTAGAGTGATAATTTGCTAAGAGTGTTGCATTCATTATTGTCATAAATTTGTTGATCTTCAGTGTTTATCATTCAACTTTATTGAGAGAATATTTATTATATTCTAAAATCAATTGTGAGTTACTCAAAGTTATGATACTTTGAGTGGGGATTTGGATTGCATCTTGTAAGGAGGAGTGTTATCTTAAAGTGTCAATCGAGTCTGTATTGAGGTGTCAAAAGCCCGTTGAAATCTTGGAAGGATAGTGGAATTCAGTGGATGCTAAGAACTGGACGTAGGTTGTGTGTTTTGACCGAACCGGTATACATGTGTGTGACTTAAGCTTTCGAAAAAAAATTATAACACTCAAGTCACCCCCTTTAGTGTAAAGCTTGCCACAACCAGTTTCATAAAAAAATACTTTACAATTGTTTTCAAGACTTGACAGCCCTTTGTCCCAAGTGTCACCTCTCAATCGATAGGTTGGGATAAGGTGAAATAAATATTCAACCACTAACCTTTGTAGAATATTTGTAGCAACAGCTGTGTCAGAGGTTAGTAGGACTACGAAAACATTTCACGACTAAAATATTTATATACTTCATTCGTGTACCAAAAAAAAAATTAGTATGGTGAGCACACGATGGAAAAAAAAAAGGAGAGGAGTAACTCAATAATACTTTCATTTTGATCTAGGGGTGTTAAAATTGTTTTCATGGGTGTAAGTGTTATTTTTCTATTAAAAAATATTAATATAATATAAAGAAAAAACTGGTAGAATCCACTATACAAAAAGTAAGAGAAGTTAGCTCTATTTGAGGGCGTTGATATATTTACTCCAAGATAAATTGTTTGATGTATACTTTGTACATAAAAAATAGATAATTATTATGGATGTTTATAAGGAAATTCTTCATTGCTAATTTGTGGCTACACAGAATATTAAAGCGTACTAATTCTTCTTCCCTTTTCTCATCCAAATTATACTCTGTCAAGATGCTCAACTTATAGTCTGTTATAACATAGCATATTACTCAACATAAGCCAAAATACTACCATTTACCCCTAAATTTCTCAACTTTGGAGGGAGGGTTACGAGGGAAGGGGAATATTTTAGGTTTTCGCTCCCCTCCTAAAAGTTCTGTGGATACCACCCCTAATTTATTTTTAAAATCATGAGATATATATCACAATTCCCCAACTGAAATTGGTGAGACTGTATCTTCTAAATGGAATTACTTCTGGCCAAAGTCTTTTGAAGTCATGAATTTATTTAGAACTCTGGGTTAGAGGAGGAAGATTTTTAGGGCTCAGTTTCAAAAGAGCGCTCCCTTCTATTTTTAGGGTAAAAAACTTAAATCTTTTGTCCCTTTTATTCTATTATTTGTTTCGGTATGTAGCTCGCTCAATAGTTTTCATTTTTTTTCCAACCCTCAGTTTATTTTAAACATGTAGGATAACAGGTGTTTCGCAGAGACTCTAGGGATGTAACTATTGTCAGTGTTTTCATCATTTTCCAATCTTATTTAAAAACGTGGGGAGTAAATACCTATCTTCGACCTGGTTTAGACAAAGCTTTCGTCAAATACTTGAGATGGAACTGGTCCCATTCATAGTAAAACATGCTGAAAATATTAATGAGGTAAAAAAGATTGATACTGTTAATCCACAACATTTGAATTATGAGGTTGCAAGATAACTCGTTGAAATTCAAGGGCTTTTATGGTGCTCCTATACTCCTTTAAATTTCACAACTTCCCAAGTGTATTTTTCGCAACTTTCCAAGTGTTTTATTCTTGTTTCATTTGGTTATAATATTCTACCTTAAATGAGTGAAATTTTACTATCTTGGCAAAAATTATTTTTTTAAAAAAATTAAAACTACACCATTTCATTTCCACAAGATATCAAAATATCACAAGAATCTAATGATCACAACAAGAAAATAAAATAACTTTTGGTAGGTTGGAGCATCACAATAGTCAAGAGAGAGGCACGTTTTTTGAGGCCCCAAACCCTTGAAATTCATACAGATGGGGAGTTAACATTGATCTCTCAAGTTATTGTTATACTCCTTCTGTTCCTATTTATAAAACATTTTTGGAGAATTCTAAGAAAATTATAAGAAAGATAATTATATTACTTTAAGACATTAAAGTTTGTCGTTTTTCTTTAAATTATGTTGTTTGACTTAAGAATTACTATATAATGTAATAAAACACAACATATGATATTATT
>JBAGKO010000013.1:7770564-7789991 GCA_037177275.1 Acacia concinna
ATTGGCATTAAGATCCATAGGGATAGAGCTCAAGGCATTTTAGGATTGTCTCAACAAACTTATATCAACAAGGTTTTCGAACGATTCAGGATGCAAGACTATTCATCTAATATGGCTCATATTGAAAAGGGAGACAAGTTCAGTCTAGATCAGTGTCCCAAGAATGAACTCCAGAGGAAGAAAATGGAAAAGGTCCCATATGCATCAGCAGTGAGAAACTTGATGTATGCATAGGTCTGCACAAGACCTAACATAGATTTCGCTGTTAGTATGCTAGGTAGGTACCAAAGTGATCCAAGAGAAGCACATTGGATTGCTGCAAAGAAAATGTTTAGATACCTACAAGACACTATACACTATATGCTCACATACAGAAGAACAGACAACTTGAAAGTGATTAGTTACTCAGACTCTGACCTATGAGAATGTATAGACACAAACAAGTATACTACTGCACTACTACAAATAAGTGTTTTAACATCTATTTTAAAAAGCCTTTCGCGTCTATCTTCAAGGAGTCATCTATGCGGGAGACGTAAAAAGTATGCGTCGGTTTATGGGGAACATACACCTAAATAGGCATCTTTTTTTGCAAAAGAACAGACGCACAATGTGGGTTTATTTTTGAAAAAAAAAACATGCACACAATTTTTTGAAAAAAAATTAATTTTTTTTAAAAATGCCAGCTTTACACATTCAACATCCACCACCAGAAAGCTACATTACACATCCAATCTAATATTTTACAGCATCCATCCATCAGTATAATCTTGCAATTTTTCAAACCACAAACACATTACAACATCGAGTATTTCATAACATCTCATCAACCAGTAGTACCATTCAATATAATGTAATCTGAGAAGAGGAAAAAAATTAAAGTCATCTAATGCAATGTAAAATTAACACAATCAAAAGAAAAAAATAAAGTGGTCATACCAGTTATTTGGTGAACCTTTGCTCCTAGAAAAATTTGTCAAGTAATACAGGCTACGGGTGTTTAAAAGAGAAGAGTCGAGTGACGAGAAGAGAGGTAACAAGAACACGCACTGTGAGAAGGAGCCCAACAAGAGAAAAGAGAGGGAGATGGCTAATGATTCAGGTGAAAGAAGAGAGAAATAGTTCGTCCTTGAGCTGAAATACAAGAGAAATAGTTCAAAAGACAGATAGAAATAGTTTAGAAGACGAGAAAATAGGAGGGAAATATTTAAAAATGAATAAAATAGCGTCTGTTTTTTTTAAAGTAGACGCCATATCTATCTGACGCCTACATCGTAGGTGTCAAACAGTGCTTTATAGGAGTCGGCAGACGCCACATGGCGTCTGTTCCTTACAAAACAGATGCCACATGGCGTCTGTTCTACTCTGAACAAACGCAACATGTGGAGTCTGTTCTGCAGCACAGAACAGATGCTCAACTTGAGCGTCTGTTCAGCAGCAGAATAGACACCAAGTGGCGTCTGTTTTGTTAGAGCAGACACAAATTTGGCTCTTATATCCTTCGTATATGCTCTTATATTACCCTCTTAGCATCTGTTTTTGAAGAAGAAACGCAAAAAAAAGACCTTATTATTACTATATTGCCACCGCTTTTGTTTTAATTTCTGTTTTTTAAAAAACGGACGTATTTTATAGACGTTATATCTCTTTTTTGTAGTAGTGATCACTAAACACTACTACCTTGGAATTGATGAGATAAGGTCATAATTTGTCAAAGGTAAACACAATGGCATACAATTCCTTCTCAGTGGTGGTATAATTTTTCTGAGCTGCATCTAGGGTTTTAGAAGCGTAGGCAATCACTCTAGAAATTGAGTTCTCCCTTTGACCCAACATTGCCCCCACACTTAAGTTAGAAGCATCACAAGAAATCTCAAAGGGTAGGTCCCAATTAGGAGATGTTAAGATGGGAGGAGTGACTAGCCTATCTCTCAACTTATCAAATGCAAGCTCACATTCATAATCAAAGTCAAAATCAACATCTTTTGTAGCAGTTTGGAAAGAGGTAGGGCTATTTTGCTAAAGTCCTTTATGAATCTTCTATAAAACCCTATGTGTCCTAAAAAGGACTTCAAATCTTTCAAGTTGGTGGGATAGGGCAAAGAAGATATTACCTCAATTTTTTCCTTGTCTACCTCTATTCCCTTTTTAGAAATTAAATAACCAAGCACAATGCCTTAGTTGACCATAAAATGGCATTTTTCGTAATTTAAAACAAGCTTCTTCTCAATGCATCGTACTAGAATTAGGTCAAGACTTTATAAGCATTCATTAAAAGAATTACCATACACAATGAAGTCATTCATGAATACATCCATGCATTTTTCAATGAAGTCCAAAAAGATGGACAACATGTAATGTTGGAATGTACCAAGGGCATTACAAAGTTCAAATGGCATTCTCTTGTAGGCGTATGTCCTAAAGGGACAACTAAAGGTGGTTTTGTCCTGGTCTCTAGGGTCTATAGGAATCTGGAAATATCTGGAATAACCATCTAGAAAGCAATAGTGACTCTTCCCTACCAACCTTTCAAGCATTTGGTCAATAAAAGGCAAGGGAAAGTGGTCTTGCCTAGTGGCATCATTCAGTTTCCTATAGTCTATGCAAACTCGCTAGGAGTTTTGCACCCTAGTTAGAATGAGCTCATTTTGCTCATTGTTTACTACCATAATTCCACTCTTTTTTGGCACAACATGTACTGGTGACACCCACTCACTATCGAAGATAGCATAAACGATCCCAACCCTAAGGAGCTTGTCTATCTCCTTTTGAACCACATCAGAAATTAGAGGGTTTAACCTCCGTTGGGCTTGCTTAATAGGCTTGAAATCCTCAGTTATTAAAATCCTATGAGGGCAAACAGTTGAATCTATTCCCTTAATGTCATCTAATTGCCAACCCAAGGCTTCCCTATTCCTTTTAAGCACACTCATGAGACTAGACTCCTCAATTTCACTTAGAGAGCTAGAAATGACAACAGGTAGCCTATTCTCAGACTCTAGGTAAGTATACTTAAGGTTAGAAGGTAGGTCTTTCAATTCTAAAGTTGGGGGTTGGACAATAGAGGGAATTAAGACACAATAATCATTTGAAGATTTTAGAACATTTCCCTTTGTGACTCTGGTGGAGTACATTCAATAGGAGCATTTAAATCCATTGTACTCGCTTCAGTCCCCTTCGGTGTTACATTAGGATCATTCTGGTGTAAAGCAGCAATGTCGTTGGTTTGATTGGTTTGATTTACCTCCAGGCTTGAACCTTCATGAGAGATAAGGTTATTCAAGAACTTAAGTGTCTAAGGTGTAATCTTGGAGTTTGAGCGATAGTCAAGCTTGCCAAGTGTTTTAAGTAAAGCATAGGGTTCAAGTCACGACTTATGATATCCAAGTCATGACTTCAATTGGCCGAGAGCATTTCCATTGCAATCTTGATTTAAGGTCGCGACTGAAATTGGCCAATGCTACTTTATGTACAGGGGTGAGTTGAGGTTGCGACTGCAAGTATCTCAGGTTGTGACTGTGCTTGGCAGTAAGCATCTTCTAAATAAGGTTGAGATGAAGTCGTGACTATAAAGTCATCAGGTCGTGACTTCAGTTTGCAGACACTATTTCTCTCAAGATTTCCTTCTAAGTCAGTATTTAGCATGTCTTGGGCCTTTGATGCATTAATTCAGATGTTCTCTCCAAGGCCAAAGTCCATTGTGAGGGTGGTTAAGGAGTCAAAACAAGAGAAATTCAGGGAATTGGACATCTCTCCCTCAAACAAATCAAACACCGACAAAAGTGAAGCAAAGTAGGCATCATACTCGCTCAGAGTTGAATCAAGCTCATAAGGCTCATGTGGTTTGGCAGTAGGAAGATCAAGCATTTTTAGCTTATGCTAATCCCTAGCTTGCTCCATAGCAAATTCAACAGCATTCAAGCCCATAATAGCATCATTTTCAAAGGGTATCACATGGCTTCATTCATGTTAAAGGTGACAACATAGTCCCCTACTTCCATTGTGATGCAGTTGTGCTTCATACTGATAATAGTTCTAGACGCCTAAAGAAATGGCCTACCCAAGATTAGGGTACTTTTGTTGGCAAGCTCGTTCAACATATCCAAGGTATAGAAATCAATAGAGAAAACCATGTCTTTCACTTGCACCAAGATATCCTCTATGGTCCCTTTAGGATATCTTATAGACATGTCCACCAATTGGAGAACAACGCTTGTGTCTTTGATGCCATTCATCCCCAGAGCCAAATATACCAACTAAGGCATAACATTAGTTGCGGCTCCCAAATCCAGCAACGCTCCCTTAATATGAACTTTCTCTATAGTGCAGGGAATGGTGTAGGATCCAGGGTCTTAACACTTAACCAGTAGTTCTAATTTGAAGAGGGATGAAATGTTGGCACTGACTTGAATTCTCTCTCAGTCTATTCCTCAAGCTTATGCTCCTACACGGGATGATGACACTCAGTCATCTGCTCCATTGCCTCAGACTCCCATCATTGATCCTACTATTTAAGTGTTCATTAATGACACCATCGAGGGTCACTTGGCTCCCCTACGCTCCCAAGTTGATCAGTTGGTTCTGGATGCCAATGAGAAGAGCAAGGCATTACAAGATATATATGCTTCTCTCTTGCTATTTGCTGATGCCATAGACTATATGCAAGGTACTACCAGAGGTACTACTCACCAGATACCCACTCTTAATCCCATACTATCTTTACATCCTTCCCCTAGACCTATTATTAGCCATTTTTCATCTTCTCCCACAGACATATCACAGGCTGTCCATGTCACCATCGCTTCCACAGACATGCCAGGTCCTAGCCATGTTCCACTTCCCTCCTCTCCTTGACCTAACATAGACCCACCTTACACCGAGCCCATTTTACAGCCTGCCTCTCATTCACTATCACCTGTTTCATCTCATAACTCCTCTCAGGAGGAAGATATTGTTGTTGAATCTCCTCCTCCCTCTCCTCGCATTCCACCTCTTGACCTTCTTGATCCCACCCCCTCTAATGGTTCCTCTAATGAGTATCTCGGTGAGAAAGACTTGGATGAGGACATTTCTGATGTTGTTGAGACTTTGGCTTCTCTTGCTAACCTATGTTTTTTCTAACTTACCCTAGCTTCCTTGGACATGATGATGACAAAAAGGGGGAGATTGGTCCTAGTCATTTGTGAATAGTCCTAGTCATTTGCATTAGGGTGACGAGAGTGAGCCTATGGATCTGACTCCTCTTACATCAACCCCTCCTTTACCTCAGAGAAATGAGAGTGATCTAGTGGATATAGACCTGACCTCATCACCTAGCCATTGAACATTGAGTCTTTATCCCTAAGGCTTTTTGGTCTTTTTATAGCTCTTGGGTGTATTTATTTTCAACTTATGTATTTTGACTTTATCTTGATATGTTATTGTGATCATGCTAACCCAAAGCTGTAATTATGATAATCTTATATATGTTATGCATATTTCTTATCATTTTCCTTGTCATCTTACATTGATTGTTGCTATTCACAAATGACTAAGTTTTGTTATCATCAAAAAGGGGGAGAATGTTAGATCCTATGTTTTCATGATAACTAAACTTAGAATTATTTGGAAATGCATTTAAATTGTTTTAAACTAAAGAGAAATTACTTGAATAAGTAATCTTGAGCTATGTCCATTTAATAAGTATGATAAAAGATTTTGAAATTGTTTCAGAAGGTTTGCTGGTTTACAAACCTCGAGGTTTCCACCATAACAGTAGCCTGCCATAACGGCAAGGTATTGCACCAAACTTTGCTGAGACCAAGGATTGATGGCAAACCTCGATGCTAGTCAGTAACCTCAAGGTTTCAATCTTCTTTGCACTAAGGCAAGGTTTTGGACAAAACCTTGCCATTGGGGCAAGATTTGCTCAAAACTTTGTTGTTGGCAAGGATGAACCTAAACCTCAAGGTTGGGTGAAAACCTCAAGGTTTTAGGTCTCTCGCCATAATAGTAAAGTTTGTGTCAAACCTTGCTATGGGAGCAAAGTTTGGCCAAAAATTTGCTATTAGCAAGGTGCAACGCAAACCTTGAGGGTAGGATGAAACCTCAAGGTTACGGGCCCTTCCAACAATGGCAAGGTTTGCACCAAACCTTGCTGTTGGAGTAAGGTTTGGGTGAAACCTTGCTGTTTTAAGGGAATAGGGCAAACCTTGAGGGTGGACCATAACCTCGAGGTTTGGCCAGCCCTGGCAACCCAGCAAGTTTTCTCCGAAACCTTCCTGTGTATTTTGAAATCTTGCTGGTAGGCCAATATCAGAGCATCTTTGAGGTTAGACATTGACCTCGAGGTTAGTAAGCTCTTTTAACTTAATCTTTTCTCATGCTCTGAATTTCTTATTTGCAAAAACTCAATACCTCAAGAGTTTATTTAAACCTCAAGGGTTCAAGCATATTCTGAACTATAATTTCCAAAGAGTAACCTTGAGTTAAGATTTAACCCTCAAGGGTGTGATCTAATATGCTTGAAACCTCAAGGATAACTCAAAATCTCAAGGTAATTCCAGTTTATAAAATCCTCGAGGACATATTCTTCTCAAACATCTTATGTTAATTGTTGATTAAATCCTCAAGAATATTTATTTCTAAAGATTAATCGAGGAAAACTTAAAACCTCAAGGTTATTTCAAAATTCCAATGTTCCAGAAAATAGAGCATCGTAGCGTAAATTCCTTAATCATTTAAGCTATTGTTTTATTGATACCCACTTGTTTCTAACATTTTCAAATGGCTTCTATTATATATTAAAACTATTGCAAAACTCTCCAAGGACACATGAGCTCAAATTATCTGAAATACCATTTGTGCCAGAGCCATTTATGCTTCACCAAATTTGGCAAATTTCCAAACTACCAACCTTCTCTTCTTCAACGGCTATATCTATTACTTAGAGAAGAAATCCATTGTGTCTCTCAATGGAAACCACCTAGAGGAATGATGAGAATCCAACGGCAACAAACTAAACTTCAACGGTCATCATTTCCTTAGACAATACAAATGCTCGAACATTAATGACGGCAACAACTAATGATAAAAGTGAAAATTTACTAAGATTGTTGCATTCATTATAATCATCAATTTATTACTGTTCTTCAGTGTTTATCATTCAGCTCTTCTAAGAGAATATTTATTACATTCTCAAATTCGTTGTGTAATACTCAGAGTAGAGGGACTTTGAGTAAGAACTTGGATTGCACTTTGTAAGGGGGAGTGTACTCTTAAGTGTCAATTAAGTCTGTACTGCGGTGCCAAGAGCCTGTTGAAATCTTGAAGGATAGTGGAACTCAATGGATACTGAGAACTGGACGTAGGTTGTGAGTTTTGATTGAACCAGTATACTCCTTGTGTTTGAGCCTTCAAAGAAAATTTGAAAACACCCAATTCACCCTCTCTTGGGTGATTTGCTTGCCTCAACACCTTACAGCTATGTTTTTTATAAAGTCACAACATTATTTTGCCTTACAAGAAATAGTCTAATATCAAAATATTCAATACTCTACACAACAACAAGTCATCACAACATACTCCAATGGCTATTTTGAGCATGTAACAAAATATTTAATAGTCTACATATCATCAAGTCATCACAACATGCTCTCATGCCTATGTTGAGCATGGAACAAAATAGTTAATAGTCTACATATCAACAAGTCATCACAATATGCTCACATGCCTATGTTGAGCATGTTACAAAATATTCAAGTATACATATCCATAAGCTAAGTCATAACAACATTCTCAAATGCCTATTTTGAGCATGGAACAAAATATTCAAAAGTCATAAGTAATACTCAAAAGCCATGTTGTTTGAGCATCAACCAAAATATATGCAAGTCATTATAAGGAATAGTCAAAGAACCACCTAAATAGAATTATAAAACATCTTCATTATCACTTGTTTTCCAAACGAAGGTGGACATTGAACTGCTATCCTAAGTTTTTCAACATCACCTATAAGGAAGTAAGATATATCAGGTATCCTTTCAACATCACATCCACATTCTTCAAGCATTTTCCAAAGCTCTTCACCTGACAATTGTAGCACTTGCATCCTTGTGGTAAAAGCTTTTTGTAGAACTAAATTTCCTTGCATTAATGCATTAACTCCTTTATTAATTGCCTCAGCCACCACACATATCGCCCCTATTAAATCTTTCATATGATTGTCTTGTTCTCTAGGTGTTCTCTTTGCTTTCTTGCTAGAAGCACTTTGAGCAGTAGGAGAATTATCTTGTTCAAGAGCTTGGCCTTGCCCATCAAGTTCAACAAAAGTGTCAACATTGTTTAATATGCGTCTATCTTGTGAAACAAGGTTATCGATGGCATTGATAGTATTGGTGATCTCTTCTTGAAAATGATGTCTCTTCCTCCACTCACGCATTGTTTCCCCTTCATCTCCACCAGCTCTATCTACTCCATATAATATCATCACCTTTTCATAATTTGGAAAAGGATTGGTTCTCCAGAGTGTTGTCTTAGGTTTAGCCTAAAAAAAAGAAAGTATTTGATGTAGCCACTTCTAGTAATATAAAAAGTTTAAAATATATATTTACATACATTAAGAATTCAGAATCCCGAGTCCAAAAGTTTAAAAGACAATACCAAGCTTTGATGTTTTCCATTGGGACTTCTAAGTCACAATGCCTCCTGTTAAAGGGAAGTAAGATAAAAAAGACTAGGCATACACCAAATGCATACCAACTGAATCTAGTATTACAATATGCATACAATTTACCTTCAATCAACCTAATCATCCAAAAATTAAAGCAACAGGGTCTAAGAACATTCACCCTTCAATATCAAGTTATTAACATACTTATATCATTCCTTACAGAAATGAACAATTTGTTTCAACTGGGAATAAAAGTGAGGAAAGATAAACAGTTGTAAATTAAACAAACAAAATCAAATAAGCCCAACTAACTGAGTTGAAATCATTTCATAGCAACAAACTAAATCAAACACAACCATGACCATTTCAAATCATTCATTCAAGCAGTAAATCAAAGAAATTTAGAATTACAAAGTCTATAATATTGATAACCAAGCACCAATCATTCATTCAAGCATTGGAAATGATAGCATATTTGTGTGTATAATAGATTTACCTCAATCAATGCATTCCAAACCTCATGCTCAGCATCCCATAATTTTGTAGTTGGTTTACAGACAATCCACTAAGACTTTTAAAAATATCATGCACTTCTAATAAGTTTTTCTTCAATGACTTCCATCTGTTATTGATCTTATCCCTGTCAATTTGTTTACCAAATAAAGCAGTCAATTCTATAACTATGTTGTCATAAGCTAAAGAGGAAATAGTGTCATTAACTTTGTGGCCCTCATTATATGCAACATAAAAGCATCAATGAGGGCATCACCCATACTTCTTGTCCAGTTCAATGATTATTTACCATTGTTTGGTACCATCCTATGTTATTAGACAATGATCATATAATACAATTTATAAGAATTGAATTTTGTTGAGCAAACCAAAATGAATAAGTAATATAATAAACAAAATGCCTGATACTTAAATTTAGCTAATATTGAACATAAAATATAACAAACTGCATGTCTGAAAAATGAAATTTGAAGTCTAACTTGAACAAATAACAAAACAAAAAGTTATCAAACAACAAAGTTTATATTTTATTAAGAAAATCAAATTTCAGCCATCAAGATCATCCTCAAGATTATGCTCAAGATTATTCTAGTAAACTACCCACATTTGAGTGGCTATACTTTCTCTAATAACTTTACCACGAGCATCCTGAAGATTGTTATTGCTTGGACCGCGATTATTGTCATATCCATTTTGTTGAAGAAGGTCCATATCAAATTCTCATATAATATCTTCATCAGGATCAATGCTCATGTGAAAATTATCAAGAATGATACATGCATATATTATCATTTTTTGAGCTTTGATTCCATATGTAGGTTTGGTTGCATTGGATATAATTGCATATCTTTTTTTCAAAACACTAAAAGCTTGGTCAATTGCAGTACGCAACTTTGCATGTCAAAGGTTAAATAACTTCTTATAGTTGAAGGGTGGATTACTCTGTGAATACTCTTTCAAATGATAGTGGACTCCTCGATAAAGCGTTATAAGTTCTCTTGTTAACATGAATCTATCATTCACAAGGTAGTATTTGCCTATAAGAAATGAAAATAATTACTATAATGAGTTTACAATCCCTAATGAATGTAAACTTTATCAAAATTGTTATAGGAGGAGAGGGGATTGGAGGGGAAGGAACATGAGCCTCTCTCCTCATTTGGTTCAATTTTTTTGAAGGAGTGACTCTAACAAGTTTCCACCCCCTCCCTTCCAACACCCCCATTCTAGCTCGCTTTAAATTTGGGGATTTTTGGAAAGGAGCTAAAATTTTGAACCACTTTACCTTCATGACTCATATGATATTCTAATAATGCTCATGTGAAAAATATTATTATAAATAAAAATAGTATTGTTAATATATATTTGTATAAAATGAAAATATATTATAAGAAATTATTATAATTTAAATAAAAATAATTATTATAAATAAAAATATATTATTAATATTAATATTAAATTAATTTAAGAAAAATATATTTTAATCATTAAAATATATTTATAATATAAAATTTTAAAAAAAATATATTTTAACACATAAAAATGTTATTATAAAAATAATTTAAAATAAAATTAAACGTTCACTAAAAGATATTATAATTATAAAATATGTGAATATAATTTTAAATAAAAATATTATTATAATGAAAATATATTATTTTTATTTAATTTAAAAATTATATTTTTATATTAAAATTATACTATTAAGAAATTAATTTCAAATAAAATATGTTATTATAAGTAAAAAAATTTATTATAGATAGGGTAAAATGATAAATTGCGATCATTCTTTCCCTTTCATCCCATCTTGAACCAAACAATGTATCATTAAAAACATTTTACCTCCCCTTCCTTCCAACAACCAAAGAAAGTTACACCCTACCCTCCCCCTACATCCCCTCCTCCTACATCCTCTCCCTTCAAACCAAACATGCCCATAATCCAAAAAAGAATATGAGCAGAAAGAATCAATTATTGGGGAATTTCATTTAATTTTAATATTTGATATCTTCATCATTTATGGATCTCCAAGAGTTATGCTATATTTTGTGATTATTTTTCTACTTACCATTATATTATGTGATTATTATAGTAAATAATATTATTTAATTGTTTGGTTTTAGTATTGGGTTTTGTGTTGATTGGATTTGCATATTCCTTCCTATCTACAATATAGGGCATTTCCATTTTAATTAATGTTTTTTTCCTTTTTTCCCCTACAATGAATACACATTTTCCAACTGTTCCCACTAATTATATTTCTCTCTATATATAAAATAATATTTTTCAATAAGGGAAAAAGTGAAAAAGGTCTACATTTTATTAAGATGATGCAGAACTTACTTGAGAAGCTTTGGCATGTTTATATTTTACATCCACAAACACATAGGAGCAATGTCCCTTTTGATAGAACGTTCAACATTCTGTGAACTATGGAGCACTGATATTTTAAAATGAAACGCTATGATATGTATTTAATGTGTTTGGATTAGTTTTTAAAGAATAATTTCTTAAAAATGGTGGTATCAGTGATTTTGGAGAGTAAATTTTTAAAAATGTAGGAGAAAATAGCATATGAAAAACCATAATTTTTCACCCCAAGCTAGGCAATTTCAATAGAAAGATATTAAAAACACAATGGCAAGATAAGTGAATGAATCAAACTAGTCTTAATTTGTTTTGACGAAAATGTGCCATCTAACCCCAAAAGAAAGGGGGGAAAGCCCTAAGAAACACTTTGGATGAACCCTACAACAACTATACTAATAGAAATTCTGAAGGGCATATTTTCAAATAAGTGAAAACCAAGCATATACACCAAACAACCCAAACAATGGAATTAAATGATTAAGGAGCCACCAACGCAAACTCAATTTTACATGGGAAAAAAATAGCAAACTCATCAGTTATCCAAGGAACCAAAACAATTCAATGAACCACATACAAAAATAATCATGGCCACATAGGCAAATCACAAAATACAATGAGCCTAAACAAGTCAATGAACCAATAATCATGGCCACACAAACAAATCACTGAGAGTGCCACATAAGCATGTGAATTGGATAAGTAAGCATATTACTTGAACCAATCAGCATGCAGATCTACGAGATCTATAATAGTATATTGACTGATTGATATATTGATGTTGTGATTAGATGATAGATATATTGATTGATGATCATGATGGATGATTGATGATTTTAGTTAAAAAAGTTACTCCCTTCGTCTCAAAATATAAGAGACATTTAACCAAATTTCTTAGTTTGAAGTGGCGATTAAGAATAATAAATATGTTACAATTGTTACTCATTTTTACTAAAATACCCTTATTAATGAAGGAGTATGGAATAAGAGAGAGAATACCGTTATTAAAGTTTATAACTGTCTCCCACACCCCTCTCTTCTCTCATCGGGAATGATAATTTTTATGGTCAATATTAATACATTGATATTAAATAAGGGCAAAATTGAAAAAAAAAAAAAGAATTAAAATAGAAGATATTTTTCAAATGGCTCTTATATTTTGAGGCGGAGCAAGAGTAGTAATTGTCTCTTATATTTTAGGGCGGAGTGAATACTGTTTTACACTTATTTCACGCACAATCTAGTTTTATATTAAAAACTTGTCCATATTTGATTTCTCTCTTTTTATATTAATAAAATAATTTGTAAAATAGATTATATGCTTATATTTTCAACTTTTGGAATATATTTATAAATAACTTTAATTTATTAACTTTTCAAAACTAATAATACGACTATAGTCTTAAATATAAGTGGAGTAGGTCGAAAATTTATGGTCCTAAACATAAATCCTTCTAAAAATCAATATATTCCAATTTAATCCCTATTAAATAAAGAAATATGCAATAGAAAATGTATAATATCCTTTTTAGTTTTTTAATACTCATTAAATAAAGGTAAAGTTTTAAAAAAAGAATTAATGAATTAATACATATTAAATGTCTTAACTTTTTAATTCTTGGCATATGAGATCGGGTATAATCTAGTGGTACAATATCAACTTAAGAAGAAAATTTTCCTCATAACTTAGGCTTGAATCGCCATCATTTTTTTTCCATAAAAAAAAGAATCCCCATCATTTCTGTTCATCATAAAAATGTAATAGCCGAAAGAAAAGAGGGATAATAATAAATAATGCCAGCAGGCAAAATAATAATAAATAATGCCAGAGAAAGAATAAATGTCTATTTGTCCCACTTCCGGAGGCCGCAAATAACTACTATTCTACTTTCCTCAGTCAATGTTGGCTTCATCATCAGCCTCGGCTCTGCCTCCTTGCAATTTTTGAACTTAAGTGTTATAATTACTGTACTGAACTTCCCCAAATCTCCCTCCAAAATCACATTTCCTCCTCCATTTTCCGGCGCCTGAACTCTGAACCCTTTTTTTTCCTACTTGTTTTTCATTGTCACCCTCGCCCTCCAATGCCCACCAATTCTTGTTTCATCTTCTTTTTCTTCTTCGCCATTCCGAGCATGATTTGTAGGGTTCGGGCTGTGGGTGTGAACTGGGGTACTTTAGCATCCCATCCACTTCCTCCCCACAAGGTGGTGAGCCTCTTGAAGTCCAACAACATCAACAAGGTTAAGCTCCTTGATGCTGACTCAAATGTTCTTCAAGCGCTTTCTGGGTCTAACATTGGTGTCACTGTGGGTATTCCTAACACTATGCTTCGAAGTTTGAACTCTTCCAAGAAGGCTGCTGATATCTGGATCCATGATAATGTCACTCGATACTTCTCTAATGGGGGAAGCGGAGTTCGAATCGAGTATGTTCTGTATGTATTTGCTTTATACTATTTTTCATGGGTTTGGTTAGGTATTGTGTTTCGGTATCTGGGTCATTTTGCTTCATCTTTATTTTGCTAATAGCAGAGGTTAATCTCCTGTTTTGATTGCCTGTTTTGCTTGTTATTCTTCCTTGTTATTTCTTATGAATTTCACATTGGTCCATTCAGCCTTGATGAGGCCCTGAAGAACAAAAGAAGATTTTAAAGGCCATAAAGTTTGAGATAGTTAAGTTGGAAAAGAAAGAACAATGCTGTAAAAAATAATGACACAGTTTCCATAAACAACAGCAGAATCTACTTTAGTTTTCTTTGTGTTGGATTAATCATAGCGCTAAGAGAAGCTACTTGACTAGCCTTCTTAAGTGACCAAATGATCCTTGGAATGGTTTTAGGTTGAGTATATGCCTACCCTTTGTAATCTCATGCATGTCACTCGCAAATAACTATAGAATTACGAGTATAAAATCCTTATTACCATTCTTCCTAGTAAAAATAAAAGGATATACAAAAGAAAACTGAAATTTAGTTCTTAGGTTTGGAGTTGAGACGGTGGACCAAGAAGAATATCAAATGCAGTACAAATAGGGCCATGCTTTTTCTGGTGTCCGGCCAATATATTCATTCTTTCCTTGTATCCTGATTTTTTTGGGTGGAGTTGGGTCTGCCCCTTTGACCTTTGCATTGTCTGCTAGTCCAAATATGGTGATGATAATAACAGGTAGCAATGTTATAACATGTTCCATTGCATTCTCAACTACCACTTCTGCCTCAAGCATAAACATGGTATCGATGCAGAAGAAAGTGTTGCAGTTAGTTTCTGTTACATATAAAATGCACCTTCCGATCGCAGATGAAAACTTTATGTTTGGCGTGTATCGTTTTTAAAGATTTCAATCTGTAACTTGGTCAAGTCAATTGCTATGTGCTGCAACCTGATTTCCTAGTTTCGAGATAATTAATTAATGAGAGAGATAATACTTCTAGATATCAATTATTTCATCCTTCAACAGAATCTCATAAAGGTTGATTACTTCTTACTAATGTGATAGAACCTTATACCCTTGATAGACTTGTAACAAACTAGAAGGCTAGATATAGACTACTGGAACTGATATTACTGAATAATAAGTCAGATTACAATGGAAATAAACAAGGAAAATCACAAAATACAAAGCATAACACAGAACATAAGCTTCTGGACTTGAGAGGCCAGTCGTCCCCCAAATTCACTTCACTCATCAATAGATTGATCTCTCTCTCTCTGGACTAAAGGGAATATTAAAAGACCCAGAAAGTTACAACAGACATTACCCCTAATTCTAGCTGCACCTAGAGCCTACTCATATAACTCTTCCTTTCCTTTGTGGCCACGAGCCATTGGTCAATCTTCTAAGGCAGCAGTACCCCTTTTCTTCCTTGACTTTATACTATAGATCATAATAAATTCAGCAGTTTTATCATAATGCAGCCTATGTAATTTGTAGCTTTTGGAGGCAGATGGAAGGATGGCCTTGTGTCATCGTTATATTTCTTGCTGGTTTAATCAGCTAAACAGGTTAATGGGAATTTCATCTAGGTGTTATATACTTCAGCAGTCTAGTTGGAGGCTTAGAGCCATTTAACTGTACTGCAAAATCTATTCCTTAGCCTGATTTGAAGAGGTGAATTATCTTTGAAGAATGATCTAATTCTAGATATGGTCCTATACTTTGCAGATATATTGCTGTTGGTGATGAGCCATTTCTCCAAAGCTATGGTGAGCAATTTCATCCTCTTGTTATCGGAGCAGTTACAAATATTCAGGCAAGTTTGGTGAGAGCGAAACTGGATAGCAAAGTGAAAGTCGTGGTTCCGTGCAGTTTTGACAGTTTCCAGTCGGAATCTAACCTTCCTTCTAAAGCACACTTCAGACCTGACCTCAACAAAACCATGATTGAACTCCTGTCATTTCTCAACAAGCATGCGTCCCCTTTCTTTGTGACCATTTCTCCATTCCTAGAACACCTTCAGAATAAAAACACATCGCTGGATTTCGCGCTTTTCAAAGAACCTGCTCATGTTCGTCATGACGGCCATAAAGCGTACAAAAACAGCTTTGACTTGAGTTATGACACGGTGGTGACTGCATTATCAGTGGCGGGATTTCAAAATATGGACATTCTTGTGGCAAAGATTGGTTGGCCAACAGATGGAGCAGCCAATGCAACTTCATTCCTTGCAGAGACTTTTATGAAGGGTTTGATGAACCACCTTCATAGCAACTTGGGTACCCCTCTCAAACCTCGGCATCCGCCCACTGAAACATACCTTTTTAGCCTTCTTGATGAGGACCAAAGAAGCATTGTTTCTGGAAACTTTGAGAGGCACTGGGGTATATTCACTTTCGATGGCCAAGCAAAATATCAGGTTGATCTTGGCCAACAAGGTTCACCACCATTCAAGAACCTTGTGAATGCACAAAATGTTGAGTATCTTTCTTCCAAGTGGTGTGTGGTGAACAACAATAAGGACTTGTCCAATGCCACTGCTAGTGCTTCTTATGCCTGTTCAAATGCCGATTGTACCGCCCTATCGTCTGGTGGATCTTGCTTTAACCTAAGCTGGCCTAGCAACATATCATATGCTTTCAATAGCTATTACCAGCAGCATGATCAGAGAGCAGAAAGCTGTGACTTCGGTGGTTTGGGATTGATCACTACCGTCGATCCATCGATAGATCGCTGTAGGTTTCCGATTGAGATTCGTACTTCTCATTCTGAATTTCTTTTGGTCCATTATCATCAGTGGTTCACCTTACTGGGAGCTTTCTTCTTGGTATGTTTTTTCAGTTTGACATAGGTAAGATGAAGATTATTTTTGCAGCTCTCCGGCATATATTATTAGTTCAGCTGCAAAATGCTTCTTGTTGTACTAAACGGTTCAGTCTTGAAAGCCTTTTGCCTATGCATGGTTATTCTTGTTTGTTCTGCATTTGAGATTACGTGAAATTATATACCATAAGATTTTGGGCAAAGCGGCTTTTTCGTCACTCTACTCCCTTGTATTACTTTTTAATCTCTAGTTTGGCTGTTTTGATCAGATTTATATAGTCTAAATCTGATACTAACAATAATTTATTTGATGTGTAAAGGTGACTTCAGCACTCTGAACTAGTTTTGAGGTGCAATTAACATATTAAAGTATTTAAAGTTGTAATTAGCACTCTGAACTATTTTTTGATGTGCAATTAACACTCTAAAGTATTTAAAAGTGCAATTACCACTGAATTATTTTTCAAAGTGCAATTGGCACCATAAAGTATTTACCCTGACGTGTTTAAATGAGTGCAATTAACACCCTTCACTAACAGACACATAAACTGTCTTTTTTTTCTATAGCCACATTAGTATTAAAAATGTTACATAAGTATTTAATATGCCAGTTAATTTATAATTAAAATAGTACTTTAATTTTTTTTAAAAAAAAAAAGTTTCATTGTCTTGGATTTCAATGAACTTTGCAAACATAATAAGCTTTGATGAAGAATAAAGTGTTAAAAGGAAGAAATTTTTTTAAGAGAACGTTTTGTTTTTCTTTTAAATTTAGAGGATATCTTAATTATAAACTAGCTAACATATTAAATACTTATGTGGTATTTTTAATGTTAATGTGACTATGAAAAAAACAACAATTTATATATCTGTTAGTGAAGAATGTTAATGGCACCCATTTAAATACATTAAGTGTTAATTGTATCCCTAAATATTTTAGGTGTTAATTATACTTTAAAAAATAATTCAGGATCCTGAGCACACCTTTATCCTTATTTGATTGACACGTATTTTTTGTCAGCATGACAAATTTTAACTACTTTTTGAATAACAATTACTAAATGAATACAAAATTGAATTGATGAAAAATGAAAAAGTAGGCAAAATAACCAAAAAAAATCGGTTGTTTTCTCCTACGTTGATTGCTCCGGGATAAACATGAACTTTAGTTGGGTTATTTTTTATTGTTTCATTTAAAGAAACATGGGTCCGTTTAGATTAGCTTTTAAAAATAACTTTTATACTTTATGAGATAAGAATGTGAGAAGAGTTTTATCTCAGTTTGGCAAACTTAAATTTCAGAAGTGAAACCGAACAGACACTTAAAATAACGGATTGTCTTTGTCTTTTAGCTTAACGGTCTGTTATCTAGACTCATAAGCAATTAACCCAAAAACATAAGTCTAAATTTTGAGAAATGTAAAAGTTCAAAGTGCAAAGAAACCTCTCTCTCAGATGGAGCGCCACTCTGCTAGGGTTTGCTATCCTCCCTCATTCTTGAGGGTTTTGATTCCTCTTTTAGTGGGAGATGCTATCCTCTATTATGAGGTGTGGCCACTAGTGCTTTTTCCCTGTGTTCTAATCAGTGGGAGTGGTGTTTTGGATTGGTGGATTGGAAGGATTTGGCTGAGGGAGTGGACCACGTCGAAAATCATGATGATAGGTTGGGGTTTATGCTATCAGGTGACGGCAGAATGGTTCCCAGACAGCGATCTATGAAGAGATGCTCGAGTAAGGATGGGTTCGTGGTTACAGCGCCTTTGATGTCAACAGGGGCGATGGATCTCAGATTGGTGCCACCAGATCTGACGGATATGAAGCTCGACAGGTTGTTGCAGGTTCTTTGATGGGGTTCTCAATTGTTGAAGACGGAAGTGAAGGTGAAAGCGATGAGGAAGCAATGGCGTAGGAACAGTCAGAGCTCTAGGTTTCAATGCGATATGAAGTTGAATGGTGGCAAGCAGGGAGACAAAATTGACGGATGCATAGAGCATAAATCTTTTAATGGTACCAAACATCCGATCTTTGGTTTATAAGGTAAGTGGTTTACTAAAGGTTCGATCTTTTCTCACTATTACTGTGCTGGGATTAAGTCTTGAGATTAGTAGGATAGCTCCTCTTGTTGTTGGCTTATTTTTGTTCAAAATCGATGACTGCTTAGAAGATTTGATACATGGGGTGGTCTGGTTACACTCTATTGATTGGGTAGCTAAATTTAAATCTTCTATGATCAGTGGGTTTTATTCCTTAACATATTTGAACCAAGTTGGAGCTATACGGCTAGAATTGGTGTGTAAGCATGTTAGGTGGGAAAGGGAACGACTGACTGATCTAAGCTCCATCACTTGGCTTTTTAAGATCTCCTCAAAAGTTGGAAATGATTGGTTGGAGGTATGTGTATGTGGAAGAAAGGTAAGGGGTCTTGGTATTCATCTGTTGGAGAAATATGAGGTTGATAGTCAAGTGAGAATTGTTCATTTGGATATGGTCAGTATGTATGTATGTATGTGATGTTCATCTTTGGCATATTATGTGCTTGTTCAATGTAGAGATCATCAATGTTCATTATTGGGCTACACATATGCCTGTTCAGCGTGTATGGTATTATTAGTCATCCTCGAACAGATGTTATGTCTGC
>JBAGKO010000013.1:7790091-7800126 GCA_037177275.1 Acacia concinna
AGGATAAAAATCTTGCGTGATGACCAAACCTGATAGTTGAACAGAGACATTCTTACAGATACTATTACAGCACACCATACTTCTGTCCCCAATCTGAACACCGAATTGTGTTACAGCAACAGTTGGTAAATGTAATTCTCTTACCAATGATTCGGATATAAAGCTGCACAATGGTGACTTGGCCAGAATGGTTACCCACATTGATAACAAAGGCCTTTGTCCCATCTTTGCTGTTGCAATGAGTCCCCTGAATCACTCTTTGAATTTGGGTTGAAAGAGGCAGATGCAACGGCAGATGCGTTTTGGGTTTGAGAAGTTGGAGGTGGAAGATAAGGAGTCCCACGAGAGGTGTTGGGTGGATAACCAGATGGGTTGGCCCGGTTTGAAGACCAATTTGAGTTGGGTCGGGATCCATGGGTTGAAGAAAGTCTTTTCTCAAACTCCAGGGCAAGACTGGATGCACGAAATACTGACCTCGGCTTGTACAGTCACACCTTTGATCTGATTTCTTCCTTGAGGCCAGTCAGGAATACACCAAGGAGACAGTGATCTAGCCAGTTCTTCACCCTTGCAACTCGTCTCGCCCATTCCTGGCGATAATCCTAGACACTACCGGTTTGTTTAATGCCGCATAAATGTTCGTTGGGGTTCAGATATTCTGGTGGGCCATAATGTTCTTCCAGAAGTTTCACCAATTCCTCCCAATAAAGCATGGTCCGATCAGAATTGATCCAAGAAAATAGGTCTAACGCATCACCCTCCAGGTACATCGCTGCTATCTCCACCTTGTCATCTTTTGGGGTATTGTAATATCTGAAGTATTTATCGGCCTTTAAGACCCAGCCCCTCAGATCGCCGCCACTGAATTTAGGGAAGTCAATCTTTGCATGTGGTGGGCGATGGTGATACTCATATTCATCGTCAGTTTCATCTCCCCACTATCTATATTTCTTCTTTGTGTCGTGTCGGGACTGTACCTCTAGAGCTGCCGCTTTATCTCATAGCTCGTCGAGGTAATTTAATTTAGCGGCAATGGCTGCCAGAGGATCGCCGTGAAACATGTCGCCTGAAACGCCGTTGTTCGCAGACAAAGGTTCGCCATTTATCGGGATGCCAGAATTAACATTGTTTGCTGCATATGAGCGTGGATCTTCATTCACCTGGTTGCTTGAGTTGTCCTTATTCGCTGCAGCGGATGAACGTGTATTTGCCATGGTGATCGTGAACGAAATCTCTGATACCAATTGATAGGTTCGAGTATGGAAAACATATAGGAAACACAATAATTCTCTCCCACCACTCTCTTAGCAAGGATCTCACTAAAGAAAGAATAGGAGCCAAAGAGAATCTCTATTTCTGAAATAATGTTTATTCACTCATACCTTAGTACCAAGTGGACTAGGTATTTATAAGTGCTGAATACAATGGAAAATACTGACTTTCCCTACATTCTCGGGATACAAAGCATAATAATCTGAAAATGCAACTGACCTCTGCTAACTGACTTCCACTAATCCAGCTAAGTAACTGACTTCTACTCAATAAGTGGAATTTATTATTTAATAAACAAACAGAAGCATACTAAATAATCTGGAAGTTAATACAAATACTACTTCTTATTATGCTTTCTCTCATAAGTGATCTGGTACCTAATATATATCTTTTGGGCTAAAGGGGCATTTTCACTATTTTCTCCATTGAAATAAATACAACATCTTGAGATAGTTTTTGAGATTCTTTTCATTCAGTAGCCAGGTTATTAGAATAAAAGTAAACTTGTACTTTTATGAGCTGTACTATTCTCATTGGATGAAAACTTAGATTATTTCTTTCTGTTTTATGTGTTATACTAAGAATTTTATTAACAGGTGAAGAAATTTGTTTGTATTTTCTTGGTTGGGTCAAATATAATGTCATTTACACCTAATGCTTGTTAGCAACATCTTTTGAACTGCATTTCCCACGTGCTTGAACACAATAATTCTACTCTGGTGATGTTGGTGTAAAGCAAAAATTTGTTATGTTTCATAACAATTAAGAGTGATGTCTTGTGCCTATCTCATTAGTCCCTTCTCACTTGCAAGTGTTATTCATGACTCGGACCTTCTTGATGAAAGACTACTTTCCACTGTTTATGCATTTTCACCAATCCTTTCCTCGTCTTTTCAAGCTAAAAAAGATTTCATTTTGTGATTCAAGAAGTTCAACTCCACCGTATTTCTTACTCAGCCTTTTTGAAATATGACTTTTAGTTCTTTTTGCAGCATACCCTGACTTTGCTCCTAATTTGCACCTTCTTTCTCTTTTCACAATTAAAGCTTTCTTCTATTACTATAACAAGAGTAGAATGCTATCTGTGATTGTCTTTGTTTACTTAAATTTTAAGGAACTGTAAGCTAGATCAGTTTCCATTTTGTGTTTGCTCTTTTCCTAACCGATGAAACACGTAGAGAACATGAAGAATGTTTTGCTGTATGATAGCCATTTTCTTTGTTTACGTGAAATATAAATGATTAATGTGTGAACTGTTGCATGAATATATGGCTTAGTGGGTAGTCAAATTTCAGTATTTTTCTTTTAGATATAAACACTTATTCTGTTTCCATTGTAGGGGCAATAGGGGTGGATATGGTGGAGATAGACGCAGAGATAGCGGAGGGCCTGATAGGCGTGGCAACTATGGTGGGAACCGATCACGTCCATACTGAGAACTTCAGCAAGATGTTTATGTACTATGATTTGTGGTCTGAGGGATTTATTATGTTCAGTTGGCTGGTCTCTTGAAATGGAAGCAAAGAGGTAGGTTAATACTAGCAACCTCTTTGCTCCTTTTTGTTCCATTTGTCACTACTAGCTGGAGGATTATGCCTTTTTGGCAGGAGTTAATTAAATTATGCCGATGTTTGTTTTATAGAGCCAGGTGGATAGTCTCCAACTTGCTGCTAAGGTAGGTTGAATTTTAAGGTGAGTGCTGCTTTCCTGTAGTCATGCTTTTATACATGCTTGGAAATTGACGTCTATAATGGAAGGCAAGCTACAGTTTCATATATCTATGATGGATCCTAATTTTTAAAAAAGTATTTGGAGTTTGATTCATTTTCCCAGGAATACTATGTTCTATCCATGACGGTATTTTATTTTCTATTATGGCCAATTTTTAACTTAAAGCTATAGAATCATTTTGCAAAGCAGTTCCGGGTTTTAGCATGTCAGATGTCTCTCTTGTTTGGTTTTAGCATGTCAGATGTCTCTTTTGTTTGTAGGACGGTGCTTGTGTAGTAACATCTCTGTGAAATTTGTAAAACTAGGTTATGAAAAGAATATTATTTTGTATTAAAAAGATTATTATTTATTTTGTACCAGTTATATTAATAACAATATTACATACAACTTTTTGTAGTTTTCTTGTAAGAAGAATTTTTGCCCGGAACCTAGAAAAATTTACTAACAATCAAATAATATTACATTCATATAATGAGTCTGATATCTAGAATGTAGAAGATAAGAGGAGATAAGGTAGAAGAACATAGGGAAGAGGAGTTTTGGAAATCTTCACGGTATATTCATTCATATGATGGTAGGTTCATACTAGAATCCTACATGCAGGAACAGCTCTCTGTAAGATAGAATGTTATAATAACGTCAAGGACTAACATGCTAACCTAATATCTAACTGCCCGTGGCTGATTGACTTAACCTCCACACTCTTTGACCCAAAGTGACTAATAGACTTGGTATATTCCTCTTGTACAATTATATAACAGTCATGTATATTTTTTTATGGTTGAGTCATATTGTTCATTGCATCTAACGTGTGGCCTGCATATAATTAATATATGAAATATATATTAATTTTATCAGCTGAGTCTACTAGACGCCCTCGAACTTTTATCTTGCAGAGTTGCAAAGTTGTGTAAGTAGGAAATGCATCTTAGATAGTCAAATCATTTGAACCCAAACAAACTTATTAATAGAGTATAATTTCCTGAGTATGCTTTTGGTGGCTCATTGATTGCTTTGTTGGCTTTATTTTAGCTACCTGTATTTGAGCATATTTTTTGAAGGGAGCATATATTTATGGATATCCCTTTGCTTTCAAGTTCTTTTGCCTCATGAGGAAAGAGGGCCTTTCTGGTATTGTAAAAGCACTACGCCCTTTGACTCATCAATTAGGTCATGTTGCCTTTAGCATCAATGAACTGAAAATTGAAGATGGCTTGCAAGTATTGGGACTTTCCGAGGCAAATAACTTTCCGTTTCATAGCACCTATTATAGATTCCTTGAGGAGACTTTATAGTATATTTTTATGGCCGTAGATTTGATGACACGGAGAGAAGAAAATATTGGTATGGTTAACATCCTGTTTTTAATATGGGATCAACAAGCCCATAGTCACTTTTAAGATCTTTAATTGGACAAGTATGACTGTTTGCTATTGTTATTTAACGAGAGATTCTTCATTGCTTTTGTTTTATTTTTTTTTGGTTTTATTCAGTATGTTGCATTTTAAGTTTTACTACTCTCATCTGCCAAGTGGGTTTCTTCAATTACGATTGATGTTTTCTGGTTATTAATAATAAAATTGACTCTTCTGAAAAAGCTTTGTAAAAATGTGTGGATGGAAGTAATACAAAAATTATAAAATGTCAAATAAAGTATATGGGAAGTTTTGTAGGAATAAAAAGGAGAATATCATTTAGATCCCAACCAAAAAGAAAATAATATTTGTCTTTCACTTTGTCACTGCATGGTCTCTCTCTTTTGTCAATTAGGAATTTTTTGATATTATTTTCTACAGTTGGGGTTTAATGATATTTTCCCTTGAAAAAATTATCTGTTAATCGGTGTTGTGTTGATGTGGTGAAGTATCATGGTTCTGGCACATACTCTGCATTAACGACTAGAAGAAATACCATGCTATAATTGGATTAAATAAAGGCCATTTTTGAGAAGGTAGGTCATTTTTTATTTTTTTTTTCAATTTTGGGGGATGAGTTGTACTCCCTCCATTTTTATTTATAAGACACTGTTGGCTCTTTTTGAAAAATTTTAAAAAATTCATAAAAAAATTCATAATATTATTTTAAGATATTAAAATTTGTTGTTTTTCTTCAAATTATGTTATTTGACGTATAAGCTACTATATAATGTAATAAAACGAAATATATGATATTATTAAGGAATGTAATTAGTTTTCTTAATAGGAAGTTAATTGGAATGTAATAAAACGAAATATTTGAAAAAAAATCAATGGAGTCTTATAAATAGGAATGGAGGTAGTATATTTTAGAAGTTAATTGGAATATTAGTTTGAAATTTGTTATATTGTTATTTTTAAATAGTTGTATATTATGCAACATGGTTATGTTTCAAAGTTTACAACTAAACTCTTGAAATGTACAATGAAGCTGTTAGGACTTGTCAAATCTGCAATTATGTATTTTGAATTTGTAATTAAGATATGTTAATCGTAACGTTAGGCTGTTTTCGATTTTATGTCTATATTTTTTGTAAGAGATTTCATGTCTATATTTTTTGTAAGATAAATCTTCCATTCGTCTGTTATAAGTAATGAGTTTGCTACAATGTTCTTTAAATATCGTTTTTTAGAATAAAAAAATATTTAATTAAGGCTAGTAGTACATAGAAAGGGCCCCCATAGCAAGCGAATCAAATGAGTTATCTGGAAGCCTAGAGCGATTACGTGCCACAAAAAAAAAGCCCCAGAGACATGCTACGGCAGTATAGACCAAAATCTTCAACGCTCAACATTCATAGGACATTGCCAATTTATGCAGAGCAGGTGATGATCAGATCACATTGTTGAGAGCTGAAGGTTCGTGCCACCAACGACGAGGACTGATGAAGGTCGATGATATATTCAGTCACGGTGATAGGAGAAAAAAGAGCTTGTTTGGGAAGGCGTTTTTCAAAGAAAAAGGCCCAATGGGAGTGAAAAAAGCCTAGTGGGGAAAAATGCACAGGGAAAGGTATGTTAGGGTAGACGTTTTTTCTGCTGTGGTTCTAAGCCAAAAGTGCGTAAGCAAAAAAAAAAAAAAAAAGTGACTTGAGCAGAAGCCGAAAGAAGTGGCTTTTTTCTTTGGTATTTTTTTTTTTGGGGCTTATGATGGTGAGTTTCACAGCCAGGACTGTTAGGAGCAAGGTGGAAAATAGCAGACTGCTGAATAAAATATTCAATCTTACGTCCAACGTTCCCGTATCTCCATCTCCATCTTTGGTTGTATGGCTAAACAAAATCCAATTACTCTCTGCACCAAAAGTACCTGTCTTCTAGTTTTGTTACACCAACTATAGGAGGAACACTCCTATAATAAGGAAAAATTGGAAAAGGAAAAAAATATATGAAACAATTCATCATTTCTTACATTTTCCTTCTTTCTAATCTCTATTCCTGAAAACTTTGAATTTAATTAGGAAAATAAACTATATTATTTAATATGATTTATGTTCTTTTTAGTTATTTTCTAAAGAAAATATCAAAAAATAGACAAGGAAAATAGGGAAATCTTAATTCATAGCAATGAAATCTGGAAATCCCACATAAATCATTTTGCATTTATGTTTTTGTGAAATTAAGAAAATGCTACTTGATTTTAATAACATGGGTATCTTAATTTACAATAAGAGTATCTCAATTCACATTTTAATATCTTATAGCTAAAAATACAAAGTATCTAAGTGCCTTTGTTGTTATTAATTGAGATACTTTTATTATGTATTGTTGTTAATTGAAATACTCTTATTGTGAATTAAGATACTGATGTTGTTAAATCCGGTGGTATTTTCATAAAATGATTGATTTCAGATTTCGTTCCTCTGAATTGAGATTTTCTTATTTCCTTTGCTTTTTTTTGTTGTTGAGATTTTCCCTATTTTCTATATAAACCTGCTTTTCTAATAATAATCCAAACAAGTTTAAGGTTAAACTTATAATACTATCAATCCAAGCATAAATAACATTTACAAGTATGATTAATTTTCCTTATTCTAACTTTGCAAAAGTCATATTAAAAAAATGAATAAGTCATTTATGCTAACACTCATCCAAACGGGTGTAAAGTTGCTTTGAGGGGCTTTAGCTATTATTTTGTGTTTGGGGTTCACATTTAGAAGCCACTTTAATAGGAAAAGTGGGCTCCACTCGATTTTATAAAAATATGTTAAAACTGCTTTGGGAGTTAGTACAAATATAAATCATTTTACACAATTAGTTTAAACCTCATCTTAAATTTGCAAAACTCAAATGTAAATAAGTCACTTTTCTCACTGACAATTTAAACACATGCCACAATGCCAATACTTTGCTTTGAGTGTGTTTGGATTGATGAGGGTGAAAGTAATTTGTTTTCAATTTGACTTTTGTAAATAGGGACTGTACTCTCTCCAAGCCAACAAGACTTGCTCTCTGGCTCCAAAATACACAAGACTTGAGGTTTAAATCAAAACTCAAGGTTTGTATAAGATAATTGTAGTTTAAATGTATGCTTGAACCCTTAAAGTTTAAATCAAACCTTGAGGTAACGGGTTTTTGCAAATAAGTAATTCGGAGCATGTGAATAGATTAAATTATAAATACTTACCAACCTTGAGGTCAATGTCTATCATCGAGGGTTATCTGATATTAACCCACTAGCAAGGTTTCAAAAAACAAAAAAAGGTTTCAGAGAAACCTCACTAAGTTGCCAAGGTTTGATCAAACCTCGAGGTTATGGACTAATCTCGAGGTTTGCCCCATTTCCTTAAGACAACAAGGTTTCACTCAAATCCTACTCTAACAACAAGGTTTGGTGCAAACCTTACTATTGTTGGAAGTGCTCGAAACCTCGAGGTTTAGTTTCTACCTTACCAACAGCAAGGTTTTGGTCAAACCTTGCTCCTACAGCAAAGTTTGATACAAACTTTGCCATTGTAGCGAGAGTCTCAAAACCTTGAGGTTTTCACCCAACCTCAAGGTTTGGGTTCAACCTTGCCAACTATAAGGTTTTGAGCAAACCTTGCACCACCAAGGTTTGTTCAAAACCTTGCCTTTGAGCAGAGGAGACTGAAACCTCGAGGTTACTAACTAACTTCGAGGTTTGCTGTCAATCCTTGCTCTTAACAAGGTTTAAGCAAAACCTTGCCGTTATGATAAGGTTTGCCACAAACCTTGCCGTTGTGGCAAGGCTATCAAACCTCGAGGTTTGTAAATGATCAAACCTTCTGTAATCAAGCTAACTTCAAAATCTTTTATCATACTTATTAAATGGACATTACTCAAGATCACCTACTCAAATAATTTCCTTTTAGTTCAAAAAAATTTAAACACATTTCCAAATCATTTTAAGTTTAGTTATCATCAAAGTATAGGATCTAACAAAATTAAATTTCAACGATTAAGATTTAAAATTTTTAATGACTTATTTTTAAATAAAACATAATTTTTAAAAAAATTGACAGTTAATAAATTATTTTTATTTTAGACTTTGTACATGTTAAAATAACTTTCTTTAAAAAATTTGAAAGATAAAAAAAATCAATATAAGCTATTCAAATTAGATTTGAATGGCATGTAATGATAAATAACTCTTCATAATAATGAGCATTGAAATGGGTTCTCACACACATAAGATGTATTTACATTTAATATCTATTTTTTATTTTTAATATTTTATATAGTTATTTAAATACTTGAATGAAGGGAAAAAGGAAAATCCTAAATACAAGTAGTTAAGAGATAAGAGAAAATATCAGTCAAATAAAATAAACGAAGTTACTTTAATTTGTTAGTTAAGCAAACAAAATGACATGTGGCAGAAAGGTAGGCTAGCCAAATGGTGCGCTTTTTTTTTGGCAGGGTTAATAACCCTTACTTTTATATAGATGGTAATGATAATAAAAATAAATTAATAATAGATAGATAGATAGATAGATAATAAATATTATCCATTTTTTCTCTACCTTACTTATGCGATAGAACGGCGTATAATCATACCACTCAACAAATTAAACCATAATATAATATCTAAGCTCTAATAAAAAATAAAATCTAAACTAACAAATAAATGTATAATGGTAATATTCTCTTATCCGGTTTTAAAAGCTATTAAATATAATTTTTTTAAATATGTAATTCTTTTATCAGTTTTTAGATATATAATTAATTAATTACATGTGAAAATAAAAAGCTGCATTAAAGGTTGGTTATAGATAGAAGTTCAGCGCCTAACGTTCCATCTTTATTACTCAACCACAACCACCGCTTTTATATCACACTCTGACGAAATGGCTTACACAACCGGTCCTATATCATCAGGTACACTTCTATGATATTGCTCTATTTAGTTTTTTTACTTATGCCTTCTAATCATATATCCTATCAAGCACGCGACAGATTATATGCATGCTGTCATTTCCATCTTGAGTCATAAAAACTTTGATAGCAACGTTGATGGATATACTTTTGAGTTATCCATTGGTAACCCGGTAGATGTATTCGGGTGTTTCTCTTCTACTGCCTCAAACTTTTGCCACGATAGTTCATGTTTCATTTCTAATATTTGGCATAATAACCTACATGGGTTTGGATTACACTTCCAACCATAAGGTTCAGAGAGGAGGTAATTTAGCCTAGTGGACGACAAAGTTGTAAGAGACCAATGGCTTATGTCTTGTCTAGGTTAAGGGTCTGTTTGGTTTGAGGGGAGGAGAGGGGAGGGGCTCCTTTCCCCTTGTTTGGTTGGAATTTTTGAAGGGAAGGGGAGCCAAAATTTGACCTCCCCTTCCCTCACTCTATTTTGCTCCCCTCCAAATTGGAGGGATTGGAGGGGAGGGCAAATGACAATTTTGTCCTCCCATATTTTTATTATCTATTAAAAAATATTATATAAACTAAAAATATATTATTATTATTATTATTATTATTATTGTTAAAATAATTAAAAACATATATTTTAATCAATAAATTTTTTTAATATATATACTAATAAATAAAGAATATTATTATAATCAAAATACATAATTTAAAAATTAATTTA
>JBAGKO010000013.1:7800226-7811763 GCA_037177275.1 Acacia concinna
AATAAAGGACCGCAGTTGAAAATTAATATCAATGCTACACATAAACAAGTAAATGAGTCATATAAATATGGATTTTTCTTGTTCATATGACTCATTCACTTGTTTATGGGATGCGCTGATATTAATTCCCAACTGCGATCCTTTATTGAAATTTCCCTATTTTAAAACTATGATTAACTCCTAAAGAAGGACCATAGGTCGCACAACTTTCTTCTTTTGTTTCATGGTATGGTTTGCTCATCATATGGTTTGCTCTAAATGTTGCAGATTCAATATCTTGTGTCTCGATGGGGCACAGAGATTGACTCATTAGGGTCTTATAGCTATGATGCGGTTGGAAAATCCCATGAACTGTATGAGAGGTTGAGAGTCCCAGTAGACAACTTATTCTTGGCCGGAGAAGCCACAAGCTTGAGCTACACTGGGTCTGTGCGCGGCGCATATTCCACCGGAATGATGGCTGCCGACGACTGCAAGATGCAACTTCTAGAGCGTTATGGGGAGCTAGATTTGTTACAGCCGGCTGTGATGGGCGAAGAGTTGTCGTCACCCACGTCCATCTCACTTCTTATCTCTCGTATTTAAACTTAGGATTACACCTTGAGTGGATAATTTTATATAAACAAACAAATCTTATATCAGAACTTGGCCAACTCTCTTGTATTGTATAAATAGTCCTTTTGTTTGGGATATGGCTGTGTTTCTGGCATTCTACAACATATATACTTTTTTTTTTATGGCGGACATTTGATCCATGAATCTACCGAATCCTAATATCTGATTGTAACTTGAGTTCTTGGATCTAGTGATCTCGCGAATCATCTAGTCTAAGTGCCCACAATCGAATAGGCTCGAAAAGTAACCACCTCTTTGAGGCGCCTTAGGAGAGAGATATTTGATGATAGTACCGCCTTAAATTATTATCTTTTACAGTATTTATTAATGTGGTTGAATTTTGTTTCCATGCCCTGGTTACACGTCGTATCAGATTTTTTATTGGCAAAATAACATATAAATTTCAAGTAAATTTTAAAAACATTTACCTACATGCTTTTTTTAGGGAATCTCCTAAATAAATACTATCGGAGTCGGCGCTTTAGGAGACCAACCTCTAGAGCATCTTCGGCGACCAGCGCACTTTTTTTTATTGAAAAAAAAAATTAAAGCAAGGATGCCCATGTTTATTCATCTAAAATATTTAATTTCGTTTAAATTCACGGGTGTGAAGGCAGGCCTTAGCGCAACTGGTGGGTGCGTTGGCTTTCCGCCCCCAGGGCCAAGGTTCAAACCCTGAAAACAGCCTCTTGGCAATAATGTTAGGGTAAGGCTGCGTACATATGGGGTTTCCTTTCTCTGAACCCGCGATTGTGCGGGAGCCGATTGGCATTGGGGTCCGCCTAAATTCACGGTTGTGGTGAAGTTTGCATTGTGAGCATGCAATGATATTGTACACACAATTTCTTACACTAGTTGTGTACTTGGATGAGAATCTTTAATAGCAGGTAAGAATCTAATGAAATTCTGGATGAGATTCTTATGTATTGAGGCTCAGGATTTGTAAACAGGAAAATGAGGCAGAAGGACCAGAAAAAAATATTTATTATAAATTATATAAAAATTGCAATTATTTAAAAGAACGAAAAAAATAAAAATATAATTTGTTAGTTACTAAATTAACCGTACATAGGTTCCTTCCTTAGCAATTGGTTTCAAGTTTAACCAGCGGCATCTAGGCCGTATGGTATGGTTAATGCTCTATGTGGCACTCAATCCAAGTTCGATCCCGGCCTCATGTAATAAAAAAAAAAAGGAAAGAATTTTAAATCAACATTAAAGATTCTTATAAAACAAGGTAGATAAATGGAAAATAAGGATTAACAAAAAATTTTAAATCAGCATTAAAATGCCCTAACGGCAATAAGCCGAAACAGATAAACCTTCAGAGCCAAGTGGGCTGAAAGCTAATCTTAACCTATCAAATTTTCCTAAAAATACTTAAAATCACGTTTCAGCAGATTTAGTACTAATTCAAAGACAAACTTTTGAAGAAGCCTCAGTGACTACCACCAAGGATTTGAAGATGGAACCGAAGATGCTTGGAGCCAACCCAAAAACAGTTTGGCAAGTTGAGGAAACATGTCACCTACATAGACAAAAACACTTTGGGATCATTTATTTTTCATTGAATAGACTCAAGAGTAAGGGAATCTTAAGTGGGTTGACAATGAGCAGCACTTGGTTTCCCTCCAAAACTTCAACTCTAATTCGCTCCATATCCAATCCAACATATTTATATTCCTCAAATAAGTCATAAGATCATCCTTAGACCTCATTTAAACTCAATAGTCCTCTCAAAACCAATGGCACCACTAAAAGAATCGCTTCCTATTCTGAATAACCCATAATGTTTTTTTTTTTGGGTAAATGGTCAAATGATACTATAAAGCACCTTACAGTTATATCATTGAGAAGGAAAAGGAATAAAGACAGAGGATAAAAAAATAAGAGAAACTAGGAACATGTACAAGTTCATAAATGATAAAGGAGAAAGATTTCAGCAAAAGGGATATAACTTGCTTGAGGACATTATGATTCCAAAGAAATCTCTGAATTGGATTTCCATGTAAGGATATGAGACAAATGCAGAAAAATGAGGAATTAATATTTTCTTCGCACAGTATCATCATCCTTCCTTCCTCACAAATTGGCGTTGGACGAAGAAGACTGCTACTGTTGAGTTAAAAGTCAAGAAATTAAAACAAATTTAGAATACTACACGCTTCAACTATACTTTGAATTGGACCTTAAATTTTGTCTCAATAGTAATATTTGACTGTAGTGTGTATTAAGAAATTGATCATTCCGCTAAGCATATTGGCTTTAACTACTTGCATGAGTCTCGTGGAAGAGCATAACCTTTCAAGAAATGAACTTCAAAATTCTTTCTATTAAATCCCATGATCGGATAAAATTTATGACCTATGTCCACACTCTAACTTACACTTACCACCTAAGCTAGCCTTTCAAGAAACGGCCTTTAAAATTCTATGATTAACATATATGACCTTCAAGGTTATAAATTAAACAATTATGTAAGTTAATTCTCTTTTTATGTTAATACAATTTTGTTTGGAGGCCAATAAATAGAGGCTATGGAAAATTATGGGCTATGGAAAATTATGGACTACTATACATGTACATTAAGTGCACTTCTAAATGATTGAGAACTATCATATTTTCTATATCAATTTCTCTCTTTCTCTCATTACATTTTCTTTTAATTTTCATAACAGTTAAACATATATTTTTCCGTCCCATTGAAAAATTATGTAATTTATTGTCTATTATTTTATTCTTATGTCAAATGGCCTGTTCATATTAGCAAATGCCCCCCCCGAAAACGACTCTTTTACTTTGAACAGAGAACTATAAAAAAAATAAAAATAAACAAAAATGAAAAGGAGGTTTTGAGTTGAAGGTTGAATCATTGTCTAATGTTAATAATTGGAACCCAATTAACAATTGCATGCATTTTAGTAAAAACTCACGTATATTTCTTTACAGTAATATATATAGTTTGTGCGTGTGAAAAAAATTGCATGGAGGGGCAAAACAAAACAACGTTCCTGGGTAAAACAAGGATGACCCTATACATGACCCTTCCATATTAACACACATGACCTTACCATATCATCTAAGTCAACAAAACGATTATACTTGTGTGTATATTATTTTTAACATCAAATCTATTGCATCAACAAGGCCGCTTCTCTCTCTTGCACGTAGGGTTTCATCTCTATTGGGTGAGAGTTTCAATTTCTCTGGTGAGAAGGGTTTTGGGTTGCCGTGCTCAGAGTTTTGGTGAGAGGAAGGTGTTCAACCAGGTTATGTTTTTCTAGGATGCAGATTTTTTCTTTTTTCTTTCAGGGAAATGTGCATGGCCGCTCTTATATGTGGAGTGGAGCTTAAGAGACAATGGACTAGATTTACAATCAGTGTGTTTGGATTAAATATTGCAATCGGTACTTTTAGAAAAGTAAGATTGAGTAATTTGATTTATATTTGGAATAAAGATTACAGAAGTTACTTATGCAAAAGTAAAACTTATTTAGTTAAAATTTTCTAAAAGTTACTTTTAATGGGAAATGACTGAACATGGCATGAATTATATTATATAGCTTGGTTGAAATTTTCTAAAAGTTACTTTTGATGGGAAATAACTGAAAATGGTATGAATCATATTATACAGCTTACACACACACACATATCTATCTAAATATACATGATCCTAATTATAAGATCTAGTTAACCCTTTTGGCTTCCTTAATCTCTTCAAAAAAACCAATTGGGTCTTACAATTATAATCAGAGGGAGTCTTATTACATGTAAATATAGTGTAATATCTATACTACCTCCGATCTTAATTATAAGACCTAGTTAACTCTTTTGGCTTCTTTAATTTCTCCAAAAAAACTAACTGAGTCTTATAATTAAGACCGGAGAGAGTTTTATTACACTTAAATATAGTGTGATATTTATATTACCTTTGGTGCTAATTATAAGATCCAATTAAATTTTTGGGTTAAGGGGCAGATTTGGCAAAAGACTATTTTGCCAGGGGCGCCCAACACAATTAACTATTTTGGGGTGCAAAAATAGCAATGAACAATTTTTTTTTGGGGCAACAATGGTAAGACCATTAAATACACTTAACGGCCATTAAGTGTGGGTCCCACCGCCTATTATTTTAATATATTTTTAAAAGGTTAAGGTGCAAATTTAGCAACGAACTATTTTTTTGGGGCACCAAAGACAATTATTTTTCATAAAAGAATTTAGAAAAATATGAGTATTTATATTAATGCCTTAATTTATTCTTTTTATAAAATTATTTAGAAGATAAATATGAACGTTTACATTATAACTAAAAGGATTTAAAAGAGTGAAGGAAGTTAAAAAATTTTGGACATTCACATATTTGTCTTGTTAATGACCATATTTATCTTTTAATTGACAAAACTTGATTTTATTTTGATCCAAAGGGTAACATAAAAAATTTTGTTTCAAGACAAATATATTAAAGACCAAAATTATTTAAATCCCCAAATTCTTTTAAATTCCTTTATTTGTTTTATAAATATCTATATATATTTGCCTTCTAAATCTTTGAATATCTATATTTGTTTTGTGAATATATATATATTTCCTTTTACATCCCTGGATATCTATATTTATTTTGTAAATATCTATAAGTCTTTTAAATTCCTGAATATCTATATTTATTTTAAAGGGATTTAAATATTTTTTTTCTTTAACATAATTTTCTTGTAAAAAAATTTTATTGCACCTTTATGATCAAAATAAAATCAAGTTTTGTCAATGGAAAGACAAATATATGAATATCTAAAAAATTTTAACTTCCTAGATTCTTTTAAATCCATTTAGTTATAATGTAAACGCTCATATTTATCTTTTAAATAATCTTATAAAAATAATAAAATAAGGTGTTAATATAAATACTCATATATAAATACTCATATTTGTCTAAATGATCTTATGAAAAATAATTATCTTTGGTGCCCAAAATAATAGTTTGTTGCTAAATTTGTACCTTAACCTTTTAAAAATATATTAAAATAATAGGCAGTGGAACCCACACTTAATAGCCGTTAAGTATATTTAACGGTCTTGCCATTTTTGCTCCAAAAAAATTGTTCATTGCTATTTTTGGACCCAAAATAGTTAATTGTGTTGGGCGCCACTGGCGAAATAGTTCTTTGTCAAATCTGCCCCTTAAGCCTAAATTTTTTTAGAGAAGTGAAAGAAGCAATATAGGTTACTTAATTATAACATATGTTGTGTTTTGTCATATTATATATTAGTTCATAAGTCAAACAAAATAATTTTCAAAAATGATAAATTTTAATACTTTAAAATAAGGTAGCTTTTTTATGATTCTTTAAAAAGTTAATTGATTTTTATAATTATGACTAAAAAAGAGTAAATGATATCAAGAGGAAAAAAAAAAGGTGAACAGTGCCATCGTGTGAACAGTGAATCATGTAAAAAGCATGAAAATGATACTTTTGTAAACGGATCCGATTGCGCACTATTCACAGAAGACTGAATTGTGGAACCAAACATGTTTTTTTTACCCTTTCCTTGCTTCAGCGATTGAAACAGGAACAAATCTTGGGCCTCCCTAACACACGCAATGGGGACCAAGTTGGCAGCGATGTGGAGGACGGGAAACTGAAGGCTTGAGAGCCCAATGACTTTGAGAAAGTCAGCACCAAAAGGGTTGGTGAAAGATTGTAGATAAGAAGATCCTTCTAGAGATGTTCCTTCCCTCCTTATTGCTATAGATCATTAGGATTTCTTTCCTCATATTTTGTGATTTAGGGCTGCTTTTTTTTTTTTGGATGACCCTCAGATTTGACAGATCTAGGTTGGGATGGTTCTTGTGGTGTTGGTCAAAGTTTTTTTAGGCAGTGACTATGTGAAAATTGTGTCTCTACTCTTAGTAGTAGATAGTAGATCAAACGATAGAACCAATGGAAAGGTTTTTTGAACCCCCATCTCTTACTTTTGGCATAATTAGCCGTGGTTCTGTGTTTCTAACAAGACTCATAATTAGGGTTTGTAATTATGGTGTTAATTGGACTCAAGATTTTGTGGTATAGGCTTTGGCCTTTTAAGTGTACTGTATTTTATCCTACTATCTTGTATCTTAGACCTATTTGTTTATGGTTGATTTATATTAATGAAAACATATTACCTCCGAAAAAAACCATCTCCCTCGTTACTTTTTTATAAGATACAAATAACTGAACTACATAAATATTAGTTTGTTAAAATTAGTTAAAGATAATAAATATGTAAGAAAATGCAACTTGTTTTCCAAAACACCCGTATTAATAGGAAAAGTGGGTGGAAAATTAAAGTAGAGGAAAAAGTGATGAGGGAAAAAACGTGTAATTGATTGAAATTTAAAAAACGCATTAAATGTTTAGGCATACCCAAAACCTATCTTATAAAAAGGAACATATCCATTATCAAATCCTATCCTGTGAAAAGGAACGGAGGGAGTATAAATTACTAAATAAATACTTTTCCATTTACAACTTCACAGAAGCATGATACCATTGCTGGATCTTTTTCCTTTTCAAGTGTTACCATAATTATACTCACCATTAATGAGTAATTTCTTGAAAACCATTGGTAATATTGTCTGCCTTGCAGATTTTCTCCGTCTGTTATTTTCCAAATGAATACAATCACAGAATGGTTATCTATGAATATGTTGCACGTCATAAGGATGATGATGTAGAGCTGCTCCTGATGCATATTGAGGATAAGCATTAGCCCCACCTTGAACCTGAACACGTTGGCAATAAAATTATACCTAATTATCCATTATGTTGGCCAAATAGGAGAAAAACTGATAAGACTTTTTAAAAATACATATTGCTAAATTTATTTTCCTGGTATTATGACTATATATATATATATATATTCTATTATATATTTACTTTCTATTCATTTTTTAGGGTTAAGGTGAAACTCCCGAAAGTGGAGTAGATGGAGGAATGTAAATCTTAAATGTTTTCAAGTTCATTTGTGTTTCCCATAAAGCAATACAACTTCCATTTCAAGTTCTCATTCATTCACAAGTAGTTCACTCCACTTTCACCTAATTCAAACAATATTCAAGTTTGGAAGGGCAAGTATTTCTTAAACAAATATAATTCTGAATCAAGTCAACAGTAAGTTCTTTTAAACTTTTTTTATCAAGAAAAACCAAAAAAAAAAGGTTCAATGCAATTGCCAATGGCTCCCTCTTTTAATTAACCACTTCACAAGAACTAATGAATATAATTAATTCAGTTTGCGGTATTAAATTTATTAATTTGTATAATTCTTCCAAAATGAAAATTATTGTGACCCTACTCTCTTAATGTATGTTTGGTATGAGGGATTTGAAAGAAAATGGAGGGGAGGAAAAATTTTTGAGTTGGATTTAAGAAAATTAAGAAAGTAGGGTTACAAAATTTTAATGAAGAGAGGATGTAAGATGAAAAAGCAAGAAAAATTAATTACAAACTTTTAACCTCACTTCTCTTATTTTTTTAAAGTCCAACTCAAAAAATTTTCCCTTCCCTCCCCTCATATCAAACAAGCCCTGAAGTCTCTTTCAATCAGTAATCTACTTATTTTCACCTAAATTAATGACTTGTGCAGAAATTCCAAATTATGGATTAATTAAAGTTGTGTGTGTGTAAAATATAGTAGACAATTTGGAGGGGGTCTTCTAAATGGACCAAACCAAAACCCAAAAGGTTCTTATAGGAAAGACCAGAGGTAGTAACAGCTTAGTAATAAGGATTATCCTCTCTTTAAGACTACGCAGTCAATATACAATATCATCTTGTTTTGATTATTTAATGTTTTCACTTAATTAGTACTCCTATGGTACTTAATATAAGACATATTTCGGAAGTTGATCTTAGTATTAAATGTAAGACATAGTTTTCTTATTTGTCAATCTTTTCCTAATTTATCCTTAGTGATGCTCTCTCAACAACTATAAAGGAGGAGAAGGAATGAGGGAATCAAGAAAGATGACATGGATATTTTAAAAAATATATGTCATATTAAATAACTCAACAAACTTCCACAATATAATCAAATTAGGGAAATTAATCTAATATTAAGGACCAGAGGGAGTATCAAGCAACAAGCAGTGCTGTTCCTTCCCCCTTTTTTCTTTTGGTTACTTGTGCAGCACCTAAATAGTGGTGTGTAATATTTCCGAAGCAAAGCCCCCCATTCTAATTTTAATATTTGGAGTAGCTTGCGAATATATGAAATAAATACAGAGTTTGATACATACCTGATGCATGCCATAAGAGTCAGAGTACGCAAATCCTCCATATCCCATTTCAGGACTGTCATAGTTTGCAGGATACCCAGGGCCTGAATGCGTACAAGACCAAAAATGTTAAAATAGAGTTAAAATAAGGTTCAATGTTAACTTTCATGTTATACTTCTGTTGTATATATAAAACTTCAAGATAAATGATCATGATAGTTACTTGGATTCATCACTGTCACTGCAGACACAGCAGCTGCAGCCCTAGCCCTCTTCTCTGCATTAGACAGCTCAATTCGTAGTTTTTCAACTTCGCGAGTCATAATGATAATATTTTTGTCCATTGTCTGCCTATGCTCAAGGTTACTCGCATACGTCTTCTTTTCATATTCAATTGCATTCCTATATTCATGAATAAAAGAGGCGGGGTAAAGCAGTTTTTAGTAGCTGATTGTCAAAAGAAGGGCAAGCGAAGGAAGAAATTCACATGCAACATGCAAGTAGATGCTACATTGGTCAAATAATATCCTGCAGACTAGAAAGTGATGGAGAATTGTAATCTGGACAAGAGACAGAAAGAGAGAGAGATTCAGGAGGGAGAAAAAAGAGATACATAAGGAGTACAGAAATAAAGAGATGAGAGAAACTGAATGAATTCACTTTACTGACCATCAACAACCTGAATTACAAATGTCTTTGGTTCTGATTTATAGCCCACTAACGGTCTAACATCACTGAAGACTAATAAATTCCAACAACCTTTTGACTACCTTCACTTATTTATTACAATATCATATCAATACCCCTCCCTTGAAGACACTTGCCCTCAAGGATCAAGTACAAGGTAGAGTACAAAATCTGAAACCGAAGAGAGGAACTTAAAACAGATGACAGAGTACAACCACTAGTTACAGAAGAGTCTAGGCTGAAAGAATCTCAGGACTCATGACTGAAGGAACCTGCGTCAACATCACTGTCAACTACTCACAGTTCTTGGCCCTTCTTGATGCTGTCACATTCTTGGGTTGAGGCAAGCAATTACAATTACATACCGAAATGCTTCCTAATGTCTTTGTGGTTTCAACAAAAATATCAGATCCAACATACCCACATAAAATGCTCATTGGGCACCTATCCATAGCTACAGAGTGGAGTTCTTCCAGAAATGAAAAGAATGAAGATATATCAGTGTCAATCTGAATAACATATTGTAGTAATTATAGATTTAATAATTATGTAATTATTGTTATTGTTATTGTTATTAGTTGAGAAATATTAGGTAGCTTTTTGACTTTTCAAATGTACAGTAAATGAGGCATAGTTGTCGGATCTGTTGCAACAGATCACCCTTCTCTGTATCTATATATACTCCTTTAATCAATGAATGAAATCATCAGATTATTATTCATAAAAAGCTACATGGTATCAAAGCATCAGTAGCACCAAACTTCTGCTGAGGTATCTCCAGAACTCGGGCTCGGAGCACCGAATTTCTGCCGCACTCATTCTCGGCATCTCCAGAATTTGAACTCGGCATCTAAAGGTTGCGCATCAATCGCCCAACAATTCTGCCGAACTCATTCTCGGCATCTCCAAGTTGCGCGTCAGTCACCCAACAGTTCTGCCGAACTCATTCTCGGCATCACCATAACGAGCTCGGCATTTTCAGGTTGAGTGTTAGTCGCATAACAATTCTGCCGAACTTGATCACGGTTGCTCCCGACTATCGTTCTCTCATGGCATCTTCATCGACTAGATCCCTAGACCCCTCCTTTTCTTCTTCGAGTAGTCCTTCCTCTGCATTTCCCACCAACACTACCAAGAACACCGGTCTCATTGTCACAGAACGATTATCCCACCATAATTATTCCGACTAGGCTCAAGCTATCAAGGTCGCTGTCAGTGGTCGTGGGAAATTTTCATTTCTGACTGGGCAAGCTAAAAAACCCACGGACAAAGAATCCTTGGCACTTCAACAATGGGAAATGGAAAATGCTCTAGTGTGTTCATGGCTAATCAACGCCATGTCTCCTCAAATACGTTGTACTTTTATGTATCTCCCTACTGCCAAAGACATCTCGGATGCAGTCAGAGAATCTTATGTTGATCAGAAGGATCTCTCTCTGCTGTTCGATATTTGGAGTCGCATCTGGAAATCATCTCAAGGCTCGTGAAGTGTGCAGGAGTACTGGTTTGAACTTGTGCTCTATGGTAGGAAGAAGACTTGATTATTGATGATGAGTGGGTTGCTCTAGAGGATGCCACAAAAGCTAAACGAAACCATGACATTGATTGTATTATCTCATTTCTCACTGGTTTGAACTCCGACCTCGATGACGCACGTGCTAGAATCCTCAGCAATTCCTTTCTTCCTTCTCCTCGTGAGGTCTATTCTAAACTAAAATGAGAAGAGACATGCTGACAGACTATGTTACACAAGCCCCTACTCCAATTTGTGGTGATGTTGAGCTCTGAATCATCAGGTTTGGTTAGTAAAACATTTTCCTCTCCTTCTTCTCACTCTAACTCTTCTACCAAGGGACGACCGTATTGCGATAATTGTAAAAAGGCTGGTCATAGTCAAGATACCTGCTGGGTTCTTCATGGGAAACCTGCTGACTGGAAACCACGTCGGAAGCAACACTTATATCGTGCAAATAATACC
>JBAGKO010000013.1:7822755-7839219 GCA_037177275.1 Acacia concinna
AACACAGTCATACATGTTCGTTTGTTGAATAAAAAAGATTATGTGAGATCAAGCCAGTCAGCCAGAACGAAGTTGGTCCGTCTACAAGCTGAACACAGGTAGTGGCATAAAAGGAATATTGATTCTTCACTATATATATTGTCATTGATGATGATGATCAGACTACATAATACGGGTTTAAACTCTAGGTCGAACCGAAATAAATGGGTCGGTTTTAGTTTAGATTTTAAAAAAGTGGAATCATTTTAATGCAGATATTTTAGGTCCGTATCTATATAGACCCAACCTGTAGTAGGTTGGTGAGACAGTTTCATAGATTAGCCCATATTGTTTTTTTAATATATATATATGCAAAATGTTAAGACCTAAAATCCTAACTTTTATGTATACTTTAAATTCATTCTTACATTTAAAATTTTAATTTTTAAACTTAATTTATATTTTGTAACTTGTAAATGGAAGTTGTCTCACTCTAAACTTTTAGGGAGTAGACTTATATTACTTATTAATTAGTTGTTAACATCTTTTTATTATTTTTTTTTTATGGTTTGCTTCTGTAAAAGAAAAATGTAACATGCTCTTTTAAAAAAAAAAAACAAAAGGAAAAAAACGGGCAAACTCACCCAACCCTCCAAACCAACCGTTACAGGTTGGGTTTAGCCAAATATCAGTCTTATAAATGCCAGTCTTTAAAATCAGAACTTATATAGACTCAACATGTTGTGGACTAACCATAATTCAGTGGTCTAGCCCATATTAGTGGTTCTATTAATGATATGATGATGATTTTCTAAAATGATTTCCCCCCTAAATACTCCAAATCACTATACATGACGTTTCAACGTTAATTATTTTTAATTATTTTTTATTATTCCATATATATACATCCTTCACTGGTTAGAAAAAATATATATACACCCTTAATTTTGGTTATGCTTTGCAGCTAAAAAGTAACGGATTTGTTTGTTTCATTTCATAGTGATAAAAATGTTGGGAAATACTTTTCCTTCTCATTAGAACTAAACCAAGCGCGTGAAATTTAATATATTTAACAAGCATAATGTTAAAAACGATTAAAAATTGTTGACAAACGTTTAATTTTTAATATATTTAACAACTGAAATCTTTATATGAATAAATACAGACTACAAATTAAGTTGCCCACTTTATTCATAAGAAGATCTCACTTTTTCATGAAATATTATTTTTTTTTACCTACAAAACTTATTTTCAGTTTGGTTATTAGTTTTTAAGTAAAATTTCAGAATAATTTAATCTTTCACATATATTAGTTTATTCCTATGGTTATTTAATAATATTCTCCAAAAAAAAAACTTATAATCTTATTTGCCTCTCTCCAATACTACAATGGATACTGAATATAATATTTGGTTGACTTTTTTAAAAATATTAAAATAGTTATTTATATTATTTTAATATATTTAAATTTATTATATTTTTTAAAATTATTTTATCTAATATATAAACTGATATATTATATATTATACAATTAATAAACTTATTTACATTACTTAATATCTTTAAAAAAACAGTTAACCGTATCCTATACTGGGAGGAGATATGTTTTTAAAAAGAAAATAAAAATGAACGGTGAATATAACTGTGGGCAATGGAGGAAGGGCAGGTGAACGCGGAGGCGGAAGCGGGTAACATGGGGGCACAGATGTGGGGCCCAAAAGGCCATGCAGGTGAGGGCGACAAACAGACCAGGTGGCCCAATCACTGTCTTCTGTCTCTCATTGTCTCATGTTCCTTGTACCTTAACATTCTCTCAATCCAATGGCGCGTGCCTTCCACTCCTAACTGTTTCGCCATTTCTTTTCTCTAATTACTCGTCTTAATTACTTATCGGTGATAAAATATGAAAGACGTTTAACATAACCTTTTAGTTTGAAGCGATGTTATAAATATTAAATATGTCAGAATTATTATTTAATTTTATTAAAATATTTTTATTAATGATGAGATATGAAATAAGAGAGAGAATACCCTCATTAAAGTCTATTACTCTCCCTCTTCTTACCCCTTCTTCTCTTAATGGGAAATAACTTTTATAGTCAATATAATAATTAATACATTGATATTGAATAAGAGTAAAACTGGAAAAAATAAATTAAAGTATAAGACATTCTTTAAATATGTCTTATATTTTGGGATGAAGCAAGGGTGGTGGCTGTTTCTTATATTTTGAAACTGAGGGAGTATGATTTATTTACTTAATTAAATTAAATTAAGAAATTTAATTCATAGGCAAAGAAAGTTACTGTAATTAATATAACATATTTTTTCTTTAAAAAAAAAACTCCAATAATCTTTTTTTAACTCTCTCCATGGCTTCGTCTCTTTCTTACTTGATTATTGCTGAGCAAATATTTATAGAAATAAAATAAAAACCTGACAAATATTAAAAATATATATATTGTATTTAAGATCTTATATTATGTGACCAAATGAGTGCATATCAAGGTACAAAAAACCGATCACGGTATGGGTTCAGGGTTCAACCGGGTCGGATTGGGGGTTCAATCGGCCATTGAACCGGGTATATTAAAATATTATAATTTATATATTATTATTAAATACCAAAGTGATAGGTTGATAAATAACTATTTTGTATGAATTATTAGGCTTAAGTAGTGTAACACGCTACGTGGAGTTAGCTACGGCGGTCCCGCTAGTCGGTTAGCGGGCGGGGTCAAGGGGCAGCGCCCCGGAGCTTTTGAAAAAAGGATATTGTTGTCATTTTAGCTTAATTGAAAATTAAAATTGTCGTTTACATGCAATTATATGCTTGATCATGAGTTGGTGACATTTTAGTGTAGGTTTGAAGAAGAAATAAGAAGAAAATGGGGATTAAGAGGAATGAGGACTGAATTGCAAAGAAAAAAACTAGCCATGGGCATTTCTGTAAAGAAAAAAGGGACTAAATTGCAAAGAAAGTAATTCGAAAGCTAGAAGTATGAAGAAAAGATGGCATGGGGTTAATGTCTGTGATATTTGCGGGGTCAAAATGAAATTTCAAATCTTCAAAGGTCAAGTCAAACTTGGAAGTGACGATAACCGTTGATCTTGAATACCTTTAAACAGATCTAGACCGTCGCCCTTTAAAAAAAAAACCCCAAAACGACGTCGTTTTGGGGCAAATTTTTTTTTAAAAAAATAAAACTCAGTCGACTCGAATTTGGCTGAGTCGACTCGGCCCCCGGTCAAATGATCCAACCGGATTGGACAGGGGTTCGGTCGGCCGGTTTTCTGGTCCGACCGGCCAGTCTAGTCCGATTTTAATTACATTGTTTTATTCTATGTATTGATGTATTAATATGTCAAATTTATAATTGAAAAATTATATTGAATCATGCCTCCTCCAGTTCAAAATATAAAAAATTGATTTTTAAAAAAAATTAAAGAAGCTAATTAAATTACTTTAAATTTTTTTTATTTTCAGTTTTTTCTTTAAATTAATTTATCTGACTTATAAATTTCTATATAATTTAATGATACACAATATATGATATGACTAAGTAATTTATTTATCTTACTTAGCTTTTAAAGAAACATATTGTGTCTTATATCTATGACAGGAGGAAACATGTTATACATATAATCTAAAACATGAGCCACAAAAACTTCTGTACATGATTGTATTTGCCTTATGTGTGGGCAAATTATTCTATGCAATAAGTTATGTAACTTGCTAAGATATTATCTTTCAGCATTATGCTAAGAATTTTTTTTATGAGTTAAGTTATTCATATGTAACAAAAGTATATTGGTTTCTCTAAAATAACCCTTTTAATCATCATCCCAAATCCCAATAGATAAAAAATTTCCTCATACATATATATGCAATCAATATACATAAATTTGAGAAACAAAGAGGATTGGGGTTCCTCAACTAGCTACTATATTTAACAAGGTTCTGAAAACTAGACCAGTGATTGAATTAGTCAAGATACCGGGATAATGGTTATTAGTGGGTCAAACTGAAGTCAACCTGAGCTTAAACCGGTGAGGGAGGGAAGATTTTAGGGTTATTAATACGAATTTCTAAAGAAAAAGTAAAAAAAAAAATCGATTTTCCAAAAAAAAAAAAAGTGACCCAAGATATAACTTCTAGACCTAACCGATTTAACCATTGGTATGGTTGTTTCCGAGCCAGTCCGATATGAGTTTAAGAACCATGATATTTAGGGATAGTAAGAGTTAATCAAGGGGATGGGATTGATTGTTTTATTTAATTTAATTTTGTATAGGCACATGTTTCCTTTTATTGGAGGTAATTATGTGCACAGCAAAGGCTCTTCTCTCTTCATTTCCTCTCCACTTAATATTTCAACTATTGAACCATGATTTAATGGATGTAATATAATATTATGTAATAACATCATAATTATAATTTGTATTTCATTTAATATTATAATATTTTTTATACAGAGCATTAAATCTAATTCATTAAAACATCATCTAAAGCTAGATATTAAGTGGAGAGAAAGTGGAGACATCCCTCTCCCGCAAAGAAAAGTGGTGTATTAAATGTGGGGATCTCTCCTAGATAAAATGTGAATATAGATTTGTCATGTTGCAAGATACTAACATGTCTTTCCATCAGACTTAGTGCCCTTGCTTTTTTGAATTTAAGATTATCTTAAAGAATATTGTACCTAAAATATGGATCAAGTGAGAAATCACATAAAGTAAATAAAGGAAAGAAGAAGAAAATGAGGTGATTTAATTAAAGTGGAATTTAATGAGGTGGTTTAAGGGGTTGAGTTAAATATGATAATTAATGAGGGTTGTTGGGTTGTTTGTTAGAGAGTGGATTATCACTTTATTAGTATGAGACAAAGCAGATAAATCATTCCTTTATAAAGTGATTATACCCCAAATAATGCATAGTTTCAGACAGATCATGCAATATAATGCAAGCTTTTAGATTTTTCGCATTTATATTATGATTATGATTATAATTATGATTATCACTACTACTATTATTAGCTGCTTACAATAATTGTGATACTTACCGATGATTTGATATATCGTATAAGTTAACCAACTTTTTTGGCCAAATAGAAGTTAATCAAATTGTACTTTGAATAGACATCTATTTACATTTGAAATTAATATCTGATCAGTAATGGGGCTGTATTGATGCATTTGTCATGAAAATGCTTGGAAAAGAAAAGAAAAAAGACTCTTTATTGCCGAAAAATAAGAATATGTGTTGTTGTTTTCTCATAAGTTTGGTTGATACTTTTTCTTTTAATTATAAAAGAAATGGCTAAAGTATACTTTTAGTCCTAGTTTAGTTGAGATCCTCTTTTAGTCCTTTAATTTTAAAAAGTTTGTTTTTAGTCTTTTTAAGTTAACGGCGTTGACTTCAATGATGGAAAATACTGAACAAAGTTAAAATAATGACATATTCTTATATTTAAATTATGTGTAAATAAGAAAATAATTAAAACTCTAATGAATCTTCAAGTTTCTATCAAAATTAAAGTCTCAATTCAATTTATGTTAGTATTTTAACTTTGTTGAGTCAGCATTTTCTATTAATGAAGTTAACGACGTTAATTTAAAAGGATTAAAAACACATTTTTTAAAGTTAAGGGACTAAAAGAAGACCTCGTATAAACTTAAAGGACCAAAAGTATACTTTAGCCTAAAAAAAACAGTATATAGTATAATGATTATGACAAACAAATACAAAATTTACATTAAATGAAATTCAAATGAACATTCTACAAAGTTAAAAAAAAATATGAGAAGAATTCAATTCCTCATAACATATCTTAAATATGATGGAGAGATAAAGTGAATAAATCATGTTACCAAAAAGCTTAGAGGAAAAAAAAAAGGGGAGTAATATCCAAAACTCTAACATCAAAATCAAATTTATTACGGATTAAATTACTTCTACCCCTTCTAACAGGATTAGGGTTATAGTTCCGAACTAGCCGCTTGCATCTATAAACTATTGTGACCCTTTTTTAAGGGCAAAAATTACAAGTCAGTAGTCAAACTAATGAAAACCCACAAGCTATGGAAATTTCCAAAAAAAAAAAAAAACTAAAGTGACAAGAGAATCTAAAGTTCGTTTCTTTGAAGATCAAATTTGTTGATCCAAGTTTTCCGAATTGTATGATATACTTTGCTTCATAGGCCCTCATCAACCACAAACCACATAATTAAGCTTTAATAAAGTTCTCCATTCCTTCGTAACATTGATTTTCCTACTTGAGATTTATTTGATTTTTCTCTAAATTGTGGTTCTCCTTAGACTTTCTAATCCTGCAAAGGAGACGTGGAGATATTTCAAGTTGACTTAGCTTGTGATGAGAAGTAGATAAATACGTAGAAATTTAATGTCCAGATCATTTCCAAAGCATGCATTTTTTGCCCAGATCATGGAAGCACAATAAGTATCGATCAAGAGTTAGATGCTAGCAAAATCTCGTTAAATGCTAAGGGATTTTTCGTCCCATCCAATTACTTGTATTAATTATTTTGTCTCCAGAAATACTAAGACCTTTTTGAACAATTCATTTTCCAAGTGAAGTTTTAAGAATATTATTACCATTTTTATAAAAATATATAAATAAATTTAAACCGTGAAAATTAATTTGCATAGTTCGTAGCTGAAAATTATTATTATAAATTAAAGTAAATTTTCCTACTTTTTTCTGTTTCACTAAAATCTTAACAGTTTAAATTTAGTTATATATTTTGGTATATAAATTATAATAATATCTTTCAAAAATATTAGATCTAAACTATTGAATTCTGATTTAACGATGATGAAAGGGCAACGAATGGAAAGGGTGAAGGGGTGCAGCTATTTTGAAGCATGAATATTAGTTTTCTTTCCATTTTCTCTCCATATGTAAAGAGAAAAATTTGGAGAGAAAATTGGCCAAATTCCACACCCCATTTTCTCCGCTTCTACTTTCTCTCATTTTTTTCTCCCTCATTAAAATATGAGAAAACCCATTCCCCTATTTTCTCTAGTTCTAAATATAAGTCATTCCAACTAATTCTACCAGTGTCCAATAGTAATAAAACCAATTAAAAATATTAAATTTATAATAAAATTGAAGTAATTTTCAATATTACTCTTATATTAACCTTATTAAACTCTTTTGTCATATTAATTTATATTCTCTCTAACTCTGTTATCAAATTTATGAGCTGACTCTCCAAGTTTACTGTTTTTATACTTTTACTTTACTAAATCAAGTTGAGTGTTTGGTAAACTCGTCTCAATTATAAACTCAATTAAATTCACGAGTTTACACTAATACAAAAAACTATTTTGTGGCGCTTAAAATAGCCACAAATGTTGGTGCCACTATAAATTCATGTGGCCGCCACAGGAATTCTATGTTTTTTTTCCAAAAAAAATTAATTTTTCCTTCTGGTTCTTTTTTTTATATATACTACAAGGGAAAACCCTACAAAGACTACCCATAATCATCAAAGTGGGTACAATCAGTCTGCAGTAAATCCTTCAATGCAACATAAGGGTTATTCATCAAATGAAAGCCAGACATAGCTACTGATTATTTGAAATCAAGTAGAGAGTTGAATTCGAACCTAACCATAAAACATGAAAAAAATATTAAAAATTAGTTAAGAAAAAAATTCTATGAAACAAGTGAACAAGAAGAAAAACATAAGAACAAATTATATAAGAGAACATATTATATAAGAAAACAAGAGAATAGGTAGAAACAAAATAAAAAAAGAACAAAAAAAAAAGAAAAGAAACAAAGTCAGAACTATTCAACATACTCCCTCCAGTTCTAAATATAAGACCTCATTCTGTGTCTACAACGAGGTCTTATATTTAGGACCGCAAGAATACTTTTTTAGTGGAGATCAATATGAAAAACAAGCAACAGTGAACCTCAAACTTTAATGGAGGTGAAACCATAGAACTGAGAGAAATAAAGAAAGAGGGAAGAGAAACAAAGAAGACACTAAGAGAAAAAAAAAGAGACGAAGTTAAAATAAGAGGGTAAAAAAAACAAGCGGGAGAATAAAAATAAGGGAGGGAAATAAAATTTTAATCCATTGTGGCGCTTGTTTAAAAAAGTGTCACAAGAAGTCAAATATATTGTGGTGCTTGTTTGAAAAAACACCACAGGAAATCAATATATATGATTAAAGAAAAAAGAACCCCCTTCACACACTCCAGAAGAGCTACAGTAGGAAAACCAAATCTATTCTGGCGCTTGTTTAAAAAAATGCCATAAGTATATATGATTACAATTTTTTTAAAAAACCTCTTCACGTATCTCAATAAGATAACCCTACCTTTAGGGGCTCTCATTTGAACGAGCGCCCCTAAAAGTAGGGTTGTCTTACTTTTAAATTTTTTTAATAATATATATTGATTTCTTGTGATGTTTTTTTTTAAACAAGAGCCACAATAGGTTTTTTTAATGTCATACAAAAAAAAATAGTTATGTTAAAGCTGTGACCTTTTTTTTTGTACTAGTGCTACATGTAAAGTTTTACCGTTTTTCCATCTCTAGCTTATAAAACTTTGTTAACTTATACTTAAACTTGTATTGACTTTTTTGATTTGATCATGCTCAGCGACTTTGTATATGAATTTTATAGAAATATTTTTTAAATATGATAAATTATAGATGTTGAAGGATTTAATTTCAATTATTTGGATTAAAATATATTCAAATAAAATTATTGTCATTTTTTATATCTTATTTATTTAATTATACACTATTAATACCTATTTAATGATAAAACTAAATTTTTACGAGTTTATTATTTGAGTTCACGATTGGAGTTCATGTCATTGTTGTGAGTTTGACAACTTTGCTCACTACCCTTATTAAATATATGCCTATAGGATTCTCGGGGCGTACCTGGAGTCGGATCAAGGACCGCAGATGCCCACATGAATCATATAACCATTTGGAACACTGATTGTGATACACAACAAATACACAGGGAAGGAGAGTTTTGAGAGAGACTTATGTTGTTCTATTTTGTTACGTTCTTGTACGGATCACGTAACAAACATAATATATTCTATTTGCCAAGGCTTTTTTGAATTCAAAAAAGAATTATGGGAAAATTGTTCCTTCCACGTCTGTTTTACTTAAACTGTAAAACAAAAATAATTTAATATATAAAATAAATGGGAAAATCATTTATTTATCCTATTATCTTTATATATTATCATTTTGGCCCCAAAGGCCGATTATTTTTCATTAATCCACTAAGGGTGGATATTTATATATCTCAACATCTCTCACTCACACTTATGGATTTAAATTTGTTTGTCTCAAAATCTTCTCTCCCTTCTTTCATACTTAGTGCTTTGCCATGACCGCATGGGCATGATGTCATTTTAGGTGCATGTACTAGAAAACCTTTTTGTAGGACCAGTGCATGACAACCTCTCTTTATGTAGCTTGAATTTTAAATTTGTGCCCATATGTCCTAGATTTTCCAAATACATTTTCATATGCCAAATCTAATCCCTCTCAAGTTTAGATAAAACTTAGATAGCCTACTTTTATGTTTAGTGTCCGCTCTTATGAAAATTTTAAATTCATAAGGGATATGTCTCAGACACTAACACACATATATATATTCAGGTAATCTTTCTTTCGCCCATGTATCATTTGGATATGTATCAACCGCTTTCCTAACACATTACCTTTGACCATATTCATCATGGCCATTAGACATGTGTTAAAGTAGCAGTCTGAAAACATAATTCTATGATAATGTCAAAGTCGAAGGACATTATTGAAGTATTTAATGTTCTTTAGGACTCACACTGCAATAAGCAGGGATCTATTCACTTGCTTCCCATTTGCAATTCAATTGCACATGTGGTATGAATCACATGCAGTGTAACTCTCATCTTATAAGAGCGTGTGTTGTTTTCATTGTTATTTACACCGTACAGACATTAGTTTAGATATTTCCATAATCTAGACTTAATTCTTCTAGCATATTCATCTTTCATTACGTCAACAAAGAAGAATTTCTTGTCTAGAAATAGGCTTCACGGAAGTAGGTATCCATGATACGATCCATATTGATATATACATATTTGGATCTCATCTCGACGTGCTATACTTTTGCCAAGGTGACATTATTTTGTGTTTCTTCTCTAGCAAATCAGCATTCCTGCTGCTTTACTAGTGAACACAAAAGTCACATCTTTACATACTCTTCCTGAGTATTAAAGGCGGTTACTCATGTGAGAGAGCCAACCCTTACCTGTATGACATACTAGACATTATATACTTCTATACAGACACATAATTTATATGGATGAATAACTAATATTGTCATTAATCATAAACACATTACACAATGTCTGTAATTTTACATTTTGTGCATGCTAATAGCTTTTACATGCTTCTCATATTCTCTTTAACTATTGGCTTGGTCAAGAGATCTACAATCATATTCTTAGTCGAAATATGTTGTACAGCAATGACTTTCTATGCTACATAATCTCTCACAAAATTATACTTTATATCTATGTGTTTGGTCTTGCTATGATATTTGGGGTCTTTCATGTAGGCAATGGTTGAAATATTATCACAAGATAGAGTAACACTGGATTGGTACTTTCATTTACAAATCCAAGGTGTTATATAAACCTTTTTAGCCATATAGCCTCTTGCACTACTGAGGTACATGCCACGAACTCAACTTCCATAGGATGTAGGGCAATACATTTTTGTTTTTGCTACTCTAACATATAGTGTCATTGTTTAGCAAAAAAGTGTAACCCAAAGTTGATTTTTGCTCAACTTCATCTCCATCCAAATCAACATCGGAGTATCCCACCTAAATCACTTCCTTAATAGCATAGTGCATAATTTGATGTTCCCTTTAAATATCTCAATATCATTTTCACTGCTTTCCATTGCTGCTCACTGGGGTTCGATTGGAATCTACTAATCAATCCTACTACATAATAAATATCTAGTCTTATACACAACAATGGCACTAGCATATAGAACTCTATCCATTTTCTTCTTCACTGACTTAGTTTTGGGACACATGTCAAGACTTAAGTGCACTCTGATTACTACTGGAGTATCTAAGGAGTTATAGTCTTTCATATTAAACTGCTCAAGAATTTTCTTTATATAATTCTCTTATGAAAGAGAGAGGATTCTTTTTAAGTGATCTCTTTGAATCTTAACTCCAAGTATGTATTCTACTTCACCCATGTCTTTCATTTCAAAGTTCGATGGCAGCCATTCTTTAATTGCTAAAACCAAATTTAAACTATTTATGGCCAAAAGCATACAATGATAATATCATTAAATTATCTTTAAAAGGTTTAATGTAAATGTAGTGGTCTTCTTCTATCATTTGAAATTCATAAGAGGTCATCGCTTTGTCAAACCTTAAATACCACTGTCTGGATGATTGTTTCAGTCCATAAATGAACCTTTTGAGCTTACAAACTTGTTTTCCATTCCTTTCTTAATGAAACCTTATAATGGTTGTTCTATATAGATTTCTTCATCTAGATCACCGTTTAAAAATGCAGTTCTTACATCCATTTGTTGTAATTCCATATCTAAATTGAGATAATTGAAGATCACCAGACTGCTCTGTATTACCTTATTCTTGTGTTTCATAAAGAGATACTGTAAGGTATCTCTTGATTCACCAATGAAAACGTATCCTTTTGATTGCTCAAAGTATCTTATAAAGACATATTTCTTTCCTCTATGACCTAATTTCCCAAATCTATGGAAATCATTATGAATATATGAACTAACCCCCATGGTCTAAGGGTATTTAGATCCGGTTTGCATTTAGTCCATAACTCATAGGGCATGGCGGTGACTAATTTGGAGGGCACACATTTAAGAATTAATGTGGCTGTTAATAAAGCATCACCCCAATATGAAATTGGAAGATTTGCTTGTGTCATAATTGATCTAACCATGTTTAGAAGAGTTCTATTTCTTCTTTTTGCAACTCCGTTCTATTATGGAGTGCCAGGGATTGTTAGTTGCCTAATTATCCCTTTTTCTTCAAAGTTCCTTAAATTCATAAGACAAATATTCATGACCTCAGTCAATATGTAACGCTTTAATTTTACAATTTGTTTGATTCTCTACTTCATTTAAATATCATATAAAGCACTCAAGAGCTTTAGACTTTTGTGAGATCAAATATACATGACAATATCATGAAAAATTATCAATGAAGGTAATGAAATACCAAGCTCTGTGTCTTGCACTCACACTCATTGGACCACAAATATCAGAATGAATTAATTGTAATAGATTTTTAGCTCTAGTTCCCTTGCTAAAAGGTTTTTTAGTTGCCTCACCAACTAGACAATTTTCACATAAGGACATTTCCATATTTGAAATTTCACCAAGTAAACCTTTCTTAGCTAGTTTGATCATCCATTTTTAGTTTATATGTCATAATCTAGCATGCCAGATATTCATATCCATAGTAGTATTGGAGGAAGTAATGAAACAATCATGCATATAAGAATCACGAACAATATCTATTATAAAAGGAAAGCTAAACCATAAAAGGTACAGTTGCTAATAATGTCTACAACTTTTCCATGAAAGTTTACATCAAACCCATAATCTAAAAGACATTTAACTAAAATTAAATTCTGTTGGATGTCTGGTGCATGAAAAACATCATGTAGAATCAAGGTCTTCTCATCTCGCAAAGCTAATTTGCAGGTACCAATTCCTTTAATCTCGATCTTAGCATTATATCCCACACAAAGCCATTTGCTTGGATGCAACAACCGATCGTATTCAACGAAGGATCCTTGATCCCTCGTCACATAGTCTGTTGAGCCTGATTCTAAAATCTAAGAAGAACATAACATATTATGTTAGAAAAGTAGTACTTTGAACAAAAGAAATATGTGAACTCACATAATTCAATAGTACCTTTGAATTATCATTTCACTCGGGCAATCATGTGTAAAGTGATCCATTTTCTAGCAGGGGTAACACTTGACCTTATTCAGGCCAATTTTCTTTTTTCCACCCTTTTTTTTCTTAAATTTCTTTTTACCTTTTTTGAAATTAGGGCCATCCTTCTTACCTTTCTTCTAGAATTTCTTGCCCTTTTTTGAATTAGGCTTAGTGTTAGAAGGACCAGCATTTTCAGTGGAATAAGCTTGTCTGGAGGCCTTGTATGCCTCCAAGTATTCATCCTTAAGTTCAAGGTGTTTGACCACATCATCAAAAGTGATGATGTTGTCATTATGGGTTAAGTACACTTTCATGTGTTCCCAATTAGAAGGAAGTGATCTTATTACATCTTGAACTTACTGTTCATTAGTCAGTGTATGTCTAGCTTCCTAAAGTTGTCATATCATGTTTGACATCTCTTTCAGATGCCACTTGATGGAAACATTTCCTCTAAGCTTGTAAGTGCCAAACTTGATTGTCAACATCCTAAGTTTAATGGTTGATGTGCCTCTAAACTTTTCTTTCAGTATTGTCTACAAAGGTTGTGTAGTTTGATATTTTTCATACTGGCACATCGGTCATTTTCCATAGTGTTCAATAAGGTGACTTCAGCAATACTATTTTTCTTTTTCAAGCCAGGTAAGCTTACAGGTCTCTCCTGTGCTGAGCAGTCATCTTAGCTTTAGGTTCCACCAAAATGGTGGTGAGTGGCTCAATAGCCTCCTGTTCCTCCAAAATGTATTGCACCTTACGATGCCAGATGTTCCAGTTGTCACCATTTATTTTTTCCCCCTTGTTCAGTTCAACAATGATATTTTTCATTGCCATTTGTCAATTATGTGACAATACTTTTCAACATTTAGAGACAATGTTCTCTTTAAGAGAACCTAACTAACGATTATGTATAACACAATTTAGTATACAATGTCATGTACTTATATGAATCCATTCCTGAAAGTGATTTTATTATTAGATTTATGATCAAGAGACTGCATTTGCGGCTCCCATCATACAAATACTAGTAACTTGTCACTTTCTATTAAGAACTTCACATAAGTACTATCTTTAAGAAAATAAAGACATAAAGGCTTTTAGATATCTCTCATTCCAAAAGCTCCCACTCAATAACAAATATACAATGTATCAATTATAAAATAAAATACATTGACTAGAAACTTAGTTCAGTACATGCAAACTTTGCAATAGCATTACATGATAGATTTCAACAATAATATACAAACATCAATAGGGTTTTTGGTTACAAGTAGATTAATTAATTTTAGAATTACAATAGTCAACAATAGCTTTTCTAACTTCATTAAACCATTTTTGTTTTTTCAGCATGTATCTTGTTGTTCTTTTCACAGCATCAATCCAATGTTCATTTAATTTGAAAGTATAGAAAGTACCTCTAATTATCATTGCTTCATGATATTTGACCATTACTTTAACATAAAACTCTACACTCTTTTTGTCAGTTAAGTAATTAGCATAATCTCTAAAGATTGAATATATTATCCTTGTGTTGTTTATTTAAGTTGTTTTATCTGCTTTACGTTGTGCTAAATCATGAGCTACAACATTAGTTAATGGTTGGTCAACCTTCTCATCTAATTTTTGAGTGTTTTCATGCTAGGGGAACACAGACTTTGGTCCAGAGTCTGAATAGACCATCTGGGGTTCCATCTCTTCTTGGTCTTGATTTAGACCGACTTCAAGATCTTCCTCAAAAAATCATCCTCTTCAGGATCTTCTTTAGGATCCTCCTCTAAAAATTCTTCCTCTTCAGGATCTTGATTTTCCATGTACTCAATGTTTGTGTAATTAATTTCAAGTGTTTAGTGTTATACGTAGCCTCTTTCTTAACCTAATTAAAAATTAATGTTAGATTTAGGAATTTTAAATGAATTAAAACACTTAAATAGGCACAGAAAAAACTCAAAATTAGATCCCAAATTGCCTCAAAAATAGGCAAATTATATATCAAATTGAATACATCAAATTTAGGGATTTTTAAAGGCAAACCACGTCTCATTTGGAGGTCAAATGTGCCTACACGCGCCTCTAGAAGATTAATTCAGGAAAAAAGATCCCAGAATCCCCACTCTCAGTAAACATGTGGAACCCTATGGCTGTTGGATGGTGACACATACCTGGCCATTGCCCTCCACGTGCCACAGAGGATCGTCTGTGCCTGCCACATGGCAAGTAGGTAAGCCACATGGCCACACACACCACATGGCATTTCTTACTTTTTCTAAAATTGTTGTTAAAAATGGGCACATGGATTGGGTTTTGGATCAGGTGGGTTCGGTCCGACCTGATCCCCTTTTATGGTTCAGGTTGGTCAGACTAACTCATCCCTGACCTGCGACCATTTTCTTGTTATTTATTTATTTATTATTTTTAAAAACACTTCATCTTCTTCCTCTGTTCGGGTCGACTTGACCTGGATTTCCTTATGGGTCGGGTCCGTCAGACTTGAAACCTTCTCTCATCCATAACTCCATTGTTTGATGTTTATTTTGTTTGTTCTTAGTGTCAATTTCTTCATTTTGTTAAGCTTTACGCAATGGGACTATTTTTAAGACCTAATTATCATATTTTTAGATGACCCAATCTGACTGTCATCGTTCTCGATTTTAGTTTTCTATGCGTGTAAGTTTTAGTTCATCATTAAGTTTTGATCTAGATTTTTATGATGTTTTATGATTGGGTACAAAATGCGCTGCAACCCAAAATCATAGGATACTAAAGATTAACTGAATCTAAGTGTTTGGATCAATAATGTTTGACCAAAAAAATTTTCCATAAGCATAAGGAAACTTAAACAAACAATTTACATGCATATAACTCATTTACATATGGAGTATAGTTAATGGCAGATCATTACATAAATAAAAATGCAAGATCATTTAACATGGCAGACACAGTCATGGCAGTCACAAATTAATTCACAAAAAATAAAAAATTATTGCCTTAGGAATGCTATAATACCATTGTGGGTTTTTGGCATACCTGGAGTAGATTATAACACTTCTAGATACCCATGTGGACCAGATCATAGTAGAGGAATCTGGACAAGAGACACAACAAATTCACTGAAGAAGAAAGATATCTTGAGAAAGCTTTTGGAGAGTATGTTATGTTTTCTACGCATAAGATAATATATATATATATATTATCTTATTTGTAAAAAAAACACTTTAAAATAATTGTTCCCTCCCATGTCGGTTGAAATTGTTCCCACTATTTTTCATATTCAAAATAAATGCGTAAATTATTGTAAAACCCCATTATTTTGTATATTACAATATTGGCCCTATAAAGCAATTATTTTGGTCCTAATCCACCAAGGGTGGATTAATAACATGTTCCAACAAAAACAAAAAAAACATTTTTTCTTACGAACATTAAAATTCCAATGCACACGACTACAAAAAATGCTTTTAACGTCCATTTTTAAAGGCTTTTA
>JBAGKO010000013.1:7843372-7855721 GCA_037177275.1 Acacia concinna
AATCAATTGACAAAGATAAAGCTCAATTGGTTGCGAAAGGACACACACAATAGGAAGGTATAGATTACGAAGATACCTTTCGCCTGTAGTACACTTCAATTCCATAAGACTTATTCTGACCATTGTAAATAGTTTAGATATGGAGTTACATCAAATGGATGTAAAAACTGCATTTCTGAATGGTGATTTGGATGAAGAAATCTATATGGAACAACCATTAGGTTTCATTAACAAATGAATGAAAAATAAAGTTTATAAGCTAAAAAGGTCCATTTATGGACTGAAACAATCATCCAGATAGTAGTATTTAAGGTTTAACAAAGCGATAACCTCTTATGCCTTCACAATGATTGAAGAAAACCACTGTGTCTACATAAAATGTTTTAAAGATAACTTTGTGATCTTATCATTGTATGTAAGAGACATACTTTTAGCCGGAAATAATTTAAATTCGGTTTTAACTATTAAAGAATGGTTGTCATTGAATTTTGAAATAAAAGATATGGGTGAAGCAAAATATATACTTAGGGTTAAAATCCAAAGAGACCGCTCAAACAGAATTCTCTATCTTTTACAAGAGAGTTATATAAAGAAAATTATTGAGCGGCTCAATATAAAAGATTATAATTCCCTAGATACTCCAGTAGCAACCGGAGTATACTTAAGCATTGACATGTGTCCCAAAACAGAGTTAACAAAGAAGAAAATGGAAAGAGTTCCATACGCCAGTGCCGTTGGCAGTCTAATGTATGCAATGTTGTGTACAAGACCAGATATTTATTATGCAGTAGGACTTGTAAGTAGATTTCAGTCAAATCCCAGTGAACAACATTGGAAAGCAGTGAAAAGGATCTTGAGATATTTGAAGGGAACAATAGATTATGCGCTATGCTATCATGGAAGCGATTTACGCCTGGTTGGATACTCCGACGCTGATTTGGGTGGAGATGAAGTTAAGCGAAGATCAACTTTAGGATATACTTTCTTACTAAATAATGGCGCTATATGTTAGAGTAGCAAGAAGCAGACGTGTATTGCCCTGCATCCTATGGAAGCTGAGTTCGTAGCATGCACATCAGCAGTGCAAGAGGCTATATGGCTAAAAAGATTTATAGAACACCTTGGATTTGGAAATGAAAGTACCAATCCAGTGTTACTTTACATGACAATACCGCAACCATAGGCTACATGAAAGACCCCAAATATCATAATAAGACCAAGCATAGATATAAAATATAATTTTGTGAGAGATTATGCAGCACAGAAAGTCATTGTTGTACAACATATTTCGACCAAAAATATGATTGTAGATCCCCTGACCAAACCAATAGTTAAAGAGATATGAGAAGCATGTAAAAGTTATTGGCATGCGCAAACTGTAAAATTACAGACATTGTGTAACATGTTTATGATTAATGACAATATTGATTGTTCATCCATACAAATTATGTGTCTGTATAAAAGTATACGATGTCTAGTATGTTATACAGGCAAAGGTTGACTCCCTCACACGAGTGACCACCTTTAATACTCATGAAGAGTATGTAAAGATGAGACATTTGTGTTCACCAGTAAAGTAGAGGGAATGCTAATATGGTAGAAAAGAAACACAAAATAATGTCGCCTCAATAAAAGTGTAGCATGTCGAGATGAGATCCAAATATATGTATATATATGGATCGAATCATGGATACCCACTTCCATTATACATGTCGCCAGACAAGAAATTCTTCCTAGTTGACGTCATGAAAGATGGAAATAGTAGAAGAATTGAGTCTAGATTATGAAAATATCTAAATAGATGTCTGTACGGTGTAAATACAATGAAAATGACATACACTCTTATATGATAAGAGTTACACCGTAACATGTGATTCATACCACATGTGCGAATGAACTGCAAATGGGAAGTAAGTGAATAGATCCATGCTTCATTGCTATGTGAGTCCCAAAGAAGGTTAAATACTTCTATAATGTCCTTCGACTTTGACGTTATCATGGAAGTATGTTTTCAACGACTGTTACCTTAACATGTGTCTAATGACCATGATGAATATGGTCAAAGGTATTATGTTAGTAAAGCGGTTGATACATATCAAAATGATACATGGGCGAAAGAAATATTACATGAATAGACATGTATGTGTTAGTATTTGAGACATGTCCCTTATGAATTTGAGTTTTTCATAAGAGCGGACACTGAATATAAAAGTATGTTATCTAAGTTTTTAATTGAACTTGAGAGGGATTAGATTAGCCATATGAAAATGTATATTGGAAAATCTAGGACATATAAGGCATAAACTTTAAAATTCAAGCTACACAAAGAGAGGTTGTCATGCACTGGTCCTACAAAAGGATTTATAGTACATACACCTAAAATGACGTCATGCCCACGCGGTCATGACAAAGCACCAAGTATGAAGGAAGGGAGAGAAAATTGAGAGACATAGAGACTTAAATCCACTAAGTGTGAGTGGGAGATGTTGGAATATATAAATATCCACCCTTGGTGGATCAAGGAAAAATAATTGGCTTTTGGAGCCAATATGAAAATATATAAAGATAATGGGATAAATAATAAATGATTTTCCCATTTTATTTTATATATATATATTTCTTTATTCTTATGAAGGGAAAAGTTGCTTCTATCATTTAAAATTCAAATAAAAAAAGTTACAACAATATATTCTTCCATATCTGTTTTACGATAGAACACAACGCAAAAACATAAATCTCCCTCCCTCCCTCCCTCAAAAACTCTCTTTCTTGGTGATTTTGCTGTGCATCAAGTCTTGAATCAAAAGTGTGATTAGGATAGCGTGAGTATCTGCAGAGGCAAAGTCTACTCTAGGTACGCCCTAATAAATTCCTATATATATATATATATATATTATTGAATACATCACAATTCAGAATCGTTTTCTACCAGCGTCAAGAATATAATGCAACCAAACATAACGATCCAAAATTATGATGTATGGTAAAAAAATAACTATGATTAAACTATTGTTTTAGTAGTGAAAGCAATTTAAGGGAAAATTAGGGTTTTAGTATGTGATAAAGTGTCTATTAGTAAATTAATAAATTTATGATAAAATAAATTTTAATTAAAAAATATAGGGCAAAGATGCAAATTTAACAATAAACAATTTCACTATGAGAATCCATCAGATTTATCTATTTTTGGGTGCACACTAGACATAAACGATGGCATAGATATTGGAACGTCATTAATAAGACTTAACTTTTGTTACTTTTTATACTATGGGCCCACCAGTCTTCTCTTTCTCTCTAGTATTTTATATCTTTCTAATGGGAAAATGTCACTTAGACCCAACCCCAAAAATGATTTTTTTTTTGTGAAAAGACAAAAGTCCTTTACTTTATTTTTTTTTTCTTCATAAGAATATTTGTAAGACAAATATAAGAATTTTCAATATAAATAAAGAAGTTACAATCAAGACAAACATGTGAATGACCAATGAGTTAAAAAGTTTATCATGTAAATGTTTTTATTTTGTCTTAAAAATTCATATATTTATCTTACAAATAATCTTATAAAAAAATAAATTAAGGGCATTATTGCCTTTTTACTAAAAAAAATTAATTTCATTTTGACCCAAGAAGTGCAATGAATTTTCAAGATATTTTGGGGGTTATCTGAAATAAAATTGTTTATATGAGATATAAGTGATATTTTCCCATTAAAAAAATATTAACATAATATATATAGAGAGAGAGAGAGAGACGACTGGTAAAACCCACAATATAAAAAGTAACGGAAGTTAAATCCCATTGATAATGTTGCTCTATCTGCTCCAAAATAAATTGTTTATATCTAGTTTTGCACTCAAAAATATATAGATAAGCATAATAGGTGCTCATAACAAAATTGTTCATTGCTAACATTCTCCCAAAAATATATTCTTAGAATATTTTTAAAGTACATAACTATTTGGATTTAAGTATATATTTTTAAAAAAGTAGAGGAATATATGTGCAATTAAAGTAAAATATAGGTAATGTTAGAGTATTTTACTATTTTTTAAATATGGACATAGGAAAGTTCAAGATAAACTAATTAATACTCCATCTATTTCTATATATAAGATACTTTTATTTGAATGAGTTTGTCCCTTTTTATAAGATATCATTTGACTTTGTCTCTATAATAAATGCACATTTTCCTATTTTATCCTCATTCTCTTACATCATTTATTACACATACATTTTCTTTCTTCTTGTTCTTTTTCATCATTGCTTCTCTCTCTCTCTCATTCATAATTAGATAAAGGTACTTTGGAAAAACAATTATATTTCACACATACTTATTATTTTTAACTAACTTTAACTATTTTTCTAAAATCTTATAATTCGGTTAAAATTATATTATACTCCGTCTATAGGGATAGAGGGAGAATGATTCTACAATAAATGCATGAACTTCCCTTTGAAATTAGTGGTTTTATAATATTATATCTTTAAGCATCGATTTGGGTGTGGTTCAAGGTTAATGTGACCCTAGGCTTTTATTATTATTATTATTATATGTGACTGGGATTGAACCCGAATTGGGTGCCACATAAAGTGCTAACCCTAAATTTTAAATATGATTTGTTTCATAAAGATATATGTTGTGAAATCAAAATTAGGTTGTAACTTTGCATTGAACTTGCACAGAGAGAGAGAGACACACACATGGGTTTTCCTTTCTTCCGCGCGTGAATGTTCGAGCCAACAAACATTCACGTTGAATATATATCTAAAACGGGGATTGGTCCAAGTTTAGGGTTTTCCGCAAAGACTTTGATTTTCCTAAAATTAAAAATACATGTTTACAATAATTAACCTAATAAAATATTTAACCGCTAGCTGTTGCAGAATTCCCCACTTGAGTTATATATTAATATAATATCTGGCACATATATATATCATAAAACGTGCAAACGAAAATAACTATGGAGGAAGCAGATGATTTCCAACTATATTTTTCCTTTAGTAATTGTAACCATATGTTTAGCCCATGCATTACAAGGAGTTTAAAAATATAGCTTGGTATATACTTCCTCAATCTCAGAATAATTCCCACTTTAAGATTTAAAGGATGCATTAATTATTTTCCTAACAATTTTATCCAAATTTTACGTTTATTTGTTTAAATTTATTATACTAACTAGACTTCTTAACTATTTTGTACGTGCAATTTCAAAATGAGAATTGCTCCCTCTTATCTATAATATAAATAATTTCTGGAAAATATTTTATTATGACCATAATATAAATCTTTGGGAGAGCATTGAATATTTATTTGTCAATTTTATCATTTTAATTAATAATTGAATGTGACTCTTTGTATTTTTCTCCTACGACCCTCGAAAACCCCATTTAAAGTTAAAAATGAATTTTAATTTAAGATAAATTTAATAAGTAAACTGTCATTTCTTAATTCTAGTAAATTGGTTAAAGATATTTTTGATAGCCGGTTGGATTATTTGGGAAATAATGGAGAGTACTGCCCTTGTCCTTTTATATAGGGATCCTTTGGGAGGTTTACCATAACTTTTTTATATCCTCCTTTTGGTTTTAATATAAGGCACCAACTACCAACTGTTTTTTATCTTTATTATTCCGTTGTCTTTATTATAAGATACTAACTAACAATTCTTACAAACCAATAAAACTAATTAAAAGTATTAAATGTGTCTTAAAATGTAAGTAATTTCTAGTATTACCCTTAGTAAATTAAATACACTAAACTCTAATATTATCTTAATTATTACTCTCTCCCACTACCCTTATTAAATATAGGCAAACATGAAAAAAAAAAATTAATGCTCTTAAGGACAAAGAACACTTGTTAGTTGGTGCTTTATAATAAGTAATAGATAAAGTAAAAGCATTAAATATGTTCTAAAATGTAAGTAATTTCCATTATTACCTTTAGTAAATACATTAAACTCTAATGCCATCTTAACTTTTACTTTCTCCCAATACCTTTATTAAATATAGGCAGATATAGAAAAAAATATTTAATGCTCTTTGAAAATAAGTAAGTGCTTTATAAAAAGAACCAATAGCACTTGTTAATTGGTGTCTTATAATAAGGACTAGAGGGAGTATAAGTAACAATTTCCTCTGACTAATTCACTTATTTCTATTTCCTATTATACCCTCACTTTTAACTAATTCATTTAAATCAACATCATTAAAGTAAGGGTAAAGTTGGAAAATTTTATAATTTTGGACAATTAAGTAACTTAACTCCCAACTGCTTTTTTGCCATCCAAAATGTTTGTTACATTAATTTTCTGAACGGAATATCATTAATTCCTCCTCATTTTTTCTGTTCAAACTCATTAATTGCTTGGAAAAAAGATCAAGAGGGCGGTGTTCCAATAAGTTTTAAGGGTAATTGTGAAAGGAAAATATGGCAACAAAGCCATGGAATTTTTAAAATTTGGGTCACACGGTCATTGGCAAGAAGCGCATCTTTCTTAGGCGCGAATTGGATTTTTTTTTTTATGTCAAAAAAGCTATGGAATTTTTATAATTTTCAATTAAGTCCTATTTTAGAAAACTTAATGACAACTAAAATTTTGTAATAAGAAATATTATTAAGAACGCAGCAAATCTTAAAAAAATTAAACTTACAATTATGATAGAAAGAGTAAAATCAGTTGACAAATTTAATGTCACTCAATTAGTATATTCATTTTTTTCCTTGTTTTCTTACTTTAAAGCTACTAATTTTCTTAAATTTTTTTGAGTGGTTAAAAGGAATATGCTCCCTCCATCCCTAATACTCCATCTTGCTCTTATTAACTAGAAGCAATTTTTTGTTATAAATATAAGGCACCAAGTGTCTTATCAATCACTTTTTTTTTTAACTTTACCTTTGTTACTGATTGAGGTTCAAAGTTGGAAAAACTAAGTCACTTCATTTATAGAGGGGCAAAGTCAAAAAAAAAATTCAATTAAAAAGATATGTAATTATTTAAATGTCATTCCTGTCACTAATAAAAAAAATGTCATTCTTTGGTTGACGAAGAATCGGCAGTTAATTCTTCATGATATAGAGATAGAGCTATAGTAATTAGAAAATTAGTAGGGTCTATTGGCCTGTCTTTAATTTATAAACAAAAACCAGCCAATTTCACACGCAATTAAGATATTTTTTTCAAATTTGCCCCTAAATAAATTACGATCATTGAAGTAGGACCAAAGTTCATTGAGCATTAATAATAATACGGTCATTTTAGTCAAAAATTTTGAAAATAATTATGAAGCTTAACTAACTTTCTCAAGAATTGTGAAACAACTACTCCCTCCATTCTTATATAGGATAAATTATTGTGTGAACCTAGTTTGTTATTTGTGGTCTGACAAATTAAAATAAGACAACTCAGCTAACATTAATCCTAGTTAGCTGCTTGTGATTTCATATTTTTATTTTTTTTAAATAAATGAATCTATTAATTAAGATTTCACAGATAATAAAAAGGTGAATTTTGTGAATTCTTTTAATTTTATTAATATGACAACTAATATGTATGAGGTGTCAAATCATCTGCTAAGTTGTTATTTTTTAATTGGTCATACCACAAATGACATAACAAACCAAGTTCATACAATAATTTCTCTTTATGTAGTCTTATTAATTGAATTGCATTATTTATGAAAATACTTCTTCCATCTACAATATAAGTCACTTTAACCAATTCATCATAACTAAGAAATGATAGTTAACTCATTAAATTTGTCCTAAATTCAAGAAAAAAAATGTACAACTTTATCCATATTTAAAGAGGTTCTGAATGAGAGAGAGAAATACATTGAGTCATATTTAAACATTAATTACATAAGCAAAATTGAAAAAAAAAATCATTAATTGCTCTTTGCGGGACTTATCTTGCAAACCAAATTATTCTTCCAAAAAGTGCATTATATTATGGATGGGATGTGGTTAAAATTAGTTAAAAGTAATAAATATATATGAAATGTACTCTTTTTTTTAAAAAAAATGTCATTTTTTATAAGTGGGTAAATTAGAGTAATAGTGAGAAAAATCATAAAAGAGAGTTTATATGGCAAAATTAATTAAGGGTAACATTGTTAATAGTTCATTCAATGCTCAGACAATCTCAAAGAGGACCTTATAAAAGGGGAAAAGCCAATTCAAAAAATAGGACATTGTAAACAGTAACAGAGGGAATATAATTTGCTTATAAATTACATAGGAAGGATGGATAAATGATAGAAATTTCAATCTTAAATGTAAGAACTAATTGAGGTATTCCCTCCGATCCGGCTTACAATATAAGTCACTTTAACTAATTCATCAGAAAAAAATGGTAGCTAACTTATTAAATTTGTGTTAAATTCAAAAAAATTTCAACTTTATCCATCCATATTAAATGAGGTTTTGAAGGAGAGACAAAAAAAAATATTGGCGCTAACACCTTATACCATACAAATTGTTAGCAGTAACATGTGTAGAAACACAATAAATAAATAGTTCGAGTTGCGACTAAGAGCATTGTCTTTAGAAGATATTCCATAACCCCTTGGTAAATTAGAAAGTGGCATTTACCAAGATAAAATGAATCCTTTTTGCAAAAAGTAGGGTGATAGAACAACATAAAGATAATAGTACACCTTAGAAGAAAAGAGAGGAGTGAACTCCGGGATAGAGTTCGATGTCACCTAACCTTAGTCATCCAACCTCAGAGTGTTCAAACCTTAGACCATGCATTGCGTTTTATATGTAAAAAACATGCAACTGTTGAGAAGCCATAATGATCAATAAAGAGGTTTTAATGACAATTAAAATGACAGTCATAAAATAAATTTTAATGATAATTTAATGTAATAAAACCTTTTAAATATCATTAAAACCAGTCAATTGAAACTCAACGGTCTGTTTGAAGACATCTCTTATCAACCTATTTACTAACTCAATCTTATATTTAATTGTATACTAGGCATTCTCAATTTAGAGTTATATAAGACTTCTTCTTTTGACACACACATAATATTTATAACAAAGAATAAAATGAGTCATGCTTAAACATTAACTACATGGGTAAAATTAACAAATTAGCATTAATTGCTCTCAAGGTAAATTATATTGTAGACCAAATCATTCTTTTAGAAGCAACTTATATTGTATATTGAAGGGAGTAGTTACTTTGATTCTAAATATATTCTCAAATCAACTTTTTCTTTTAAATTTAAAATTTTTCTACAAATTATCTCTATTGCATGGATTGCAAAATAAACACAATTTTTTTTATAAATAACTTAACTTGAATCTCTATAGATTAAATGTCTAGTTGATCCATTTACGATCCAAAAACAGTATTTGATAATCTATATTAATATATTACCCATTGCACGTACGTTCGAGTATGGACTACGTTAGGTAATAGAAAAATAAAAGGGTCCAATGTGGACGTGGAAACTGCACAATATTGCATGGTTCACCGACCGATCACGCGCCTTGGCGGTGGTCAACTCTTATGTCTAGTCTCTAATATATATATATATATATATATATATTCAATGATGATCGATAATAATTATTATCGGATGCTTCTATCTTTCAAGCTGTTCCCTTAACATTAATAACAATCATTATTTTTGAATTCCCAGTCTGGTCTATAGCTACGATAGATACTTGTCCTTTTTTGTCCCTGATTATTTGACTTAATTGTCCTTAATGATGGCTAAAACTGGAATATTATGTGTGAATTGTGAACTATGAAACCTTCTTCTTATTCTTCGCCACAGTACAGTACAGCCATATGTTTAGTGTCTCTGAAAGATGTTAATATTAATTAATTAATTATTTATTTATTTAAGCACACATTATATTGATTAGTTTAGAAGATGGGCATGTGCGTCTTATTCTTCACCACTATAAATTAGCATGTTCTGATTCATTTCACTTCGATCAACACACAACTAGAAGAAAAAGCTTCATTCATTCATTCTCTGTCACTTTTTCTTTTTTCTTTTTCCCTGTTCTAAAGAGAAATCAAAGTACTCTAATGGGGGGTTCTTCTCCTTGTGCTTCCTGCAAATTGCTACGACGTCGTTGCACCAAGGAATGCATTTTCGCTCCTTACTTTCCTTCTGATGATCCTCACAAGTTCGCCATCGTCCACAAGGTCTTCGGTGCCAGTAATGTCAGCAAAATGTTGCAGGTATCTCCTCTCTCTCTCTCTCTCTCTCTCATCATATATTTCTCTGCAATTTTTACAGTTGGTATGCAAGTTGAGTTTATCAAATAAATTACTCTGAATCAAAACTACATGCCTTTTCCCACAAATTGCACCGACTCAAATCAATGATTTATGAACAATACAACTTATCCAAATCTTATGGTTGATATTGATATATTTTGAATCTAAACTAAGTACATTTGATCTCATGTATTGCATTGAGACAAAAATAATGCCCCTCCTGTTCTAAATGTAGGAATAAGTTATGAGGTTTTCTTTAGTCCTCGATGTAAAATTTCAATCAATCAAAAGGGTAATTTCTAGTGCAAACGACTAAGAGGTACATAGGGAAACCGACACATCTCTTAGCGAAAACCAACTAATTAACTAATCCCATTAATTTCTTTCCATAAATTAGTTATCTAGCTCATATATGGATATTGTTCATGGCTTGTGAACAGGAGCTTCCGGTGCATCAAAGAGCGGATGCGGTAAGTAGTCTGGTTTACGAGGCAAATGCGAGGGTTAGAGATCCAGTGTATGGATGCGTAGGAGCCATATCATATCTGCAAAGTCAAGTTTCACAGCTAAAAATGCAGCTTGCGGTGGCTCAAACAGAGATTATGTGCATCCAGATGCAGCAAGATCCTGCAAACTTATCAACTCAGATGGATAATCACCAAGACGACAAGTCACTAATCTTATCGGATAATAACTACGAAAGCAGCAATATTCATGATAATAATAATTATCTCAGTTTTGTTTCTTCTTCTTCCTCGTCTAGTAATATAGTGCAAGACCCTTTTAAGAGAGAGTCATATTGGAGTTAGTTTTAGAATAATTAATGATAATATATTTTCAGTTAATTGAGTAAATGTTTCATTTTTTTAAAATTTCGTGTTCATTTATTTTGGTTAAATTGTAAGCTTGCTTAGCTAGTGCTAGCTAGCCGCTTTTGTCTATGATGTGTTTGTGTTTTTATTTTCTTTTGCTGGTGACAGATAAATTACACTTAAGAATTAGTAAGAGGGATATGTTGCAGTAAACAGGAAGGATATGTACAAGTCAAATCATATACGTGAGCTTTTGAGTAGAGTTTAAGGCTTTACAACTAGCTTAGTCTCTTCCCCCACCCCCGCCCCACTAAAAAAAAATATTTTTCTTCTTACTTCCATTAAAGTATTAGGTTAATTATTGCTAATCATGAACGTTTTTTATTCATCACATTAGCTCTCTCTCTCTCTCTCTCTCTCTCTCTCGGCTGCTTCTGAATTGGATGGCTATTGAATGTTCCTCTTCTCCCTCTCCCTCTATTTTTGACTTTAAAAAATTCTATTGGGTTTTCTCTATCTTTAAGAATTAAAGGGAAAAATTAATCCAAAGATTAAAAGAACTAAATATGTGTAAAACAGAATTCTACAAGAGCAATGTCTTAAAAAGAGTCGAAGTTCTTAATCTATCTCAGAGATCAGACAATATTCACCAACTAAAACAAAGGTTATGATTGATTAAACTTCGTAATACACCTTTACACAAGTCATATGGCTCAAGGCATCAAAAGTAAAAAGGGGAAAAGGCAGATAAATAACATTGAAAACCCAAAATCCTAGAGAGGTACTCCCAATATCAATCTCAAGGTCATTTCCTACTTTTGTATAGGCATTCCTCACATTTATTTAGGTAAACATATGCATGAGTTGAATGACCCTACATGGATCATACCTAAAGTAACTGCATGTTTCTTTGTTTTGTAAACGTATTCAATCATGTGTTTTTATAGTTTTGCTAATATTCTAATTTTTTTTAGAGTCGTAGGCAACCAAAAAATACTAACTTATGTGGCTTTTATGTGCTAAGACATATATATAATATTATTTCCTTAGGTATGACTGAATTTACTCAAGAGGTAAATGTGTCTTTCAAAACTTTGTCCTGTTTTTATTCTCTTGAAAGTAAAAAGTTAACATTTTGATTGAAGTTGATATTCCAGATGTTTGATCTTGATGAACCCTTTCCTGAAGAGGATATTGACTACATTTGCGAGTGCTGGAGTAAATATTTTCTTGACATTCTACCACAATAATGAGTTTGGTCCTTGTATATTGTGAAGACATTATTTCTCA
>JBAGKO010000013.1:7858607-7870388 GCA_037177275.1 Acacia concinna
CCACAATAAGTGTTTTTAAAAGAAAAATTAATATTTTTGAGTTTCCTGTGGCGTTTTTTTGAAAAAGTGCCACAATAGGATCTACCACATTTGTGGCACTCTTTCTAAAGAGTGCCACAATAGCTTTATTGAAAATAAATTCTCACTTCCTGTGGCGTTTTCTTTAGAGAGTGCCACAATAGGTGCGTCACTTTTGACCAATTTTGTAGTAGTGTTGTTGTGTTGATAAAGTAAGATATTAATTATTCAAAATAAACAGTGTCGAAGGTGAGTGAAACAATCGTTTTCCTTTTTTTTTCTTTTAATTTAATGATGTAAAAACAATTATTTTAAAAAAACTTGTTTTTAGTCATTAAATGTAATTTTTAAAGAATAACTATCCGACAGTTTTTTTTTTTTGTTTTTAAAAGCAATTTTATAAAACGGTTTTAACAAAAACTGGAGACAGCGGGGTTGTTTGGGAAATCCCCAAACCTAGGTTTGCGTAAATTGAGACAAAATTTCTCTCACATACTTACCTCAAAATCCTTAAAAACTATTCTTAAAAGCTAATCCAAAAGCTATTCTCAAAAGAAACTCGTTTTCCACATTCGCTTAGGGGAATAAATGATACTCCCCCTGGTCCTAATTATAAAGACCTTTTGGAGAATTTTAGGAAAGTCCTACGAAAGCTAATTACATTACTTAATCATATCATATATTGTGTTTTATTACATAATATATTAGTTCATAAGTCAAACAACAAAATTTGAAGAAAAACGAAAAATTTTAATATCTTAAAGTAATATAATTAGCTTTCTTAGGACTTTCCTAAGATTCTCCAAAAGGTCCTTATAATTAGGACCGGAGGGAGTACATAAGCTAGGAAAATGACATGTAAAGAAACATTTTGAACAAGAAATAAAATGGACGCAGCGTATAATATGCATACTCTTGATTTTGTATTCTAAAATATCATAGTGGTCAAATTTTATGTTTTTTTAATATATTGTAGTGTTATTTTGTCCTTCATCATTATTTATTTCAGGAATAACGCTATTATATTTATTGTAAGTACATGTTTTTAGATTTGTCTTTAACATTTATAACTCCTAAAATAACTTAGTTGAATGTACTCATATGATCTAAAATTATGTGATACTCAGAAACGTCCCAAAATATGAGACATTTAAATAATGTCTTATACTTTAATTATTTTTTTCTAATTTTGCCCTTATTCAATACCAATGTATTAATGACTGTGTTGACCATAAAGTTATCATTCCCAATACTAATAGAGAGGTAGAAGGAGAGAGAATGGTGGACTTTAATAAGAGTATTCTCTCTTATTATATATCTCCTTATTAATAAAGGCATTTTAATAAAAATGAGTAATAATTCTGACATATTGTTTTTAATCGCCACTTTGAATTCTAATAAGGAGATTTTAATAAAAATGAGTAATAATTCTGACATATTGTTTTTAATAGTCACTTCAAACTAAGAGATTTAGTTAAACGTCTTTTATATTTTAGGACGAAAGGAGTAAAGAACAAATTAAATAACAAATGAACTTGTCCAAACAAAAATACTTTATTCATATATTCAAACTGAAAAATAATAAATATAACTTGTGTTTAGATACACAATTCCGAATCCAAAAAGACCCTAATGATAATGAGTATAGAAAGTAATACCAACAATACAATAATTCAAGGATATCATTATATTGCAAACATGTCAAATAGACTCAATTTTAATGGGCTTCACATTTTTAACCTACCCTAGTCCATTATTACATGTTTTCAGGCTAAAATATGCAAAACTGAATCCCCATTGGTCTCTCCCAAATGAACATTTGCTTCTTAGGCCTTCAAAATAATTTTATGGGCTCCAAATACTCCCTCCAGTCCCATTTATACGTAACAACTACTAAAATCACGTACAGTTTCAAATATTTGTTAAACGCAATAAATTTGTAACTTTTGTACCTTTGTTTTCAATCATATAACCTTGTTTTGAAAGAGGGTATATGAGAGATAATGTTTAAAAATTTATTGCAAATAAATAATGAGTGACATATATTTAATAATGAGAGAATATTATTGAACTATCCTTATTTGAATCACAGGTCTACCAGATAAAGATTCAATCACAATAATTCACTAAACAACTACAGAAGATAAGATTCAAACTCATCTCTGATCAGTGTTATATACCTGCTACTCTGCATTAATTACCTCATAACAACCCTCAAAGTTTTGAAATAGAAAACGGTCAATCTTGTTCTCAACAGTACTATGGTCAAGAAAAATTTCCATTTATGGATTATCAAAACATTTCTGATTATAATCGGTCTCTCAATTAACACTTCAGATATTCAAAAGGCGGGGAAATTGTGGTTACCCCATGAAAATCATCACAAAATTTTCAACTTCTATGACTAATAATACAACCATTTGCTTGCCTCTAATAGTGTACATCAATCTGCAGTCTCTGTCTTGGTGTCCCATAACTTGTAACGAAGGTTTGAGGTTTGATTCAAAGCCATAACCAGCTGCAGCCCTATTCTGTCCTTTTGCCTTTGAATGACTCCCCATGCTTTATTCACGATCCAAATTTATATGAGAATCATAACCACAACTTTCCATTTTCTCACTTTTAGGATTGCATATAATTTCCATGTGGTTTCAACTTATTGAACCAACTTACAAGTGCTAGGCGGTGAGACTTTTTGAATAATAATTGCCGGCTTCATCTATGAAACAAGTATGTGCTCGGAGATCAACCACAGAACCAAAAGGTAACACCTCCGGCATTATGTGAATGCCATGCTTTATTAATTTAAGAAAGTCCAGGTATTACGACAAAATCTGCTTTACTACAAGCAGTGAAGACCCATATGAAGGTTATCAGTATTGTACAAACAAATCACTTGTCAACTTGTGGCACAGAAATAGCATATACTCAGTGTTCAAGTAGGCCAAGCTGGCGTCCATATCCAGAAACCCATCTGTGCAGATCATAAAATGAGATTTTTTTTTTTTTAATTGTTGAATGCCAGCAGTTAAAACCCACCTCCCGACTGTTGAATCCTTGCTAAAATGGTGATGAACTAGGACAATTATGAATTTATTGGCCAGCAACTAACAGCCACTACAACCAATTTGCCTGAAGTTGAAGATAGCAGGCAGAGGATGGCCTAACTAGACCATATGTTTTCTCTCTCACCTCTAATCATTATGTGCTAGTCACCACTGCATTTCTGCTAACACTTAACTAGTCTCAACTCCTTCATGAAATCTATATCAACTAGACGATTTTAGTTTTAATAAACTATAACCCAACAGCTAGCAGCGGAGAGAGGAAGTCCAAGAAGATGGGTTAATTATGAACTACCAATAATCAAGACAGGAACACTTGCCTTCCTTGAAATGGTGAAATCTGCTGCCATCCCTAACAACTATCTCTCTCTGAAACACTTTGGATACAATCTTGATCACCTCATGACAGTCCTCACAAATTCTAAGGTTTTTAACGATTCTGATGCAATCATCAGCTTTTGTAACCAATATACCAAAAGCAATTGCAAGTCTCTCGCTGTGCACTTTGATGGCATTTTCTTTTTCTTCCTCCTCAATATCATGCAATACCGGTGAAACATTTGGCGAGTATCCAGCTTCAGCTATTCTCATTCCTATTGTTTGCAGCATTTTATAAATGTCAGAAGAATGCCTGTGCTCTGTGTCTCCTGCAACAAATCGATGAACTCTACCCTGGCTCTGAATCAGGCTCCAACCTGCAACTTTGATGGTGTTTCGTTCGATCATTAATCTGCGAACTCTAACTACATCTTCCCATTTTCTGGCTTTTGCATATATTCCAGCCAACTGTACATAATGCCCATCATGTGTTGGGTCCAGTTGTATAAGCTTGTTTCCAATCTTCTCTCCCATTTCCACTAATCCATATATCTTACATGCACCTAGAAGTGTTGCCCACAATACAGGGTCTGGTGGAGTCGTCATTGTCTCAATCAATTGAAAGGCTTCATCTATTTGTCCACCACGAGCAAAAAGATCAACCATGCACCCATAGTGCTCCATCTCTGGTTGAATGCCATATTTATCTACCATTAGCTTGTAGTATTCCCTACCCTCACAAACCAGACCTGCTCTGCTACAAGCATTTAGAACCCCTATGAAAGTTATGTTAGTGGGACAAAAACCTTCACTTATAAAGTTCTGAAAAAGTGCAAGAGCTTTCTTTGCATGACCATGTGAAGCTAAGCCACAAATCATGACATTCCAAGTCCAGCTATCCCTCCTAGGCATATCATTGAACAATAATATTGACTTTTCAATGCAGCCACACTTTGCATACATGTCAATTAGAGCTGTTCCTATTGGAATAGAAACAGGGAAATTCAAGGATTCAATGGTAGAGTGAACGAATTGACCATGCTCAAGCAAACCCAATTGAGCTGAAGCTGAAATCACTGTAACAAATATCGCCTCATTAGGTCTTATGCCTCTCACTCTCATTTCCTTGAAGCACTCCAGCCCTTGTTCCAACAGTCCATTTTGAACATATCCCTTGATCATCGTACTCCATGAGATGACATCTTTCTCTGGCATTTTGACAAACATCTGTTCTGCAACATTTATCTGTCCATCTCTCATCATAGCTGCCAACATTGAGTTCCAAGTCACCACATCTCTACAGAGGTCATGTTCCTCAAATACTCTTTTTGAACACTCAACTATAGAACAAGCACAGTAGAAGTGAATCAAAGCATTTCGAATGAACAAATCATCTCCAAAACCAAGTTTGATCACATTGGTGTGAACTTGCACCCCTTCATTTACAGCCAAAGCCTTACTACAAGCTTGCAACACAAATGTGAAAGTGTGCTTGTTGGGTTTCAAGCATCTCCGTTGCAATGATGAGTATAAAGCAATGGAATCATAAGGTGAATTCCCTTTAGCGAGACATCGAATCATGTTATTGAAGGTGAAGACACTAGGGAAGCTCATTGTGTGGAAGATTGTGGAGCAATAGTCCAAGGGCATTGATGAGGACAAAGAAAGATAAGCAAGAATATGACCCATAAAGCGGACATAGCCAAAGACACCTGAGACAATGATGTAAGCATGGGCTTGCTTGATTTGACTCAAAGAAGGTCGAGGTGGGAGATAACGGAGGGGCCGTGAATGAGAAATAGGCTGGGAGCTTGAAATCTGTTTACATAGGGAAAGAAGGTGATTGATTTTATTTGCAAGCATGAAGAGAATTCTCTGATCAAAATATTGCCCTGCAGTAAACCAGAAATTTCAACTTTAAACCAGAATCTGCACAATCCTAAATTTGTGATGCAATCCAGAACATTACTTTGTAAATCATTGGTTTAAGACACATAACGATTTTCAAAGTAATTCTGAATTTTGAGTCAAAAGACAGTATTTTAGCCAACCCAGAATTTGCCATATCGACCAGAAAGTTGTTAGTAGAATAGCATTTGTATTTTTACATGAATCAAAATTTCAACTGTAAGCCCTAGTTTGTTTGAAAACAAAAGGAAAACCAAAATTTTAAAAAAAACAAACCAAATCTAACAAGTATGCTAAAATGAATCAACAGCACTAAACGTCCATAAAACCATGCTAAAAGGCTTTCTCGTCTAAAGCAAAATGAATAACTAGTAACATTCATAGAAAGCCATGGATAATATTTTATAAAATAGTTCAGCTTCAAATGGGTTCTCCATTATCAAAGGGGCCAAAGCAGAAACATTCGTCTTCTGTGATTTTGGCCCATATACCTACATGACCTAGACACTTCCACTTGTTTCAAAGGGATTGAGAGGCACATCAAAATATTGATAGGAGCCTCATCTCCCAAGTCCACACCACAAAACATTGTTGACATTGACCTCCAAAGCCAGAATAGTTTTGGCATTGTTACCTACATCTCTGTATGAAACTCAAACCAGTTGCCAAAAGGTGTTCAACTTTTAATGTAGCAAAATGCAGGAAAGCGCCTGAGTGAGGGTGTTCTGCACATCACCTTGGCATCTTTAACAACACTGACCAAAATTTGCAAAGAAATGTAAAAACAAGTGAAGGTAGAATGACTATATTAAAGTCCTGTTAACAAAATTCATTTATTTACTTTAAGCAAAACTTTTCTCCTGAATTGCATTTTAACAAGTCCCTTTAACTAATTAGAATTTAGAAACAGGACTTACGGTGGCTGGAGGCTACTGGGGCTGTGAGGGGAGTTCCATCAGAGGGGCGCCTCTCAGTGACAAAGCTTGAGTCGTTCTTACAAATAGAAAGTGAAGATTCTGCAAAACAAAGGAAGAAGAATTGTAAAGACAACACAGTTCACAATTAGGGGGAAAGAAATAAAACAGGGAAACAAAAATTCCATTAATCCAAAACCAAATAGAGTTCCAGAGACAGAGACCTAAAGAAGAAAAGGATGCATTCTTGTGTTCTAAGCGGAGAAGCTCTTTACTTCTGCGTCTATGGGAAGAAGGGAAGCAGAGTTTTAGAAACAGTAGATCAGTGTTTTAAAAGCCACATGAATTCCTGTTCAGGTGACATTTTCCACAATACATAGGTTATCAATTATAAGTAACAACCACTTGAATTTTAAATTTCAGTATCAATAATAGTGTTACAGAAACAATGGGATTAAATAGGTATTCATGAAAATTGAAAAAATAGACAGAGGGTCACAGCAACACCAACACAGAACCATGATACTCTAACAGAGCCGTGTTAATCCTATTATCAACATAAGAGCACCAACAGAGCCACGATGAGAGCAGTATCACACATATTAAAGCAAAGTCCTAACCATAAAAAGCTTTAACTTGAAGAACTAAATCCACATGTAGAGTCCAGAGGCAAATCAGTACATAATTCATTTCTGAAAAAGAAACAAAATAAAAACGTGAACGGATAGTTTAGTATTCTTTTAAGAATATATAAAATCGAACTAGAAGTAAGTATGATTCCTGCCCTTCAACAATGTCATCTTCTTTTTCAAAGTAGTATGTAAGCCCCACCCAGTTTGTCCGACGCAACTCACCTTCAAGTAGCCTAATCTGTGTTCAACGGATACACAGCACTCCACATGATGGACGATGCACCACTCCAAAGCCTAGACTCAATGCCGGCGGCGGCCACTCACAGCAGACTAGCCTCGGCGATAATAGACCGGCGGAGCAAAGCAAAACGAGAAGTGGAACTTTGGGAGAGTTGAGAGAAATGGGCTCTAGCTGTTGTTTAGTTCAACGGAGGAGAGGGGAGGCTACGGCCTTTATTTGGTGGGGAGGGGAAGAGAGGTTACAAAAAGGTCTTCAGGCATTCATTCAGTCTAGTCTAACAAGAGCACGCTAGTTATGAAAAAAAAAAAGGTTGATGTGCAAATTTGTTCGAGAATTTTGTTGCTTCTGAAGTGTTTTGGGATTTAATGTTATCTTGAAAATTTTAAAATATAATAATATTACTATATATAGTTAATTATCTAACTTCGACGGTTAAAAATTTAACATATTAATTTGTATTGAGTAATATTACTATAATTTAGAATGGGTATCTTATGATGTTCTCTCCTTCTATGGGAGTCTTTTCTCTCTCCTTTTGTAAGAGTTTGTGAGGCTTCCATTGAGTCGTTTTTGGACAGTTATTTGAACATCGTCCTTTCTGTATCTTCTCTATCTTTTTGACTTGCTCTACCTTATGTCTTCTCTACCTTCCTATTCCCCTTTCGGCTTATATTTTTCTACAAGTTGTGTGTGTGAGTGTTGGTGCTTGGCAGTATGGAGGTTGGTCAAGGGAGTGGATCGAAGAAACCAAAGGAGGTTATATTGCAATTGGATCCAAAATCTAAGCGGCAAGGGAAAGCTCTAGTTGGAAAAATTTTAACGACAAAAAATCTTAATATTCCAGCAGTCACCTCTATGATCAAGAAGGGACAGCAATTGAATGAAGGATTAGAAATTCACAATCTGGATCGAAGCCAACTGATTTTTCTTTTTCGCTTTGAGAAGGATGATGATTATGCTTGTATTCTTAAAGGCCGTCCTTAGTCCATTCAGGGTCATCTTTTGAATCTTCAAATCTAGGAGGATTCTATGGTACTTAAAGATGTAAACTTTAGTCGTGCACCTTTCTGGGTTTAGTTTCATGGTCTACCACTGGTTGCTTTTGATGAATCGAATGCGAAAATGCTAGGTGATGCAATGGGGGAAACTGTGATGTATGAGAGACCTCAGATTGATGGGAAACTAGTATGATGTTTTATTCATGTTTGAACTTTAATTCAATTCAATGAACCTTTATCTACAGTGTTATGGGTTCCACTCAAGGAGAAGGAACCATCCTGGGTATCAGTTCGATATGAATGGCTTCAAAATTTTTGTTCTATGTGTGGATGTATCGGGCATGAAGCGAGAGGGTGTAAGAGAAGCATTGAATTAGGCTTAGAGGGTACTTATGCCAATTGGCTGAGCACTCCTTCAATTAGAACCTATGAAGATGCCCTTGAAGTCTGCAAGGAAGGGTGGCCTAAGAGTTTGTTTAGAGACTGTAAAGCACCCTTATTTGGTGTTGGCCGAAGTAGGCAGCCAGAGAGAGGAGTTTCCAGTTTTGGGAAGTTCATGACGAGTAGCAAGGAACGTGGGTGCGCTGTTTCAGGAAGTAATGTATATGCTAATAATGGGGGAGTTACTACTCATAATTTTGGGAATATTCTTATAGTTTCTCTTCCAATTATTGCAGCAAATTTGGAGATTAATAATAAAGCTGAGTCACGTCAAATAATACCGAATAAGGATAGTTATTTGGATAAAGGAGTACCTATTGTTGCTGACATGGCGAAAAATGGGTCCCTTCTAAATGAGGAGCAGGTAAATCTGAAAGTAGTGGGCCTATCTGAATTTTCAGCCCACTCACTATCCCCATTATCTTGTGTTGACAAAGAGACTAGCCCAGAGGATAACATGACATATCAGGTTGAATTCCCAAGTGATGAGGAGCCCAATTCTAAGGCCCTAGTTATTATTAGTGGTCTATCTCTAGTCTCAGCAGTCACGAATAAATTAAATGGCATCCACATTAAAAGATCTTATGAAGGAGAGCTGAGTCTGTCAATACAAAAAGATGAAAGCAATTGCCTTTTTAGGAAGCTATAGTTCCTTCTCTTTCAAATCTGCAGCACACGGTCTTTACAACTAAGAGAGATTGACGAAGAAATTTTTGTGCTCTCAAACATCATATTCAAAACTCCAGGGGAATTTCCACCACCCACAGTATAGATGTTGCTCAACCTACGGTGGAACTTGATTTTCTAGAATCGTGGTTTACTTCAAATGATAGTAAGGATACTGTTGAATCTGATATTGCAATGAATCTCCTTACTTGGAACTGTCAAGGACTAGGGGGTGCCTTGACAGTTCGAAATCTAAAGGAAGAATGCTTCTACAAGGAGCCCCATATTGTTTTCTTGATGGAAACTAAATAGAAGGCAAGGATTATTAGAAAAGCTCGTATGCGATGGGGCTTCACAGAGGAATGGTTAGTAAATCTAGTTGGAAAAAGTGGTGGCTTGGCTCTTTGGTGGCTCGATTATGTGGTAGTTAATATTTTATTTTCTTCGGCCCACATTATTCATACCAATATCTTGTCTTCTGCACTTGACACACTGTCTTATGCGACTTTCATTTATGGTCCCACTAGTGAGGAACATCAAATATTCTGTTGGAATGAGGTAAGGAGATTAAGTCGTAATATTTGTGGCTCATGGATTTGTCTATAGGATTTCAATGATATTTTAGCACAATGAGAAAAGTATGGAGGTAGACCGAGAGCTTGGAGGAAACTTTTGAATTTCCAATGTTTTCTAGCTAATTGTGAGTTATCTGATTTGGGCTTTAATGGATATCGCTTCACATGGTGCAATAACAAGGAGGGGCAAGATATGATTAAGGAATGCATAGACAAAGCAGTAGGCAATACTGCATTGCGAGAGCAATTTCCTAATCTTCAGGTATTTAACATTGACCCGGTGGGATCAGATCATCATCTTCTACTTATTAGATGTTTTGTTGACTCTCCAAACCGATCTAAAGCTTTCAAATTTGAGTCGGCTTAGACATCACATGGTAACTATATCCAGATTGTTAGAGACAGTTGGCATTCCCCTCGTAATGATAATTGTACATCTATTGAAGCTTTTACTACCAAATTAGTGCAATGCATATGTAACCTCATTAAATAGAGCAAACAAGCATTTCCTAATAATGCTTTACTTATTGCAAAATTTAAGTCGCTACTGGCCTCCCTCACACATCAAGATCTTACTAGTGACACTATTCGAGCCAAATTTGATTTAAAAGTGGCTTTAGAGCAAGCAAATGAGCACGAGGAATAGTACTGGTGGCAGCGTTCACGTATAAGTTCATTGACAACTGGTGACAAAAATTCAAGGTTTTTTCATCTCTCTACTATGAAGTGCAGACATATTAATAGTATTTTGTGTCTCAGGAATGATTTTGGTAACTAGCTCATAGAAAGAGATGCAATAAATGCTAACATCGCTTCATTTTTTCAGAATCTATTTTCGTCTTCAAGTTCTAGACCTATGGATATGGTGTTAAATTTTTTTGACCTACGAGTTACAAATGATATTAACCAACAACTTCTGCAACCTTTAACAAGAGAAGAAATTAAAAATGCTACCATTAGTCTTGGGAGTTCAAAGGCTCCTGGCTCGGATGGTTTCTCCAGTAAATTCTACCAATATGTGTGGCCTAAAATTGGTGACTCTATTTGTTCTATGGTTATTGAGTTTTTTGCAGGAAAATCCATCTTATCTAAACTTAATGAGACTAATGTTATTCATATCCTAAAGTGGAGAAACCAAAACATGTATCTCATTTGTGTCCGATAGGATTGTGCAACTTTTCCTATAAGATCATCTCTAAGATCTTGGTGAATAGGATGCGCCCTTTCTTGACTGATTGTGTTTCTCCCAACCAGAGTGCATTTGTTCTTGGGCGATGTATCGATGATAACAATATAATAGCACATGAGGTCTATCATTATCTACGGCGCAAGAAGAATGGAGGTAAGCATGAATTTGCTCTTAAGATGGACATGAGTAAGGCTTATGATAAGGTTGAATGGGATTTCTTAGAGCAAGTTCTACTGAAGTTTGGTTTCTGTTTAGAGTGGGTATCACTTATCATGCGATGTGTTTCTTCTGTGAAGCTTAATATCTGTGTCTCATGAGAAATAGTCAGCTCCTTCACTCTTGAGAGGGGCCTTTGACAAGGAGATCCACTTTTACCGTATTTGTTTATTTTAATTGTTGAGGTGTTATCTTTAATGATATCCAAGTATCAGCAACAAAGAACGATTAAAGGCATTAAATTGAGTCAGACATGTCCTGAATTATCTCATATCCTTTTTGTTGACGATGCTCTTCTCTTTATGAATGCGGATAGAAGAAATTGTGAACAGTTAGCCAACATTCTCAACATGTATTGTGCTGCCTCAAGACAAGCTGCCAATCTTGATAAATCAAGTATCTTCTTTTCTAGTAATACTCCAGCAGAAGTACGAGATATGGTTGGCCAAACTTTGGGGATAACTGCCACAGAAGATTCAGGTAAATATCTTAGTATACCTAGTGTTTGGGGTAAAACTAAAACCCCAAGCATTAGCATATATCAGAGAAAGGGTTGCAACAAAAATTCAGGGATGGGGTCACTCGATGCTTTCCTTTGCT